>WBNO01032419.1:0-108505 GCA_013400575.1 Peucedramus taeniatus | reverse complement strand
AGCGGGGCCGGAGCTGGCCCGGGGACGGGAGCGCCGCGTGTGCCCGGAGCGGGGGGCACCGGGGGGGCTGCGCCGCCACATCCTGCCAGCCTCTGTCCCCGCTGCGTGTCCCTGTCCCCGTGCCGTGTCCCTGCCCCCTGCTCCCCCTGCGTGTCCGTGGTCCCCTTTGCATGTCCCTGTCCCCCTGCCACCTCCCAGTGCTTTCAGCACTCCCGACCTTCTGTGCCTTGTTTCTGTGCTAGACCTGACGTAACTTTTCGGGAAGTTTTGGGGAGAGGTTGGCGTTCTCCGGGTTGATTTTTTCAGGCTCTGGTAGGACGCTTCAGGCACTGGTGCTGTGAAACTGCAGTTACGAGTTCTATCCAGAGCTAACGAACGTGGTTTGATTTAAGGCCTGGGGTTCTTACATCGTGTAATTATTTTTTTCGAGGTCTGTTTCTCTTCGAGCCGTGACTTCTAACAGCTGAAATAGCTGTGCTTGCACACACCGTGGCTGGGGTGCAGCTGGAGCTGTAAAAAGGTGCTTTACACCTCCGTGGCTGCTTCTGGGGGGAAGGGAAGCTTTGGTGTTCAACGCTTGGCTGTGCCGTAACACGTGTGTGCTCCCTGGCTGAGTGAGCAGCACAAGGAAGAGTTTCGGGCTGGGCTTGGCTGTGCCCGAGCCTTCAGAGGCTCTGCAAGCTCTCCTTATTCTGGCGCGAGCACAGCCACTGCCAGCATCACCGTGTGTAGGCTCTGTGCGGTTGCAGCAGCAGCACATTGAGCAATACAAGTGTCGCTGCATTCCAAAAAGTAAACAGCAGAAATGGGTCACGGTGTGGGAATATTCTCCATGCTTACACTGTGGAGCTTTGGGGAGGAAGATGTCCCAGAGTGTCAGCTCGGGATTTATTGCCTCTGTTAAAGGGAGCAGCTGTATCTTGAGGATTTACATTTCTGAAGGATGTAAGGAGAGGTTTCAGTCAAACTGGTGCTCTCAGTGAGGCAGCATGGCAGGTTGGTTTGAGAGGCATTCTGGGAAGTAGGAAAGCAGAAATTTGCTTCAACTTTCGGTTCCAAGTGCAGCAAAGATTTTGGCCTCTTAATTTCTTCTCATCACTAAGAAATGAGGAGCCAGAGCACTCCCTACTTGAGCTTATTACCCATCCCAGTGGAGTTTTTGACTTAGCACAGCGTCTGGAAAAGCTGTATCAGAGATCAGCTGCTGGCAATGACTGTGACTGTCAGTGGTGTGCTGTGGTGCTCACAGGTGAGGATTGATGTTCCCATGGCAGGAGGGTGAAGCTGGTGTTTCTCTCCTCCCTGAAGGCAGCGGGAGCCCCACCTGTGTGCCTGGCTGTGTGGGGGGCCCTGAGG
Organism: Peucedramus taeniatus; assembly: GCA_013400575.1. Classification (NCBI taxonomy): domain Eukaryota; kingdom Metazoa; phylum Chordata; class Aves; order Passeriformes; family Fringillidae; genus Peucedramus; species Peucedramus taeniatus. The sequence continues at coordinate 107,149 of WBNO01032419.1, read as the reverse complement.
AGCAGGTTCCCTCTTTGGCAGCCCACCTCCTGCCTTGAGCCCTGGGATTTCATCCATTTGCTGCATCTGGGTGTATGAGTTGTGCTTGAAGTTGGTGTGTCCCGTGTGTGCAGCAGATCCAGGCTCTGGAGGACGCTCGGTGAGTAAAGTTTCTGCTTGTCCCTGACACGCACGGAGCGCCCTTAAGCCGGGGCTGTCCCGTGGTGCAGGGAACCGTGGTGAAAATCATCTTCTTTCCCACTTCGATGTGAGTCCTGTTTCCTTTCTGGTTTGTGCTGCCAGGGCAGCGTGACGCACATTCAGGAAGGAGAGGGGTGCCGCTGGAAATGTCCGTGCAGGTGCACGGGGAGTCTTTGCCTGTGACCCGTGGCAGCAGGAGAATGATTGTTAACATTCCTGAAATGACAGCCATTCCCAGGAGACTGAGGTTCCCAGGTGGTGCTGCCGGCCTGGCTGGTCCCGTTGGTCCCTGGTGATGAGCAGGACAAAGTCTGGTCACTGCTCACTGGCCAGGCCAGGGTGGCCTGAGGACAGGCAGAGCTGTGTGCGAGGAGGTGCTCGGTGCAGTGTCCTTTAGGAGGTTTAGTCTCTTTAATCCATCCAAGTGGGGCTTCTCTGATGTTTCTTTCCCCACCTAAAGGAACACTTTCCGTGAAGTGGAAATCCTTCCCCTGAAGAGCTTTGAAACCAACAAAGGTTTAGTCACTTTGTTGTTGCTGCAGTGATTGCATCAAACCAGGCCTTTGGCTTGCTGAGCATAAGGGAGGTGCTGTGAACTCCTTTGAGGAACTGACTGATTTTCTTTGCTGTGCTTTGTATATGTTTTTCTGGGAAGATGGAAGGAGCACGGAGTGGGGACCAGACCCCAAATCTGGGACAGATGTTCCAAAAACATATTCCTGACTCCTGAGGTGGTTCAAAAGGAGTGCAAAAACCCCAAAATGCCTTTGACTGGGGAGTCTGCTGTTTTGCAGTAGTTTTCAACAGATAGGAGTGCAAATATTAGTCAGGATTTAGGGGGGTGATAAAACATCCTGAGGTGTTAGGGGTGGTCAGTAAAGCTCCTGTCCCACTGCTGAGTTTGCATGCCCTTCCTCAAGGAGGTGCTGGTAACTTTTGCCTCTGCTGCTGAATGATGATGTGCAAGTTAGGTTGGTGTGTCTGACATAGCTTCTTCTTGTACTTACCTTGGTGATTGTCAGGGCTTCAAAGCAAAACTGAAGTTATGTGGCTGCTTTAAAGTGTGCAGTTATGATCTGACCCATTTCTGCCTGGCCAAACCACATCTCTAAACTTAAAGAAGCAGGGAACAGGTTTGCTGGAAGGTTCAGACAAGTTTTGTTGTGTTCACTCCTCTTGAGTGGAACGTGTGTATGGAGCTGTGCATTGAGGATACATAAAAGCACTTAATACCTTCATAAGTAAAACCACTTAATACCTTCCTGTACTTAGGCTGAATAGTGAACCCCTTCCCCCATTAGTAATTGTGAGATCCCATTAGTCATCTCATTAGTGACTTTGCTTTTGGATCCAGCCCAGGAGAGGTGAACTACTGTTGCCTTACCTCATGCTTACTGCTGGTGTTTATGCCCACATGTTTATTTAGCATTTACTATAAATTCCCACCCTGGCTGAGTCAAGACAGAGTGGACAGAGTGGTGATTTAATGATAGCTTCAGAAATCACAGGTAGCTCTTCAGAGATGTCTGGCTTGCAAGCATTAACCTTTGCACCGCACAGAAAAGGCTCTGTGCTATTCCCCAGAGATTACATCTCTTGCTCTGTGTTTGTAAAAGTCAGCATTTAATCCAGAATGGAAACTTGGTCCTCTTGGAGGTCAGTGTTTCTCTTGCCATGGGTTTGTTACCTGCACTTGTTGTGTGTTTCCATTTTGAAGTAACCAGCAGAGGTCAAGGTAAGTCCTGACATCTCTCAGTGGGTCTTTCGTGGGATCTTTGCTTTGGAGATCTCTCTCCCTAGGGAGGGTGCTCAGCTGGGAACATACTTTGAGATGTAGGGAGTGATGCGTTTTTCTATTCTCTCCTTTTTATTCTCCCTCCTCTCTTTCACAAATTGACCTGTGTGTTGACTCAGCTCATACTAAAGACAGTGGCTATTTGTTACTTTTCTAGTAGTGCTTGCTGCCAAAATAGTACTTTATTTGTGCTTAAAGGATGGAATTTTCAGTTAATAATTCAGTCCTCACACTGGATTCGCAGTTGCTTGCTCGGACTGTGTATTGCTCTTGCTATGGGCACATAAAATTTCCTGGTGTCCTTTAGCTTCCAGAGCACTTTGTTCCTCTGTGACTTCTGCAGTACACGAGAAAAGTATGCTGGGTTAAAGCTTTCTCTGTTTTCCATTGGCTGTCCTTCTGTTTCTGTTAAAAGGCCAGGATAAACCAATTGTGTAAAAAGCTGATTTCTTTCCTCAGTGGAGCTATATTTAGATACCAGTTTTGCAGCCCATTGTAGGCAAAGCCTTTCTATTCCCTGCCCCTGCCTGGGTCATCTTTATCATTAATAACAGAATCGCAGCATTTGTTAGGTTGGAAAGGACCTCCAAGGTCAATGAGCCCAACCTTTGCCCGATCCCCACCCTGTCACCCAGCCCAGAGTACTGAGTGCCACATCCAGTCCTTGCTTGGACACCTCCATGGATGGGGACTCCAAACCTCCCTGAGCAGCCCCTTCCAATGCCTGACCACCCTTTCCATGAAGAAATCCTGCTGATGTCCAACCTGACCTACCACTGGCACAGCTTGAGGCTGTTCCTCTCGTCCTGTCCCTTGTTCCCTGGGAGCAGAGCCCGATTCCCCTGGCTGCACCCTCCTGTCAGGGACCTGTGCAGAGCCAGAAGATCCTCCCAAGCTTCCTTTTCTCCAGGCTGAGCCCCTTTCCCTCAGCTTCCCTTCATCAGAGTTGTGCTCCAGCCCCTTGCCCAGCTCCGTTCCCTCCTCTGGACACGCTCCAGCCCCTCAATGTCCATCCAGGCCCAGAACTGGACACAGCGCTTGGGCCGAGGCCTCCCCAGTGCCCGGGGCAGGGGGACAGTCACTGCCCTGGTCCTGCTGGCCACGCCATTGCTGAGCCAGCCCAGGAGCCACTGGCCTTCTTGCCCACCTGAGCAGGTGTTGGATCATGTTCAGCTGCTGTTGACCAGCACCTCTATGTCCTTTTCTGCTGGGCACTTTCCAGCCACTCTTCCCCAGCCTGGAGCGCTGCAATGAGGGAGGCAGGTGGAGAACTTGCGAAATGTTGGGCTGTATAGTCCAGCCTTGCCAAAACAATGTATCTGCTGGCTGTGAGTCCTGTGAGCTCTTGCCGTGGAGTGCTTGGTCTCTTTGTGCTGCTAGAGCTGATACTTCTGGAGAGAGCTCCTCACCAGAGGTGCTGGCTGGGGGGAATTGTTTGTGGTAAGGTGAGGATGCTCCTGTTCTCTTCTGTGCCTCTGCCTCATTAAGCAGTGCAGGCTGTGTCAAGGAACAGCACCAGAGGCCATTTCAGCAGTCTCTGGCTTGTGGTATTTGAGGGGAGATAAAACTAACAAACCCAGTGACTTTAAGCAGCCCATTGCTTACATTTTGATGGTAATCCCTGTTCCAGCAGGCACAGTGTTGGAACTCTTGCATGAATAAAATCCCCTTGTCAAATGGTGTCTATACACAAAAGGCTCCGAGGTCAGGTATGCTGATGCAAAACTTAGTTTGCACTTGCATCTTTCTTTATAGGCTTTTCCCTAAATATTAGTGGAGAACTGAAGGCTGAGATTGGAGCCGGCTGCTGTAGCATATGAACTCCAAAGTGGAGAACTCTGTGCTGCCAGCCAGCTGTTGAATTTTGTTACAGATGGGAAAAATCTGATAACCACTAGTGTGAATCAGCATCTTTTAAATCCAACAGTTCTCATGGCTCCAAATGTGATGGATTTGGGAGAAGAACTTTGCTTTCTTGCTTTGTTACAGACACATCAAAATAAGAGGAAATGATAATGGTCTGGTCTTCCCTGCCTCGTCTCAGACTGATCAATTCTGAAGCAAAAGCATAGGGAAAAACAGGGTATATTTTATAGGTCAGTGTAGAGTTAACCCCAGATAGTTCATGGGCACTGCAGTGGTTGTGAAAGGAGATACAACACACACAGTTTGTGGTTGGTAACAGAAAATTAACTGTAAAAATAACTGCAAAATAACTGTAAAAGCAAACAAACTGCCAAACAACCAACCTCCTATCCTCCTCATTCTCAAATCTGTCCCTTTTGTTGTGCTCTGTTATGGAGGACAGAAACAAGCACACACATGCATTTACCTGTTCAGCAGCAGAATCTGTTTTTGGGATGAGGAAGGGCAGTTCCTTTCCTTGGTGCTGTGACAACTGTGCACACAGCTGTCCATCTGCTCTGTCAGCCGGCATGGCCATGGCAGTCAGGTTCTCTCCCAGCTTTGTGCTTCATGGGCTGAGTCTGTCCAAAGAGTCCAGAGTAATCCAGAAAGGCTGTTTTACTGAATCTTGGCTTCATATTTTCTCTCTAGAGTGTGAGTACTCACTAGCTACAGCCAGGTAAGAAGTTTTGACAGAAATACAGTCTTTGTGAAACATGGGAAAGGTGTGAGCAGTGCTGAAGGAAATGAGCTATTTAGACTAGCCCAGGTTGTGCAGAGTGTAAGGGATGGGGAGAAGAACCTGCATCCTGTTTGGAGGCTAGTCTCCATGTTTTTGGGTGTCGTGAGGTTGGCATGTGAAGATAGGATCAAATGAAGGTTCTGCACAGTGTAGCGCTGCTAATTAATGTCTGTCTTGAAGAGCAGGTGAGAAGAGTATCTTTTTTGTAAAAACACCCTGAGCTGTTGGTGTGTTTCCAGAAATAGTTACGATCTCACATGGTTGTAGCCCTTGTAATCTTGGGTTCTGTGCAGCTTTGCCATGTCCTTACGCATCTGCCATGGGTTGGTAGAAATTCCTCTGGCCATACAGAGCCATATGTCAGAGTTTGTTCTCTGTTAGGCTTGGATCAGGTGGGCTGCTCCTATGGAAGAAGTGCTGTGGAGACAGGGAAGGGGAACAAATGCCTTGGGATCTTCTCAATATGAGGGTGAGTGGGTACTCATAGATGTCAGCAGTGTGGTTGTGTTTTGCGTGATTTTGGAACATTTTCTTGTGTCTTCGAAGCATCCATGTCCTCTGTTCTCCTGGTTTAGGTTTTAGACCTGTGCTAAAAGTAGGATGGATTCATCTTTGTCCATCCCCAGCTTCGGGGGGAGTGTGCTGTCTCTGAGAGCTGCTATGTGCAGGACGCTGGGGCAGGCAAGGGCTAGGGTGTGGGTGAGGCTGTGGCTGTGGCTGTGTGGGAACAGGAAACATTGCTAGTGCTGGAACCTGCATTCCAAGCTGGAAAACACGTGGGAGGTGTTGGTTTGATGGCCTTGGTGCTCAACCTTTTTGCTCTCCTTCGTGAGCTGGAAGCTTCTCTGGTAGACTTTTGTTCAGTGGTGGGGGAGGAATGGTACACAGAGCTTCCTTTGGAAGAACCAGACAGAAATTTTATCATCCCCTGGAAAAGCAAGGTGCTCCATCCCACAGCTGACAAATCGTTTGTGTGATCTACACCCTGTGGACCTCTGTGCTGCGAGGGGAAACCTCCACACTGCAGCTGGAGGCTGAAGTAGCCTTCCTCAGTGACTTCCCTCAAGATCCAAGTTCAAATGTCTGTTCTCCTGGACCTGGATGTGCATCATAGGCAGTGTCACGGCATTGGTGGCCTACAGAGAGGGAGGGGAGGGGGTGTTGGAGAAGCCAGGGCACACTGAGTGCTCCCCATTGCTGCCCACAGCTGTTGGCACAGTGGAGCAAGGGTCTTGCTGAAGAAGAGGTGGGTGTGTTGAGCAGCTGATCTCTAGGAAAGGCTTGTGGCAGCTGGAGGGCTCCTGGTGGATTCAGGTGCTGGCTTTGTTGTAGTATCCTCTGTCCTGCTTCCAAACCAGGATTAAGCCAAAGAAAATATTTCTTTACTCTTAATTTAAATCCCTGGGAAGTTGGTTTTGCATCAGAGCAGACTTGAAAAGGCTTGTCATTTGGATCTTAGAGCCATCAGCATTTTTTTCTCCTCCACTTAACCAAAGCTGATTTGATTTGTGACAGCACTTTTAATTTGTTATGTTTGTAAAGGAAACATCACAGGGGAAAGTTCAGAAATGCATATTTATATTTCTTGCCTGAGCTTAAACTGGCTCTAAAAATTTGGGGTTTGTATTTTTGTAAAGAAAGGGTGGATTTTTTTTTCTGTATCACACAATTTTTGTTTGGTTTATTGTTTGTTTTCTTCTCCAGAAGGAGCATATAGTGGCTTTCCTTGGTGTTCATCTTCTCTTGGATGTGAAACGTGTAACTTACAGGTCATAACCAAAAGCATCTTCTCAGAGGTTTCCACACTCATGGTGGACTGGTGTCAGACCTCCTGTGCTGGGCAGGGCCACTGCAATTTCTGATGGTGCTGGACAGAACTGTATTTTTTTTAATATCTTTAGGATGTGCAGTGGGAATTTGGATGCTGTGGGGGAGTTGCACCACTTCCTGCCCTCCTCCTTGGAAGGATTGGAGCCTATGTTGGTGAGGGATCCTAGGGAGGTGTGTGCCCTGCTCTGGGTGAGTGGGAGGACTTTGGCTGGCTTTGGGGTGTAGATGTGCCCCCCTCCTTCCTCAGTGCCCTGGGAGGAGCGTGCAGCCATCCAGCAGCAGTGGCTGAGGCTGGGACTGTGCCCCATGGTGCGGGGACACTGCAATCTCAAGGCTTGCTCCTGGCAGCTGGTGGCTGATGTGACCAGATTTGTGGTACTGCTCTAATGCTGGGATGCTGCTGGCAGTGTTGGGGTGGTGGGAACATCTGGGAGCAGCTGGCTGCAAGATGGGGTGAGTCCTGGGGCTTCCCTGTGGCATTGCCCGTCCTCAGCCGGCTTCTTGGGGAGCTTAGAGGATGAATAATTCTTCCCCCCCCCCCTTCAAGCCTTCAAAAGAGTTAAAAAAGCAGCACTGAAGATGTGGCTGCATTTCTGGATGGGCATTAGGTGGACAGAGCAGTCATGGGTTTGTTCTGCAGCAGCAGCATCTCGCTCTCTTTCCATTTTCAGTAGAGCTTGAGTGTCCTTTTGGTGAGCAGTCATGAGGCTGTAAACGCAGCATGGAGATGAGAAGATTGAGATTTGTTTTCAGGGTGGTGCTGGTATACTTCCTACAGCTTGTGGTAGAGATAATTCTACAGGTTCTGGCTCTATTGTTGTGGCTGGGTCTAAGGTGAATTTAAGAAAAATGTTTTGGTTGAACAGGCTTTCCTTTCTGTTTTATCCAAAGGGAAGTATCTGTTCAGAGCCTGATCTGTTGTTCTCATTACTGAGGGAGTTTCTGAACAAGACCTAAATCCATGATTATTTACACGTCCTTATCTTTGTGACACAGGGCTTTCCAGGTCGGTATCTCATGTTTCAGACTTGTCTATGTCTCCTCTTGTCATCGTGTGCGGTCTTAAATCTGCATGTGCAGAAATGATTTATCTTAAAGGGTCAATAAGGTGAAAGGCATTTCTCTTGGCATCATTTTGGGCAGAATTAGCTGTTGAGGACCAGCAGTGCTGAGCTCACAGCAGGCTCTTGGGCTGTTGTTGGAAGGAGAGTGAAATGCAGAGCTGTCCATCCTGTCCATCACAAAGCTGTAATACCTGGTGGGAGCGAAGATTACCTGCAAGACATGTCGGGGATGAGACTTCCATGTAACCTGCTCAGAGGGGGAGGGAAACATCTTGTAGCCCAGCATGACTGTGAGGATGGAGGCCCACCATGCCTCCAGAGAGATTTGTGTTGGAGCAAAACCACAGCCTGTCCTTGGGGAGGGCCTCCTTTTGTGCAGGATGATGGCAGTGGTAGCTGGAAGTGTTTTTCCTTTTGGAGCTTGTTAGAAGACATTCCCTGTTACGTTTGTGTATGTTTACCTCCTTTTTTGCAGAAGTACCAAAACAGGACCAGGTTCAAGGCTATCTTTTGCAAGGAGCCTCTGGGCTGATGTCTCCATCTGAAATCTGTTCCCATTTTCTTCAGCTTGTTGCTCTCAGACCTGATGATGCTTGAAACTCCTCCTCCCTTCCCCACTCTTCCAAGGAATCTTGCAAAGAAATCAATAGCTGTCTGGTTATGACAGCAAAATGAAAAAGGCTGTAACGTCTCCATAGCTACCTAAAAAGTACTTGTAAAATGCTGGTGGAAAAGAGTGTCCTGGAATTATCCCATGCATTCCTTGCACGCAGACTGAAAATCGTTTGCATTAGTTAAGAAATCGCTGCACGCTTGTCCAGTGAGCAATGTTTGGTTATTGCAATAAATTTTTGTTCCTTAAACCCTGTGAAGCTGAAAAATGAATTTGTTTTACATAGAAAACAAACTGACCTGAACTCTCTGTAGATGAACTGATTGTAAATGGACCAGCTTAATCCAGCTTGGTTTTTTCCTCATGTTTCATGTAGCATCTGAAAAGAGACGGCTTGTGGCAAATTAGCCAGGGTGAGACTACAAAAAGATTGAATTATTCCTGTTTGAACAGTTCCCAGCATGCAAGCACTTGCTGCTTGGCTTGTACATCATCTGGCTTGCCAGGGCTGCTGTGATTAAGGTGAAAGTTAATAACCTCCAACTGGAAATCTTTCTTTTGCTGTAAATGATGATTTATTCATTAACCAGTGAAAATACCACAGAGATATGATGAACAAAAACTGCAGTTGCTGTGTGTTTGGCTTTCTTGCAACAGATGTCTCTCCCTGTTGTGTTTCTGTGCAGAGAAGGTGTTTGACACTGTCTTGTGCTGTCCTAGGAAGTCATTTTGCTCCTGGTGGAGCCTGGTGCTGGTGGGGAAATGCAGTTGTCAGATGAGAGGCGTTGTGCTTGGCGTGTGTGCGCGCCTCACTCTGGGCCATGGCAGCAGAAAAACAGGCAGCAGAGTTGGGCCTGCCCTGTTTAGGCAAGGCTCAGTTGACTGTGGAGCTCCTGTAAATGCAGAAGGAGTTGGAACAAGTGGATGTTTCTGTAGGGGCTTGCCCTGGTATACTGGTGTATCTCTGGTGCCTCTTTCAGAGCAGAAGGAGACTGCAGTTTTGAGAGCCACTATATAAAAAGGATTTGAAGCTCTCAGAGAATGTCCGAAGGAGAGACATGAAGATGGTGAAGGGCCTGGAGGGGAGGCCACACGAGGAGCAGCTGAGGGCACTTGGTCTGTTCAGCTGGAGAGGAGCAGGCTGGGGTCAGAGCTCACTGCAGCTCTGCAGCTTCCTCACGAGGGGAAGAGGAGGGGCAGGCCCTGATCTCTGCTCTGTGTGACAGGGACAGGACCCGAGGAATGGCTGGAGCTGTGTCAGGGGAGGGGTAGGGTGGATATCAGGAGAAGGTTCTTTCCCCCAGAGGGTGCTGGGGCACTGCCCAGGCTCCCCAGGGAATGGTCACAGCCCCAAGGCTGCCAGAGCTCCAGGAGAGTTTGGACAACAACCTCAGGTGCAGGGGGGCATTCTTGGGGCTGTCCTGTGCAGGCCAGGAATTGGACTTTGATGATCCTTGTGGGTCCCTCCCTGCTCAGCTCATTCTATAACTAAAAAGCGTAGGGAAGCTACAGCACATGCGGTAGTTTGGGATCAGCTGCCCAGTTGTTTAGGACGGTGTATCCAGCTGGACTGCTGATGCTAAACTGGAATTTGGCTGTGATATTGCAGTTAATTTCTCTTCTTGCTAAAAATGTTCTATAGGATTTTCCTATGGCTGTGGTAATTAATTAGGCCTGGCTTTGCTGTTGCACATGGTGAGGAACAACATTTCTGTTCCTCAAATCCAGCTGTGTTCATGTAGCTCCTGCAGAATGTGCATTCAGGAGCAAAACGGGGTCTGTCTCTGTCTGTGTTAAAAGGAAGGAATGGGTCCTACCCCCTTCCCTCTGAGCCTTATTTTGTGGTCTCTTTGCCCTAAGATGTGGAGCCATTTGTGGGTGAGATGTTACTCGCTGTAAGCAGAGTGAGAAATAGGAGTGCTTTCCATTAAATTGGCTGCTAGAGCCAATGAAAGTACTATTTCTGCTTCTAGTCAGAGTTCCACTTTGCATTGTTTGACTTGCCATATGTTTTTGGAAGAGAGAAGAGGTTGGGGATGGAGACCTAGTGATGGTCTAAATGGAGATGCCTTTGCTGATGTCCCTTTTGTCTGGGCAAGCTGTTAGGGGGTATGGCTGGGGAAGGGAGAAGGACACCCTGAAGGGATGGTGGGGCTTCTGCTGCTGAAATCCTTGGGCATGGGAGTGAGGGGCAAGGAATCAGGGCCCCCAGGGAATTTCAGGGGACTGGACTGGGCTTGTTGGATAGTGAGAGCCCCACCTGAGCTGCTGCAGAGCAGGGGACCCTGCTAGCTTTTGGAGTTGGCAGTGCCACCTACCATAGGGTCCATCCTCTCAGTGCATGTCCCTGCCCTCTCACAGGCACACAGGGAAATTCAGAGTGCTGTAATTTGTGGTGTCCTTCCTTCAATCCTTCCTGTCTTGCCTATGCTGCAAAGTTTTGACGCAGATGTTTTCCTCTGGTATCAAAGGATTCCTGGTATTTGGATTTTTTTGGTGTTTATACAGAAGTGTAAGGACAGCCAGAGGTTCTGCCAGGTCTGATAGAAGCCATACGTGAAATTAATCCAAATTAAACTGTTAGTCATTCCCTGATAAACAGGAGGTTACAGCACAGACTCAACATGTTGCATAGCTTTGAGACTATGAAAAATGAAGCATGAATCCTCCTCTAAAAGTTGGCTGTCCCTTTTTGAGGCCTGATGAGATTTTGAGACAAGCCAGTACACCAAGCTCGCTGTGTAGGCGTTTGTGGGAAATGAGGCACATTTCTGGGAGGGGACTATGGGTACAGGGAGGCAGAGGAGTGCTGGAGATGAACTAAAGTAACTAAAAATCCATGGATCTGCTCAAGATGAATCTGTGGACCTGCAAACTCCTCCCTGTGGAGGAGGGAGAGGTCAGGTTATGTGTCCTGCTAGTGTGGGCCAAACTGGAGCTGCCTTGCCTACATGATGGGATTTTGTATGCCTGTCCATATGCCAGCTTCCTCCTGGTGCTCCACAGCCATGGAGCATGTGGCAGGGATGTGGAAGGCAGGGGAGAGCAGTCTGGTCAGCACAGCTTTCAAGTGAGTGGGTGACAGCCCTGTTCTTGGTGCAGAGCCTCTGGTGGGGCTCAGGAAATGCTGGAGGCTGATTAATGGCCAGACTCTCAATGAGAAGCATGGCATTCCCCAGGACAGTGGGAAAATGTGTTGCTGGGACTGGCTCTGGCCCTAGCCCTCTTTTCCAAGCACTGGGGTGAGGCTGTTTTGGACATCCCAGCAGTGGTGGTGTTAAGGAGCTATCGTAGGCTGGAATGATTTTCCCTGGATGGAGCCAGAGACAGCGCCCAGCGGCATGGGGCTTTGCTGGCTCGTGTTTTTGGAGTGGACAGATTTCTCCCAATGAAGTTTTTAGGCCTCTCAAAGAACAAAAAGTGTACAAAGATGTGCCTGCTCAGGAAGGTGTGCTGGGAGCAGTGGAGGCAAGAGATGGACCAGTGTAATTTTGCAGATGAGTTTGTTCTGGCCTTGAACCATACACCTCTGGAGGGTTTGCAGTGCCACATGCTTCTTGTAGGACTTGGAGTGGGGAGAGCTGGATGCTGCCGAGGAGTTTGAAACTGCAGGCCAGCTCAGGAATGCAACAGTGCTTCTCCAAGGGAGAGAGCTGCCTCTTCTGCCCAATTGAGCTTGTGTTGGTGGTCTAGTGGCTGTAAACAGACCTGCAGCCTTTCTGCAGAGCTCTGATGGCCCCTCGAGGAGAGGCAGCTTCTGAATGGGACACTGATTCTTAGCTGTGATCCTGTGTGCAAACAGAGCCTGGAGAAAAGGAGCAATTCTGTATTACAGTCTCTAGGTTGTGCATATTGATCTCTTTCAACACTGCTTAGGAATAAAGGATCGAGGAAATACTGCTGGTGGCAAGGAAGGGACTTTCTAACTCTGTGCTTGTGGGTCCTTCCTTCCCATGGGCTGTATGCTTGGCACTTGGACCATATTTACTACTTGTGTTTGGAATTCCAAAGAAGAGGCTTCCCCTCTAGACTTCCTCTTGCAAATCACATCTGGGAAGCTGAATGCAGATGCTGCCAGCCAGGCTGTGGAGATTCATGTCCAGCTGTGTCTGTACAGAGGGGGAGAGATGTTACTTTGGCATCTGCAAAGGCAGCTTACTAAAAATAGGCTAAAGCCATGAACCCGGCAGTGAAAGTAGTTGCCCCATAAGTCCCACTTGATGCGTCTTTGGTTTTTTTCTGCCCTGAGGAACATTTGTTTGGAGTATGCTCCATGTTTCAGCATTTGCAGAAAAGCCAGTTGTGCTCACGCTGGAGCTGCTGCTGTGTGGACGGGGCCAGACTGAGCTCTTAACTCTATCACTCGTTGTGGCCTTTGAGGCTGGATAAGTTGCCTTCCTTATTTTCACTGCTTTCCAGCTATCAGGGCTTTTATCTGGCTTTCTGAAGCCTTTGTGCTGTGTGAGGGCAGACAGAAGTCCTTTCTGAGCAGAAGCAACACTTTTTGGGGAGGCACTGCCGGTCAAGTGGCATGTGAAGAGGTTTGGGTCCTGGCCATGTTTTATGGGTTTTGTAGGGGCAATTTCTCACACACACATAGCAGCCTTTCCTCCAGAGCTACTTGGTGATTTTGGGTCCTTTCCATACCTTGATGCAGTCTTTCCCTGCATCTCTTCCTCTTGTGTGTGCATCCTGTGAGCTGACCTGTGCTGAGGAGTCCTTGCCAAGACCTCATGCAGGTTTTGGGAGTGGAACTGTCAGGCTCTCTCCTCCGCAAGGCTGGGGCCTCCAGCAGTGCAGAGTTGGCTTCATTTTCAGGAAAACACAATAAAGCAGGTTGGTATTAAATTGTCTTCACAGAGCTGATCCTGGCTGCAGCTTAGCTGGGTCATAGCTGGTAGAGAGAGAGAGACTTCCATATTTTAATGTTGTGAAGAGAAAGCCTGTGCTTGGCTGTGTCTTCATAACTGTTTTCTGTCACTGACTGCACGCCTAGAATAGTGTTACGTTTCTGGACAAGGCTTTGAACAAGATCTGCTGTCAAAACAGCTTCATAAACTGCTTACTGTGATGCAAAATGTTGGTCTGTCATTTTGCAAATTGAATTGCTGGGAAGCTCTCATGATTATTAAAAGATACTTTGTGTTAATTTAATTTCCTGTAAAAGACACAAGCTGGGTGATTTAAAGAAACAAAGCAAATGCTTCATCAAGGTGAAAGCAAAATCTTCATATCTGTGTATATGCAATGCTTAAATATCGCATACTTCTAATGACATCCCATGCAGGGACAAAGTAAAAAAATATACATAAAACCCCTGTAGTTTAAAATTTGTCAGTTTTGAAGAAAGCTGGAAAATGAGCAGTGAAACCCAGGCAAAGCGGGAATGAAGAAAACATTGCCTTAATATTTTCTCTGAGTGATGAGAAGCAGGAAATTTTCCCTTCATTGTGTTTTAAATGAGTTTAAAACTGTGTTCCAGACAGCTTGTGAACAATCAAAATTCAGGAGTGGTTTTGTGAGCAGAAGGGCTATTATTTGGGCTTTCTGGCTGGGTTCCAGCTCAAGGGATCTCAGTTGGGGTGAAATGCCTCCTTGCTATAGGCAAGCATAACTGTTGCCTCCCCCTCCTGTTCCTCAGAGACCGGCAGCCTCTCCTCCCATTTTTTTCATGCTGATGTCCTTCAGAACTGAGTTAAGCTCGAGTGATCTCACCCATATATATTGAACTTGACTCCTACTGGCAGTGAAGGGCTTATGTGCCCAAAATACTGAATGATTGTCTGGCCACTCTCCCCGTGGTGAGCAGCTGAAGAGAGGTGTTCTCAGCTATGTGTCCCAGTGGAGCTGGCCCCTCTCAAATGAGTCAAACATGAGTGATCTTGGGCATCCTTAGAAGGAAGAATGCTGCTCTGGATAGCAGTAGCTGTGTTTTTAAGGATGCCAAGGGGTCTGAAAGCTCTGCTGTAATTATATACAGCACTAAACTTTTAAAACAAATATATAAAAGTATGTATACAAATGTTGTGTTGGTTTCTGAGTTTGTCCACAGGGTATGATGGAGTTGTGTTGAAAATAATGTGGGAATACTTGGAGAGCTTTGGGGTCCCTGAGTGTTGGTTGCCTGCAGTGGTGCTTAGGCACTGCTTAAATGTGCTTAACCCAACATTTGTCTGTGTCTGCTGCCAATTGGAAGTTAAGCGTTGTGCTCAAATTCACGATGTAGATGGCAGGGCAAGACGGGACAGTGCTGGAGTTGATTCTTCAATGTAGATGAGCTCTCTGGTAATCAGTCTGTTTATCTGCAGCAGTTCAGCTGCTGTTCTGTGTTCCCTTTGCCTGTACTCTCCCCTCCTGCTGCACTGCTGTTCAAAGTCCGTCTCACCTCAGAAGTGGCTCTGCCTATCGATAATACATCAAGTGATGTTCCTGGGGCTGTGTGTGCTTTATAAAGTGTATTGTGTGGAGAGCTGCTTGTATCATTTCCAAATGCTTTTCCTTGCAAGAAGCTTGCTAATGCAGCGTGGTTCATCATGAACTGAATTTATCATGTAGTGATATTTCTCTTACAAATACCTGACCTTGGGAGGTTGGTGTGTGTGTGTGTATCTGGGTGTTGTTTTATTTACTGCGTGTTGTTAAAGAGCTTTGCTGTCTCCTGTTACTGCCTACTATGCTCTAAAGGAGTCATAGAATGGCCTGGGTTAGAAGGGATCTTCAACATCACCCAGTTCCACCCCTCCTGCCTAGTGGACACCTTTCACTGTCCCAGGTTGCTCCAAGCCCTGTCCATCCTGGCCTTGGACAGGGACTTTCAGGGATGGGGCAGCCACAGCTTCCATGGACAGCCTTTGCCAGGGCCTCAGCACCCTCACAGGGAACAATTTCTTCCTAATTTCTAATGTAACCCCATACTTTTTCAGTTTAAAGCCATTCTCCCTTGCCCTGTCAGTACATGTCTTTGTCAAAAGTCCCTCTCCAGCTTTCCTGTAGTCCCAGAAGGTACTTTAAGGTGTCCCTGGAGCTGCCTTTTCTCCAGGCTGAGCAAGCCCAGCTCTGAGTCCTGAGAGAATCCTGCTACCACATGTGACTTGAGCAGGTCCCCTTTGCAGGACAGCTCCGAAGCTGCGTAGTTCCCTGCCCCTGCAGCCCAGCATGTCCCAGCTGGTGTGAGGGGTTCCTGTGCTGAGCTCTGTGTGCAGTGTGGCTGCACCAAGCTGTCTCCAGGCCGTGACCTTCCTAGTGTCCCCAAACTGAGCGCTGCAGGTCACAGGAAGTACAGCTGCATCGCTTGGAGTCTCCTCAATTCTTAAAGGATTTCCTGGGAACAAAGGCTCTTATTGCTCTTGTTCTTCAGTTTGTTTTTTGGTTTTTTTTCTTCTTCTGCCTGCTAATAATCTTGGCTTCTTGTTGACTGTTCTCCCCCTTTTTAAGGAGGCTGGGGAAATAATGGTTTCCTTGTTTTTTTAATTCTGAACTAAGTTTGCCATGGTATCTGTAAGGCAAATAAATCTCCTTTTTGCTTCTTCTTGGCTTAAGAATACCTTTAATTTAAAAGAAAGTATAAATCCAAAATAACAAAAATTACAGTTTGACCTTTATTACTTAGGAAAATAGTGATGTAATGAAATGGCTACTGGGAAGGACCAGTGGCAACAATCACATGGCCCTTTACTTGTTTTCCTGGCTCTGCTTTCCAGAAAGCCCCATGCTTTGCCAACACTGGTTCTTAGCCAGTGCAACTATGGTGCCACGTGAGGCTTTAAGTTTGCTTTGATATCTGCCCTCACCCAAACGATCAGTTCCATCAAATTTAGATCGAGCAAAGGCAGAGGGGATGACTGGTGAGGGGTTGCAGCAGAGTTCCCTGCTGCCCCATCTGTCCCACAGCAATCTCACCCCACTGGAGCTGCCTACCAGATGTGCCTGCCTGCAGCCCAGCCCTTCTTCCCCGCTGGCCACGTAGTCTGGAGCAGGAGGGCAGTGGGCCATGGGTATGACCTCTCCTTGCAGCCCAGGTTAAGGGCATCATCCTCGAGGAGGGCTCTCAGGTGGCCATACAGCCACCTTCCTTCCTTTCTTTTCCCACCCCACCCTGCCCCTTCACATCATCTTGGGGATAATTGCAGCTGTTTGGGGGAGCAGAGAGCTCCAGCTGCTGAATCAGTGGGCACATGCATGTCTGGATCATTCTCCCTCAGGGTTTGTGACTAGACTGCATCTTCACAATGCTGGCTATAAAGGATCTGTGACTGACATGAAAGGACTTGGAAAACATTAAAAATTGGTTTAGCCCTGCCCTGGCACCTTTTCCCTCTGCTTTCATGACATGCAAGTGTGAGCATCAGAACTTGATTTTCTGGGACTAATCTAGCCTTGGCTCAAGGAAATGGATATTTAGGTGATGCTCCACTAAGTCAGTGCTATAACTTTGTAAAAAGTGCCCTTTGAATCAAACCTGGTTCCTTTATGCTGAGACAAGAGAGAATGGTCAATGTTGGCCTCGGTTAGCAGACTCCCCTGCTTATCTTGTTCAATCCTCACTTCCCTCCTTGACTTTACAGTGCTGTTAGGTCATACCTCACTTGGGTCCTGTTGTTTGCATGGTTGCCATGTGGGAAATCAGCAGCAATCCTTGATCTGCTGCAAATCTGATGGAAAACTTTGTTGTTCAGCTTGAATAAGGAGTTGAGGAGACATGGAGTGGCTCATTGACCCTTTGAAAACACACTGAGGATGGATTGTGCAAAGTTCAGTCTTCAAAACCATATCCCATGTTTTGGTGCATTTGTTTGGTTTTATATGTACTAACAAAGCTTATTTTGAATTCTGTAACAGCATCCTTGTATGGAGGCTCCAGTATTACCTCTGGATTTATTACAGCCAACTTCACAGTGTTGGATTTGCATAAGCTTAACAAGGTTACAATGTACAAGTTTAATTAAAACTAGTAAAGCCTTTGGATAGGAAGTCAAAATCTCTATTGTTAATACAGTACAATTAAAGTTCTCAGTACCTAGCTAGTAATTACACAAAATTCATTGCAGTATGGAAAGACTGTTTGGAAACAGAAGCATAGAGGCATGCAGAAGGAGGCTTTTGCAAATACCAACTGCCTGAATTGTTCTACTCTTAAAAAAACATTTTCTCCCTTTTTTCTTAAATAGTACTGTTTTTACTGTTTGGAATTTGTAACTACAGCCTATTCCTTTGCTTGGCGTGGGTGGTTTTAAACAGCTAAAGCTTTGAGGTTTGTGTGTCATGAGGTGCTGCAATCCAGTCATTCATTTTCTCTTTCTTTGGTGAGTGTTTGCGGAAATTTTGAGGGCTCAGCGAGGACTTGGACTGATCCAGATGCAAAATCATCTGTCGTGAACACTCTTGGATTACAGGAAAGACTGAATACAAATCTGTATTCCCTGTTTTCAACTAACTTGTGGGTAGTGGTAGTCAGTGCAAGACAGTGACTATTTCAGCAGTGACCTTTTCAGCATCCAGCATATTTAGTGTCCAAGAATTGTTGGAAAACCTGTAGTGAGATGGGTCTTTAAAGTCTGGATTGCACACACAGGACTGGATTCTAAGTTCAGAATAGCAGCTCTGGATTTAGGCTGTGTTTTGTTGCTTTCCCTGAGGGAAGCCTGGAACAATGAGGTGAAGAGATGTGCTGGAGCCCTCAGATGGGTTGGCAGCAGAGCCCTGAACACGAAGCCAGAAGCCAGAGCATGCTGTAGTGTGATCACCAGTCAGTAATTCTGGAGCCACAGCTCTGGGCAGACACACAAGTGCATCGCTCTCCTGCTGTGTGTGGTGCTGGTGTCTGTCCTCCTCTTCTGTCCTGTGCTCATTCTGAGCATTAGGTAAACTCCATTTACCCTGCTCTGCCTGGAGAGTTGAATTCTTCAGTGCTGCAGTGGTGTTTTGGTTTTTTTTTTGTTTTTTTTTTTAAGAAGGAAGTTCATAGATTTCTTTTGGCAAGCAACTCAAAGTAAACTCTGAGATGTAAAGCTTCCTAAATTACTCATCTTTTCCACACAAAACTGGGTAATACTAGGGCTTGTCTCAGACATTTTCTAGTGGTCAAATGTATCTGGCTTCAGACTGAACATCTGAAAGAAACTTCTGGGAAGGAGAGCCTTGGAATAAACAGCAAATGAAATCACTTTACAGCTCTCTTTTGTATTACCAGAGGAGGAGAAAAGTGATGGCTTCTTAGCAAATTAGACTACATAAAAGAACTTTACATAAAGATTTTAAGTGCCCTAATGAGTAATAATCAGTGATGAAAGCAGAAAGGAGAAATGCATTATCACCAGCTGCATTGCTGCCCTGTCTCTGAGGATTACTGTGGTTTAATGAGGACCTGCAGGAAGCTTTTTCAGTAATTCCATCTTGTAGGAGGTGATCTCAGCCTGCAGGTCCCCAGCTTGCATGAAGAGCGGGGGGAAATCCTGAATTAAAAAACAATGTGGTGTTGCATCTTGGGAGCCCTGTGCTTAAGATGCCCTCTCTGCAGGAGAGGTAGCAGGCATCTCCATGTGGCAAGTTGTGCAGTGCTGCACACACAGCTCATACAGATCTTCCCAATTTGTCCTTCTCTTCCCTGCACTTTATTTCTTCACTTCTGGATCATCTAGACCTAGTGCTCTGTAGAGCACTGCATTGATATAGTCCTCTCTTACGCTTGTCTTGACCTGCAGGGCCACACCTCTAGAAGAGAGTGTCAGTTCAGTGTCTCCTAGACCTTGCCTTTCATGGGTCAGAGAGATGCTAGGTACCTAAGGATAGTGAACAAGGAATGTGTGGGAAGTGAGGGTTGTGTTACAGCTCAGCAGCTAAGGGGTTTCATAGAAATCAAAGTTTTTGCAGTGTTTTTGCAAGTGATGACTTGCCCTGTAGATAAAGCAGGAGCTGTGTTTTTATGGTCAGGGAGAGAAGGCTGTTTTCTCCCCTCATAAGTTTATAGGATTCTTAAAAGAAATTTCAGGATAAAAGGAACTGAGACAGAAGCCCAATCATTGAATCACGTTCATGTTGTGTGTGGAGGGGTCTCTTAGGAGACTAAATGACTGTGTATAGGAGTGAGGGTGGGTTTGGATTGCAGGAGGTGAGAGATATGGTGGTAACTTGCCCTGAAAAGACCTCTTGAAAGACCTTCTCCCATCTCCATTGTTTGCACCATGCCCTCCATGGGGCAGCAGCACGTGCTCCTGGGTCTGGCTCAGAGGGACAGACCCTGCAGCCTTCCAGTGAGAGGCTTAGGTTTTACCTGGCCCTTCTGCACAGGGGATGGATCTCCCTGTGCTCCACTACCTCTCCTGAAGATGGTCCTTTCCCCAGTTTCCCTGTTGGAAAATAATCAGTTTTCCAATCAAAGTGATACTGAAATCTTTTTTGCTGTCTCCCAAGTTTTGCACAGCAGTTAAAAATCTATTTGGCTGAATTTCTGGATTCTAGGAACATCTGTTTGTAGGATGTTGAATAGAAGCATCCTTGTGTGGGATGTATCCTGCCTCTAATATTAGCTCTTCCCTGTGGGAGAGATGGTTATTAGATGATTTCTAAATGGAGATATAACACAACAAATACTTAAGGGTGCACTTATTTACCCTCAGCATCTTCTAAGTAGTTCTTTCATATCTGACCTTTTGTTTTGGAGTCTAAGCAAAGTTTGCCTCTTTCCTTAAAGAAGCATACAACTGCTGTTCCACAAAACAAACTAACCAGTTCAGTATGAAATATTTATTTATCCACATTTCATGTGAAATATGAAAGTGGCTCTCACTGAGCTGGTTTCTGCTTGGGTGCTATGGTGGCTATGGCTTGTTCTTCCATGAGAGTGAAAACTGGGGAGATGAAGTAGGAGAGTTTATTGGACTAAGCTGAGTGGAAAGCTCATAGGTGAAGATGCTGCTTTCTCGGGTCAGATATACAATCATAGACTGGTTTGAGTTTGAGGAGACCTCAAGGATCATCCAGTTCCAGCCACCTGCTGTGGGCAGGGACACCTCTCACTATGTCAGGTTGCTCAGAGCCCCGTCCAGCCTGGCCTTGATATCCCCATCTGACTCTGTTTCAGGATGCGGTACAATGAATTTTGTTGGTTGAAATTCATTGTGATTTACGTCTTATTGTTTTTGTGGGGTAACTTTACTTTTATGCCCAGGCACTGTCTTGTTCCCAGGCTCAGTGTTTGGAAGCTCTTTTCCATAAACCTCACCACCTTGCTCCTGACACACTGCAGTGCTTGGCTCAGAGCCCTGGGCTGTGGATGCCAGCACCTGCTATTAATAAGTGAAGCCAGATTATCCAAACTGGAGAGAAATCCTCTCATCACAGGACACATCTGTGCTCCTGGCAGGACCAGCATTTTCTCCATGCTGCCATCAGGGCACATGTTGCTCTTGACCTGGGGTGTTTGCAGGAGCAGTGGAGCTGTTGTGGCTGTCTTCCTGTCTGAAGGCTGGCTAAAGTGCCCTCTGGCAAGTGGTGGATGTGGTTTTGCATATTTTGACCCTGGAGAGCTTGTGGGGAAGTTGATGCTGGTGACTTTTTAACTTGCTGTGTAATTGATCTGGACTCGGAGTGGTGGTCTAGAAGTGGAAAATGATTTTGCATCTTGTTTAGCCCCTGGGTCTTGTACTCTGCCTGCATCTTTTCTGTCTCATGAACTGCCTCCTTGCTATTTTCTTTGAGCAAAAAGCTTCTTTTTGTGTTGTTGCAAAACACTGACCTCTTTAAAAAAGGGCAGACTGAAAGCTAATGGAAGTTTTTCCTCTGAGAATAATGCTCTCTAATTGTTAGTGAAAGGGTTTTTAATATTGGTGGCAACATCCTTGTTTGTTCCTTAACTAAAGTGCTGTAATAGGTTAGTTATAAAGTACATTCCTTAATAAAATTAGTAAGTGGGACTAACTGTATTTGCTGGTGGCCATGGGACTTGCCCTGAGGTTGCTGATGGAGCAGCTGCCGGGCCAGAAAAAGGAGGGAATTGCTGAGTTCCTGCAGCAGAATCTGATCCTGTGAGAGGCTGATTTGGATGTGTCTTCTCTACCTGCATAACAATTTCCCCCAAAGGTGTAGGAATGTGGCACCTGTTTGGATCTCTTTGCCTTCTGCCAAATGTGATCAAAACTGACAATCAAGTTGAAAATTTAATAGGGTGAGGACTGACAAACAACACTACCACATAAACTTCTTTTCCTTAAGAATCCAGGCCAGAAATACGTGCTGAGGGTTTTATTCTGCAATCATGTGCTTTAAAACTGTGTGGAACAATGTGATTAGTAGAAATGGTATTTTCAGGATCATTTGCAGTGCATATGAAAGCACAACAGCTGAATCCTGTTGTGCCCATGTGTATTAGCATGTAACCAACTTAAAAGGACTGAAACAACCCAAGTGTCTGCATGGAGAGAAAGCAAAATACAGATATAAAACTTATTTGTGAAGCTGGCAAAACACCTAGTTAAGTTGATCCTAATTTCTAGGATTTTCAACTCTAATCCTTTGGCTGCTTCCTCTTGACAGCAGCAAAAGGATGTTATTTTGTTCCTTTTCTTTTTAAGTGCTTTTGGGTTCTGCTTCTTGCAACGCTTCCTCCTCATTTCCCAGCTCTGGAAACAGAGTTGGACTGTATGTGCTTCCATAACAGGATTCTGTAAGCTTGTGGTGATTGGAGCTATTTAAGTTCCTTTGAGGAATGTCAAAGTATTGCTGTGAATGTGAAGGATGCCCAGAACAGTTAAGGGTAATTGAAGGGCAGGCATGTTCCTGGAGAGTGTTATGGGGAACCTTATGTGAGAGCCTGATGCCTTTTTGTCAAGGAATATCTTGTGCTTATTTTGAGCAAATCTGGAAAGAAGACAGAAAGCAGAGTGTGGCAACAGCAGTGAGGTTTAGGAGATGAACACCACTGATAGAGCAGTGCCTTTTGCATTTGATGGAGTGTGCCAGGGTTGAAGGGATGAGGGATATGGAGGCTTTTCCTGGCTCTTTTGCTTGTGTAGTAAAATAAAACCAAACTGGTGCCTGAGAGAGAAAACACTTTGATAATCTTTCTGTGTTCATTTAGTGATACCACTGCTTCACTGTGACATCTTGCCCTAAAGAAAAAGCAGTCTCCTCTAACAGAGCCCTAGCAGCCTCTGTGTGCTTTGGGCTGCTGTCTGATTAACAGGATCTGTGGCTTTAGTCACCTCAGTGTCAGCAAATGTGACACAACTGTGAGAGGAGAACACTGACAGCACCAGCACTAGGTGCTCTCAGAATCTGTCATTCTCTCATATGTGATTCCACAGACTTATCATCACCCTGCTTCAATAACATGGGTTTTGGGCCAGGAGATCTTCAGTTAAATCAGTGAGGTAGTCTTCCATGTTTCTCAGACAGTTCTGCATCTTCCATCAACTAACATCTGCATTTTCACAGATGATGAACTGCATCATCTGTTGCTTTGGCTTTGGATTGTAGAATTAAAACAAAGCACTAGCTAACAGAAACTGCATGCAATGGCACTCCAATTCAGAGATGGACACAGTGATTAATAGAAAATTAGTCATAGATGAGTCATATTTTTTCTTTGTGTAAATCATGTCTAGTTTCACTTAATATCTGATAAGTTAGTGATTTGAAAGCTTTTATTTAAACCTTCTGCAGTTTGTTCTTGCTGCTTGTCTTATGAGTACTTCATTGAATGGTCTATCTTGTGTTATTCATCTCTGACTCATGAGATTATTCAGAATATTTTATTATGCTTCCAGAAAATGTTTCTTTGCTGTGGTGATTGGCTGTGTTGTCTGTATCCTCCAGTGCTGCTGTGTGGATTCAGTGACTTCTGTGCATGTACTTTGTTCAAATGTGCTGTTTTGTGGTAGGAAATGTGTGAGCTATCAGCTGGTTGGGTCACTGGAGTTAATGATGTGGCTGGTTGCGTTTCAGTTGTGCCAGACCCCCTGGGTTTGGATTGAAACTTGTCTTTTAAACTCAAGACTGGCACTTGTAAATGCACAAGTTTTGGGTTTCAGCTGTGGGTGCAGTAAGACCCAAAACCAGAGTGCCTTGTTATCGTGGATGCTGTGTGATTTTTGTCTGTCAAAACGTCTGCGGCCTTCCAAAAAGAAACCAAAAGTAAAGATAAGGGCTCAAGCACCTGTATTTTCTGTTCCTGCCCAATTTGTCTGAGTGCAGTTAGCCTGTCCCAACATAAGTAGAGATCTGCTACGTGGTCTGCAGCGGCTGAAAAATGCATCCTGGGACAGGGTGATTGAAAGGTGAAGGAGGCTGTGTCGGTGGCTGATAGTACAGATTTGAGGAAACCATTCGAGCTGTAGTCCTGATTGCTTCCGTTCAGATTCAAACCAGCCTTTGCCCAAAGGCCTTTTACAAAAAAATCATTAGTGCCATTAGTGTAAAACATGCCGTCCGTGGCTTTTTCCATGGAAAACCATTAGCTCTCCAGATCATTCAAACTGTTAGTGTTTTTTTCCTTGCTTTGCTTCTTGGCTTTAAAGCCTCCTCCCACCTCTCCAAGGCAAGATAGCTGGACACAATCAGCTTGCATCAGTGACTTCCTTGGAATCGTGTATGTTAGTAATATTTCCTTAACAATTTTGAATCCTATTGCCTGTGGAAATTTCATTTTAAAACATAGGAAGAATGTCATAGTAGCTTTTTAATTGAAACACAGACATGGGGCAAGTGTGTGGGAAGGAGCAATAGTTTGAATTGTGCTGTGACTACCTGGGTCCCATGTTAGAGCCTTTTTTTAGCTTTTAGGCTCTTTCAGATCTTGTATCTCAAAGCCCTGCTTTTCTTGACCAGAAATCATTAGGCAAAACAGATCTTTATTTTTATCTCGTAAAGAACAGACGTGAATCAGATTATTTGCTTGTAGTGCTCTTACATTCTTCTGGAAATGTTCCTGAAACAAAGCTCCTAGGAGTCACAAAGCTAAGAAACAGTGCTGCATCTTTCTTGTTAAGCTGTGCCCCTAAACACGGTGCAACATGTGATTTTTTCAGGTCTTTGAGCACAGGGCTGTGTCTATTTAAATTCACACAGTGTGTAATTAGTTGCATGCAGTTGAGCGTCTTGGATTTGAAAAATAAATGGGTGGCTATTGCAGAAAACATTTGATTGGCAAGGTAAAATATTACTGCTAAACATGCAAGATTGTGGGATTAGGATTTGCATTTTCTTCCTGGTTAAGAAATTAGAGTCTGGAAAAGAAAAAGAAAATCATATCGTGCACCTTTCTTTCCTGGGGATACTGGAGATGTTCCCCCAGGGCATTTATACTTTGTGATGTTCTCTCTATGAAAGCAAAAACCCAGTTAACTCTCACCTGGTTTGCCTGGTCCTGCTCTTCTGAAATGATCATTCCTAACGACTGGCTCTTGCTTATGAGTGTGATTTTCTGTGAGGTTGTTTTCTGCATACTGGAAGTGAACTTGGATTGAACTCGGGTGAAGGGCTTTGCTCTTGCTGTCGAGGCTGGAGAGCCCCCGGCCACCAGTGTGCCCTCAGGTCAGGACTGTGTGTGATATGGGAGCAGCTATGCCCTCAGCTCCTGTTCTTGGATGATAATTTACCCTTCCAGTTAAACCAGAAAAGCCCCACTCTTTCCCAGAAGTCTAGACAAGTCCCAGTTTTCACCCATCGTCCTGAACTCCAGACTTTCCCTGCGGGCTGTCAGCCTTCCTGGCATCCCAATGCAGGGCATGGGGTGAAGCCCCCTGGATCTCCGTGTCCCGTGCCCTGTTCAGGCTGGAGAAATGCTGGGATGACCATCACAGCCAGTCCTATAGGAAATACTTCTGTAAACAGTCTTCAGAGGTGAGGGTGTGCAAGAGGGGTTTCTTTAGCTTAGGGTTAGAGGGTGTCTGCTAGCGTAGTGTTGGGGTTTAACCCCAACCAGCAACTAAACTCCAAAAAGTCTTATTCACTCCTTTCCTGGTGGGATCAGGGGGAGAATTGGAAGGGTAGAAGTGACAAAGCTTATGGGTTGGAATAAAGATGGTGTAATAGGGAGAGCAAAAGCTATGCACACACAGACAAAGGAAGGAATTCATTCCCCACTTTCCATGGGCAGGCAGGAGTTCAGCCATCCCCGGGAGACCAGGGCCCCATCACAGGTAGCAGTGAGTCGAAAAGACTAATGCTAGCACTCCAAACATCCTCCCTGAGATTTATATACTGAGCATGATGCCACATAAGATCACGAGTGTCCTTTTGGTCAGTTGGGGTCAGCAGTCCCAGCTGTGCCCCCTCCCAAACTCCCTGTGCACCCCCAGCCCCTCACTGGGGTGGGGTGAGAGGCAGAAAAGGCCTTGGCTCTATGCAAGCCCTGCTCAGCAAGAACTAAACCATCCCTGTGTTATCCCCAGTGTTTGCAGCACAAATCAAAAATTTAGCCCATGCTACCTACCCGCTGTGCAGAAAATTTAACTCTATCCCAGCCAAAACCAGCACCGGAAGTTCATTAGTCAAAATTAAACTGAGTTTGAGGAAGGATGCAGGGGAATGGGAAATGAAGCCCACTTCCCTAGCAGCCTTGGGAACGAACTGAATCCTTGTGTTGCCAGGTCTGAGGCAGTTGGTTCCCTTTTGAGGAATGCAGGGACACGTTCCCTTCCTCATCAGCCAGCCAGTGGCCAATGGTACTGCTTGCCCGAGGTGTGGGCTGCGTGTGTGACTCTGACTGTGTCGAGAAGGAAATGACTAAACTTGCTGTCAAATCACTGTAACAAAGAACGTCTTTGATTTACCAAAGTAGTGGTGGTGGAGAGGCTTGGGAATAGCTGTGGTACTGCCACCCGTGCTGGGAATAGCAAGTCAGTCCGGAGAAAGGCCCTGGTGGGGAGTGGGAGTCTCCTGCAGTGGTGGAGGGAGACGGACCTGGCAGGGAGCGTGGTTCTAATGAGCTGCTGGGGCTTCCCTGCGCTGCAGAGGACGCTGAGGGAAGCTGGGGCAGCACTGGTGGCTGCAGCAGCAGGGCCAGGCCAGCTGTGACGGGCAGGGGTGTCCAGTCCCACGCAGCAAAGGTGCGCCTGCGGAATCCCAGGGCTGCTGCTCCCCACGTCTCCTTCCCCCTGCCCAACTGCTGCCTGCGTGTCCTGGCAGCCCGGGCAACAGGAATCCCAAAGGTCCTGTCAATCTGGGAGCCTCAGCTCCAGTCAGCTATTTGTAATGAAGGGGAGAAGCTCCATCTAATTATAGGTTTTCCATTTCAGCCCTTCGTACTACTCTAGGCAGGCTTAAAATAACGTTAACTAACTTCTTTTCCCTGGCTTTGCAGTTTCACATACGACATTCTGCAGTGCCCTTTATAGAAACCTCAAATATATTTTTTTTCCCCGCCTACCACATTTTGTGTCTTTTTCCATCTGGCAGATGTTTTTTTCCTGTGTTGCACAGGGCTCGGTACATAATTATTCTGTTGCAATAGCCTGGAGCCCAAGTCCTGTGACAGAGTCTGCTTGCACAGGCTCCTATGTCCTGCTCAGTTCAGTGTACTTTTTTTTTTTCCTCTGGTGGTTTTGTGCAATCTACTTTGAAAACCTGTTCTGAGAAGTAACGAGCACCCAATCATTTGTGTGCCTTGGGATCATCTAGTATAGGTTTTTACTGTATAGCCCTGAAAATGTTTGGGTTTTTTTTCCCCTCCCAGTCATAAAAGGGCTGAATTGTGTCTCTTCCAGTTTACAACCTCTGGATACTCGCAGTTTGTTGCCACAAGTCAACAACTAGTTAGTCAGTGTGCCTTTACTTTATTCCTACATTTTTGAACTGATTCTTTGCTTTCTGATCGTGTTACTTGCTTGTCTTAAATTCCTGCTCTTGCTCGTGGCATTATTTTTATTTGGAGAGCAGTGTCTCAGTGTACCAGGGAAGTATCGTAGGTGGGGGTACACTGGGGTGTTCCTGGTTGTTTCCATCCTTTTACCAACCATATTTCACTGAGCATTTGTATTTGAGTCACTTATTCTTAAGTCTCTTCTAATGGGAGCTCATGTAACTGCATAGGTTTGGAAGGTTTTAGTTACTGGACTGAAGTTTTATTCCCCAAACTTCCCTTTTGCATTTCAGATTCAAAGCCTACCCAGAACCTTCTCCTATAACAGTTTTGTCAGATTTCCCATACCAAATAGCTCCTCTTTTGTCCACAGTCTCTAGATGGGAGTATCTGAGACTAAA
Source organism: Peucedramus taeniatus (assembly GCA_013400575.1). NCBI lineage: Eukaryota > Metazoa > Chordata > Aves > Passeriformes > Fringillidae > Peucedramus > Peucedramus taeniatus. The sequence continues at coordinate 79,823 of WBNO01032419.1, read as the reverse complement.
ACTTCCTGTCAAACCACAGGAACAGAGAACATCTTTGATTTACCAAAATAGTCACAGTAGAGACTCGGGAATAGTTGTTGGGAGTGAATTGTGTGGTTGGTTCAGTGCTATGGGCTGCTCTGACTTCTACTGGCTTTACTTCCCACCCTGATTTTCAAATGTTCAGCAACACTGGGTGCTTTTTGGGGTTTGTTTAGGTCGCAGTAGTGAGAAGGAAGCCTTGCCAGGCCTTATTCACCTTTGGTTTGTGCTGTATGTATGTAAACAGCTGGGGAGGTCAAGGCAGGCATGGGCCAACTGTGTAATGTAGAGATACTGAGAAATAATGTTACTGGGAATTATTTGGAATTAACAAGCTCATTTCCTTTTTGTACATCAGTTGTCATCCTTTAATCTCTTGGTATTAGCTTTTTTTAAATGCTGTTAGGTACATCATCCACACAGTGCTTCCTGTGTCACTTGATAATAAACTTTTACAATATATCACTGTTAAGACATCTCAGGCTTTGAGTGATTAATCAAAATCTCTATTTCTCTTTTTCTCAGTGTTGGAAGTTTATATGGATCAGTGGTACTTGCTCGAGAGTGACAGTGGAGATCAACACTAAGTCCGTTCCTGTGGGTGAGTAATCTAAACCCACTGCATTGCTAATGTCTGTTACTACTATCTGCTGTTTTTTTTTGCTTTTTGATACCTTACACAACAGCTCCTTTAGGCTTTCATTTCAAATGTCATTAAAATGATGCTGTATATAACTTCCAGGAAGAGTTGTAGAAGAATGTCAGTCTGCTTCTGCAGATATCTATTGGTTTTGCATCTTTTAAAGAATGGTCCTTACTTAACACAGTCTAAGCTGTTGTTTATAGTAAGAGAAATGTGGAAACTGTGTTTCCACATTTTAATGACAGTGTATTTAGGGTTAAGGTGTGGACTGTGGCAGAGTAATGAAGCCTGTTTGGATTATCCAAGAAGCAAAACTGAAATGAGCTGTTCTGTGGCATGTGAAGGGTTCAAGCAGTGCCAGTGCACCCCAGTTTGGAAGGTTCAGCTCCAACACAAGATCCCCCTGGACATGCTGTGACTGAGTGATGCAGCTGTGCATGTGCAGTGAATCTGACTCAGCAGGTCTCTGTGCAGAGAAACTGCCAAGAGCTTTCAGATTGCTGAGGCAAGTTTATGAGAAAATGCATTCAGCAAAGCAGAGCATGTGTTGAGAGATCCTTTGGAAATGTCCCAGGTCTGTTGGCTTCAAGGAGCAGCATTTTGCATTCGGTCTAGACTGATTTGATCCAAGTAGCCTAGTGCATGTCAGAGCTGGCAGTATTGTTTTGGGAATGGTTTTCCCTCATCTACTTTGTTTTGGATCTTATGGTATGGATTTAGCTTCCTAAATTCCAGCTGGAGACCTGGGTCAGATTTCTGAGCCTGCACTTGATCCATGCACCCCTTGACTGGGATGTGCTCATCCCATAACTCCACAGCTGGGCTCCCAGTCCCACAGGATGTGAGACTGGTGTCTCATTTAAAATACCATTTCCCTTGTTTTACTCCCTTACCCTCTCCATAGCCCTTGGAGTGCTTCTTCCTGGCTCTCCAAGCCTTCCCACACTAAATCACTGTGCATGAGCTCTCTCTGGGATTCACAGCTGCCCAAGGTCTTGCACCAGATCTGCAAAGAAGTGGGTGTTGATGCTCCTTGTTTGTCAGAAGCCCTAAACTGCATTGCCAAAAGCTTTTATTCCCTGGGTTTTTAATCAGAGGTCTGCTGGCGCCATAAGTGGTTGTCACCTATTGTCTCCCATCCTGGTCACATTTGTTCAGTTTTGTGACTGCTTATTAGGCTTGGTGGGATTACACTCCAGCTGGATTTGCATCCATCATGGCTGTAAAAACATGGTTAGAAGTCTGATGCTGGCTAGCAGCCACGTTCTGCTGGATGTGTGTTTGGAGACTTTCAGTTTGCTGGCATCACCGTGCAAATGTCTTGCCTTTGCTGGAAGTCTCTCCCTCTTTGCTCCCCAGATGCTGTGATGATTCCCCCTGCCCAGGAGCAGCAGAAGACCTGGGACATAAATCTGCCTGGTTTTCCCTGTCACTGGTGCTGGTGCTGCCTGGAAGAGGGTGTGTGTGTCCGTGTCCATCCAGGGACTGTAGCAGCAGGTGCTCAGTCCTCCCTTCTCCGTTCCTGTGGCTCCAGGACTGGCAGCTTTCTGGCGTTTGGAGGAGTCGGACCTGTTGCCCTCAGCAATCAGTCTGAAAAGCCTGATTTCTCCAGCTGCTGCTTACTTTCCCCATTAAACAGATAAATAAGAGCCTCTCCTAAGGAGGTGGCAGGAAATGCCTGTGCCTGACTCAGCGCTGACAGGGGCAGGGGTCTGTGTTCGGGGCTGCTGGCTGCTTCTCCCAGATGGAGAGGAACGTGGTCTTCTTTGCTGGGTTACCACAAGTTCAGGACAGATGTCTGACCTCCAATCTCACCACACAGAATACACCAAAGTATTCAGAGTGGAGTTTCAGTGCCTCTGCCCACAGCCTCTGTCTATCCATGAAAGCATCTTCCATCTTCCCTCCCTGGCTAGCTCCGAGTTAAACGTGCTGCTTCCAGTTCAGCCTTGCCCCTCAGTAAGGCCACTTGTATAAATAATCCAGAAAAGCTAAGTAAAACTTTTAAAATAAGCCTTAGCAGAGACAGCTGCTTCAGCGTGGTGCCATGAAGACACAGAAACCTGGCTAAGTCCATGTAGCCAGAGTCAGTCATACTCCCTGAAGCTCCTGCTCTTTCCTAGCAAAACCCTGCTGGTTTGCAGGTGTGTCTTCACCCCCCTCCACCAGCTCTGAGTTAGGTCTGTGCACAGCGGCAGCAGATTTTTGGTGTGTCTAAAGCTGAGACAGAGCATCACATGTGGCACTGAAATACTGTCCAGTCCACCCTCTTACAGTGCCTGTATGCAAGAGGCAAAAATCAGTATTTGTTTGAGGGGTTTTCCCCCCTCGATGTCACATTGAATACAGGAGGGAAAGAAGCACAAGTCTAGCTCTGTGTATTCCATTTACTGGCACTTGGTGGCTTGTCCTGCAGGGCCCAGCCCACACACAGCTTTTCTTTAGGTTTTTAATAGTTGTGCTAAACTAAATTGTGCTCAAAATAGTAATAATTTCAAGCATTTCCCCAGAGCCTGTGGTTGCTCTGCGTGTTTATGGGAGGTGTGGTACTGCCCATGGTTGGGGCATGGGAGGGTCCCCAGGCAGGCTTGGATGGGATTTTTCTGGTATCTTTTTCCTCCCCTTCTTTTGAGAGGAAATACTGCTGCTTGCAGAAAAGAAGCATGTTATTGTGCTTTTGCTCCTCATATTTCATGTGATGTAACCTAAAGTTCTGCTCACCCACAGTTCTGATGGTGGCTCTGTAATACACATAAATTTCTGCAGAGAGGAGGGGATGTATTAATCTGTAAACACTGAGCAGCCTGCCCTGTTTGTCCAGCATGTGACCTCTCTGCTGCACACAGCATTTTCCTGCCTCCCTCCCATCCGGTTCTTCTTATTTTATTGATTTTCCCGGTCTTGGAAGTCACTTTATACTCAGAAAACATAAATTCATCCCTCACAAAGCTTGCAAACCTGATTTCAGTTCATCCCTTATTCTTTGAAAGACTCATTTTGCTTTCTTTAAGACCAAAAATGTACATTTTCCCGGTTTATTTAGACAAGCTTATTTTGTCTGCAAAAATCCTGTCAAAAGCTAAGTTTCTTTGCTTGCATTTATAATCCTCTGAGGTTTATGTATTGGGAATAATCTTTGTGAGCTGGAAAAGGATTGTCCAATCTGTTTTAAGATGCCCCAGTTTTTGAGTATTGCGACTCATTAGGAATACATTTGGCTGTTTGCATGGATTTTTTCTTCCTCTGTATAGCTTGGGGGAGAAAATAGATCATTTCTTCATCTAGTAATAATGCTTGGCACTTTGCATCTTCAAAGAACTCTGTGGTTATGGATTGAATAATTTCTATAACATTGTGTAGTAGCTTCTCATTATCATTTCCTCTGTTCTACAGATGGGCAAAGTGAACAAGAAGTCAAGTGAGCTTAGGCCATGGAAAGAGAAACAAGGTCAGTTTGAGTTCCCACCTTCCTGACTTCTACTAGAGCAAAAGAAAATTTGATTCAGTTTGACACGAAGGGAAATTTAATGATCTTTCCTAACCTTCTTCACTGCTTATTTTAGTGCATTAGCTGGTGGTGTTTATTGGTAGTTTGGTTTTTTTCCTCTAAACTAGTTTTCTCACTGACTGATGTGGTTGTCCCTACTCAGTGAGTGGTTAGAGGTGTGTGAGGGATTGTCTGAAGTTTTATAAAGGGGAAGCAGCATGTTAATGGGCTTAGGTTTGTGGGGTGTCACTCACCGCTGTCTGGGGGATTTCTCTGCTCCTTCCCTCCTCTTTGCTCTCAAACCACAGGCAGGGGAGACCTTTTCTGTATTATTTGAGAATATTTTTCCCCCATCTTGTTTTCCATCTGAGACTAAAATAGGAAAAGTGAGCCTCAAAATGGGGACTATGTCAATACATAGGAGCTGATCTTGCTTGTTTCATTTACCACATGCCATGCTAAGATATTTTTTCCCCTCCCATGGACTCTAGTGGAAGTTGTTGGCTCAAAGTGGTGTCTGGAATGATGTCATTTGCAGAAATAATTTCATACAACTGCACTAGGCTGTAAGCCTTGATTTACAGCTGCCTAATGAACTGACAAGACCCCCAAAAGCATTGCATGGCATATAAAAAAGGTGAGTGCTGTAGGCAGTAAACTGTGGAATTACGCACTCTGTTATGGGGGGAAGTCATGGTAACAATTTTGTTGCCTACTTGGTAGAAGTTAGTTAAAACTTTTTTTTTTCAGGAATTCTGGCTTTGTAAAAAGCTGCTTTGGAACACTGGGGAGTGTTAGGACAGTTTAGTCCTCTTGGGGAGAACAGATAATGTGCTCAATAAAGAGGAGCAGGGGAATCACAGGAAGAATTCCTCATCTTCCTTAGGAAAATCTCGTGGCTGTTTCTCTGCAGGCTCTCAGAGGTTCCCTGGACACCTTCTGACTGGCTTCAAATGCCTTGTTTGATAAACTTTGAGGCAAAAAGCCTTGCTTGGCTTAGCACAGCTTTATTCTGGGCATGCCATGCTAGTGGAGGCGGTGGAGAAAGCAGCTGTCTCCAGCCATGTGGTCTCTTTGGGGATGCAAAACTTTGCAGAGACTTTTTTAGGGGCTCAAGATTTAGTTCCAAGATTACATTTAGTTTTCTGTTTCTGATGGGTGGGACAGATCTCCTGATGCCTTAGATGAGACCTTGAGTGATAGACAGCCAGCACCAAGGTATCACAGCCAGTATTTTTGTTTTCATTTTTCTTTGACTTTCTTATATAGCTGATATCTCATTTGTGCATGCTCCTTCCCAGTGCTGGGCAGAGCCGTCCTGAACCACTCTATGCTCCCAGGACTCGAGTTTCATCCGCTACTTCTCATGACACCCAAATTGCTGATTGCTTGTCTGCTGACTTTTTAACGATCTGAATGTGACTTTTCATCAATCTGGGTGTTTTTCTCTTGCTGGGCTTGGGAAGTCCTCAGGTCTGAGTTGGGACCTGGACTTTGGAGCAGGGAGGGCAAAGCAGCTGGTGAAGGTTTTCATGCCTTGCTTGCAGGGTGTGAGTACTTGTGGTGGGGTCTTGGTGTCTCTCCTTTGTCATCTGACAGCTTCTCTCACTAGATTTTGATTTCAGCTGCTTAGGAAAAATGTCGGCAGCTCAGTGTGTGGGGAGCTGCATGTACCTCTGGGGTTGTTCTGTTTTGTTTGTTTTAATTTTGTGTTCTGTAATTTCTTTGAGGTATTGCATCCAAAAGTGGTGAGCACCTCCAAGAATGTGCCCAGAGCGGATTGCTTGGATCACGCTGATACGCAAGAAATTTTGTTGAGATCTTTTAGGATCTCTGTGTGTTCCTTTGGTATTTGAAATTAAGAATAATTGCCAACTGGCTGGAAGGGCTGGAAGGTGATTGCCCAGGGAGGGTTGGATGGGGCTTTTTTTTTTTTTTTTTTTCCTCCCCTGGGGCATCAAACCACTGTCAGAAAGCACTGAGATATTCAGTGGAAAACCAGCTGTTGTCATTTTTTCAGCTCTCCTCACTGCAAATTGACGAGCTCCCCATTTCTCCTGTGTTTGAAAGGCTGAGGTGGCACGGCCCGAGTCTGACAAGTGATAACTAGGGAGCCTGGCTGTGTTCTCTGGGGGGATTCCAGTTGTAAGCTGGCCCTCTAAAAGGAGTAAGGAAGTGGCTTCCAGGCTGAGGTATCGGAAAATATCAAGGGGTAGGTGACAAGGTGTGAAAGGCAAGGGCCACTCCGAGCAGTGCAAGCGCTCCAGAAACTTGGCAGTGGGAGGGGTACTGGATGCAGCTGGAGATGGGCTAGAGCAGGAGCTCTGTATCCAGTCTTTCTCCTCTTTCTAAGGGAGGCTCAGACCCACTCTACATTAAATTGGTGTCTGTCTCAATCTGCTTATCTGCTGGCCAGCCCACACACTTGGTTCAGATGTTCTCTTATCTCAAAACCGGAGATGCACCTGAAATTGTCCTTCCAGGATTTGGAAGCTTTTTTGATAAAGCTGTGTGTCTGCCAGTGTTTTCAAGGACATGTCACACTTTGAAATCGTGGTATTAAAATAATTGCTTTTGAAATGAAGAGAGGGTCATGTGCCCTACATCAGAAATTCCTCTTAGTGCTTATTAATCTGGTATATAAATGTCATGGCTTACATCCACAGGGTGTTTATACTGAATTTTTAGCTGTATCAGTATCTCTTGCTCCTCAGAATAAATGCCATATAATCTGGTAATGAGCAATATTCTTAATTTAGAAACCAAAAATAGGACACAGACAAATCTGGAGTTACTGGAAAAAGTAGGAAATAGCCTTACCTCATGAGGGGAGAGCAAATTCAGTTGAATCATCTAGTGTTTAGTGTAATGGTAAGGCCAGAGAATTCATGCCTAGAATGTTTCCCTAGGATGGCACAAAAATTGCCATATTCCAAAGGCCTGATCCTCCTGTGGTACACCTCTTCTGAGGTGTGTAATGGGGTAGCTGGGGAATACCCTTCTATTCCACAACCTGAGTAGGTCAGTGCCCACCAATTGGAGGTGCATTAAACAGTAAGGATTTAGGCTGATGCCCTCCAACACCCTGTTTGAGGGAGATGAAGTTGTTCCTCTGAGACCTACAGTGAGCAGCACTGGCTGGGACAAGATGAGAATTTGGGAGTGGAATCATCCTTGCTGTGGCAGGTGGGCATCATCCAAGATCTCTGATGTCTGGAGCACCTTCCAAGCAGACACCTGAAGGAGGTGCTTTTTCTCATGCCCTTAGCAGCTGTTCTTAAGTAACAGCAGTGGAACCAATAGTCATATAAGCATCAGTGGCTAATAAAGTCAGTCCCTGATACGCTGAGGATGGTAATACTGCAGGATGTCCCCATGGGGTGATGGCTCAGTGGCCAGTGCTTGTTTTCTCCACACCAGGAGGGGCACAGGCTGTTAACTTTCAGCTCGGGTGCTGTCTGAGTGCTGGGCAGATGGGTGAACTTTGTTCAGTGGGGGCTTTTTGTGACTCATTCCCTTTCCCAGACGCAGCCTGCTCTCCCACCCTGTGAACTGCCTCAGTGTAACAGAGCAGCACTTGCTTGCCCTGATTCACTGAGTGGTTTTTGGTTTGTGTTCTGTATGCAGTAACAGTGTCTCTGTGTAACCCTAAGTAAAATTTGCCTTGAAATATTTTGGGAAAGAAGTTACCTTTCTATGTGATGGTGGTGTCACACTGAAGCAGAGTGATATGGAGCAAGATCCATATTGGAAGTGAACATGTTTTTGTTGCAGACTTGGTGTGAGTTTTGGAACTTCAGTGTTTCCCATGGTCCCAAATACACACACACCTGCACCCCCAGAGCTGTGCTCTGGTGGTGCCTCTAAGTGGAGAAGGAAGGCAGATTGTCGCAGCAATGATCAGGATGTTTGTGGAGGTTTGCTCGGGTTGTGTTTGTGGCAGAGGCCATGTCTGGTAGATGGTCTGAAGTCCATCAAAGTGAGGAGAGGGCTGCTGTTTATTACTTATAGCACCCACAGGTTGCACAAAGCTGCCAGAATCTGTATTTTGAGGTCCTATTTTGGTCACTTGGTGAAACAGGAATCCAGTGTTAAGCATGTTCTCAGCAGCATTGACTTCAGTGGCATTAGAAACATGCTTGACATCAAATGTGGGCTTGTGCAACTTGCTGATTTCAGGCTGGGTGGGTCTTGCTGAAACGCTCCTGTGCCGACAGAGAGACTGTTGCTATTTCAGGCTGTGGCTCTGCTCGGCTGTCAATCCAATTTAAGGGGACCGGATTATAAACACTGTGAAATGCTGAGCTGGTGCAAAGCTGCTTTGCTGATAAGGAGCTGTTCAAAATATTTGGAAAGTTCAACTCCGCTACGGGACTGGGCAACCATTCCTGGCTCCCCTCCCAGGGCTCAGTGCCAGGGGTGTTTTGGCTGGTTTGCCTGCTTGGCTGGATGCCGAGCGGCTGAGGCTTGACATGCCCTGGGTGTCACTGGGCCTGAGGGACACTGGGGGATGGCAGTGGTAAAGCATCCATCCTGGTTCTGCCATCTGGGCAGTGAACAGCTGTCTGTTCCTGTGAGGACAGAAAATATTGTGGTGCATCCCATTGGGTGCTGCAGCATTGCCAGGAATACCAAAACTGAGTTTATGGCAGCTCGGTCTCCTTGTATCGAACAGAATCCAGCTCCCAACAGGAGATGAAGTTCTGATAGGTGGGAATGCTGCATCCCTGTCTGAGGAAGAGCTTTGTTGACTGTCAGTGTTTCAGCCCCGGAACAGTCTGGCAACACAGCAGATTGGCAGTTTGCAAGTTCTTGCAGCAGCCTCTCTGTGGATTTGGTTGCTTTTTGCTCCAAGTCCTCAGCGGAGATTTCCACAGTTCCTCCCCTTGCCCTTGTCCTGGCTGGTGCCCTTTCCCACCCTGTTCTTCACAGTGCAACAATGTGCTAGTGTTTTATTACTTCCCTTTAACATTTTGAGCACTAATGGAATTTATAGAATCATAGAGTGGTTTGGGTTAGAAAGGACATCGGAGTCCCATCCAACCTAGTCTTGGACACTTCCAGGGATCCAGGGGCAGCCACAACTTCTCTGGGCAACCTGTGCCAGGGTCTCACCACCCTCACAGGGAGCAAGTTTTTCTTAATATCCAATCTAACCCTCCTCTCTGTCAATATGAAGCCATTCCCCCTTATCTGTCACTCCAGTTCCTAATGAAGACTCCCTCTCCAGCTTCCTTGTAGGCCCCCTTCAGATACTGGAAGGCTGCTGTGAGATCTGTATGAAACCTCCTCTTATCGTGTCTTTGTGATCAAGGAGTGTGTTGTGTATAAACTTAACACCTTTGCATCCTGTGAGTATCTAGAGTATAGCTACGCTTGCATGTTCCCACTCCTCTGTAGCCTATCTCGTAATTTCCCTTACGGACCTTCTTTGCAGCTCTATTGCCATTCATAGAATCCCTGCCAGCTGTGCTGCAGTGCCCTGGGCAGGGAACTGGGAGGAGTGATGTGGACAGTCCAGCATGAATGTGGCTTTGTGTCTTCTGGATAGCTCCTGTGAGCGCTCACCTGGATCAGGTGCCTGGTGCTAAGGGGTTTCCTGGTGCCTGCGTGCGGTGTTAAGGTGTGTTTTCCTGTTAGCAGGACATTGGCAGCCAGTGATTATCCCCCTGTCACTAAAGGTAGGGGCAGCACTGCTTTGAGCAACTGAAATAGCTGCCTGTTGGGAGGATGGGAAAGGGAAGCCCAACAACATTGCTACATCAGAAGAAACTGAGTGCAGTCAGTTCTGACAGCGAGAAACCATGTAGGTACACAACAAACAGTAGTAATGTGCTGCGTCTGTCTCCTCTAATGCTTCCCCTATCTGATCAGTTGTCAACATGTGTTAATCTCTGCTGCCACAGAACATGGAGACAGCTCTGAGGTTTGTGCTGTTAAGGGTGTGTGCTGTGTATACTTCACAGAGTGTTGTGACAGCCATAGCGAATGCTGTGATCCACGCCAGAGAGCACTGGGATATGGCTTCGTTATCTCCTGTGTTATCCAGGAGGAGTTTGGAGCCTTGCTGGCATTCCATCAGGAGAGGGAGCGTGTGTGGTCATGTTGTCCTCAGCAGACATTTGCATGTGGCTCTTTGGAGCACCAGGTTGCTGGCCTGCAGCCACACCGTCATCTTGGGATCTTGCCACATCTTGCAAGCAAAGGAGCACCAGGCTGGGTCACAGTTCTTGGACAAGAAGCTTCCAGGGAACAGGCTGCTGATGCAGAGATACCACAGATGTCCTTGTGGTGCCCAGTGCATTCTGACATGCATGCTGGGTGTGTTTCTCTTTTTCTGTTGTTACTTGTTGGTATTTTCTGACTTCAAAAGAACGCTATTACAATTCTAGTGAGAAATAAGTTGACTCTCCCGCATACCGTGGCCAGTTGTAAAGGATTTGAAATGAGTGTTTGGAAATCTGCAAGAGGGTATAGAGTTGATTGTTTATGAGATAAAAATTGCTCAGGCACAAGTTGAATATCCACTTGCACTGAGCTTGGCTTTAGCAGCAGTATGGAGCTGTGCTTTGGCTTCTTGGATGCTATTGCCACATGGAGTGCTATCTTTTTTCCTCACTGGTGCAAATTTCCCATGAGTGAGAAGTTCCCACTGGTGAGAATTTTGCACTAAGTTGAATGTATACTCTACCTGGGTAGGCTCACTCCTTAAAATAGCTGTGAAGACCAGAGTAACAGGAGTCCCAGCTCAGGTGAGCAACTTTTAACCTAAGCCCTTCAGGGTGACTGGTTTAGCTAAGCTGTTTCTTTTGATTTAATGCCCAGTTTTCTTCACCTTCATGTCTGTCTTCAGTCAGCTTAGGTCTCTTGAGTTTGGCAGCTGGAATTAGAAAAATAATGGCTGATTTATAGCATATTATTGGCACATTGTTGCGTGCAAGTTAAAAATGGTTGACTAAGATGGAAGTTTCTTACCTTGGCCCACAGTGCTGCAGTACCAGGAGAGCCTCTTGGGCAGGATTACCACAGGTTGAGGTGTTGTTTGAGTACAGAGCAGGTGGTCTCAGCTGCCAGAACCACTGCTGAGTACAGCCTGAGGAGTGCCTGTGGCACAGGAACTTGCCAGCAGCCATGTGGAATTGTTTCCTCTGGCTGGAAGGAGGATTGCAGCTGTCTGGTCATGGTCTGGCTTCTCAGTATTGGTTTCAGGCCTGAAGAAGTCCTCTGTCCCATGATCTGTTGGTTTTCCTCCTTCCCCCTGCAAGCTCCCTGGGCAGCCCAGGTAGGCAGAGCACTGTCCTCTGGTCACAAGTCACTGGTCACTCACTGTAAGACTGGTGGTAAATGTCTCCTCCTCAAGCCCTCAGGTGCATGGTCAGATCAGGTTGGCTTCATTACCTATTTACTCAATCAGGCTGCCTTTGGAGACATCCCAGGTACCTTACTCACACCTCTTTCTTCCCTGCCAAGTGCACACTTGTGCTAAATCACTTCCTTCCACTCCTCATCAATGGTGAGTGTGACTGGACATCAGCTCTTGTTTCATTGATACCGAGACTTAGTTTAGAAGAACAGGATGCCATGGAAGTAATTGTCTTGTTCATGTTGCTTTACTAAGTCTTGATTTTTTAGACACAAAAATGCATCAGGGAATTAAACTCCTACTTTTTGGAAGGTTTTTAATTAGCTGAAAATATGGATTAAGATCTTGCAATCTGTAAAATACTGCACATTACGCTACTACATCTTGTGCAACGTTCCATTTTCTTTTTTAAAACAATTAAAATAGAATATTAGGGGAGAGGAAAAAAAATCCACCCCAAAGCAGAGCACAGAAATGGCAATTTAGAATTCTTGACATTTCTCAGAAAGCCGCTTAAGATTATCTCCTTAAAATGGCAGATTTTGCCTGCAAGTCAAGAAGAGGAGCACAAACTGATATTTCATTAAAATACTAGGAGAGGCCTAAATGCATTTATGATCATTGAGACTTTTGCAGGAAACAGAAACTTAGAACTGCCAAAAGTTTTAATAGAGGGCAAAAAACAAATCCCAAAATCCAACAGCATGACTTAGATATTTCCTCTGCCAGAGATCTCTGCTTGTTACCACACAGACATACCTGTTCTGACATTTTTTTTTTCCTTCTTTTTTTGTGTGTGCTTGTAAAAGCCCCAGCCTAAACTTCCCAACACAGATCTGTGCTGCTCCCTCAGGTCCTGTCCCTGGTCACCAGAGAGAAGAGATCATTGTCTGAAACACACTGAATAACATTTCAGTAGTGCAGGATTTCCAAGGTATTTCAGTACGTCCAAATACCAGGAGGGAGCACACTCGTGTTAAGGGCTGCATCCTGGGCTGCACCCAGAGCCCAGGGCAGCAGGGGAGGGGGGATTCTGCCCCTCTGCCCCACTCTGCTGAGCCCCCCCTGCAGGGCTGCATCCAGCCCTGGGATCCCAGCACAGGAAGGACAGGGAGCTGCTGGAGCCAGGCCAGAGCAGGGACACCAAGGGGATCAGAGGGATGGAGCAGCTCTGCTGGGAGCAAAGGCTGAGGGAATTGGGATTGTCCAGCCTGGAGAGGAGAAGGCTTTGGGGTGACCTCACTGTGGCCTTGCAGTGCCTGAAGGGAGCCCACAGGAAAGATGGAGAGAGACTCTTGGCAAGGGCCTGGAGTGGCAGGACAAGGGGCAATGGCTTCACACTGACAGAGAGCAGGTTTAAATCGGATATGAGGAAGAAATTGTTCCTGTGAGGGTGCTGAGGCCCTGGCACAGGGTGCCCAGAGCAGCTGTGGCTGCCCCTGGATCCCTGGCAGTGTCCAAGGCCAGGCTGGATGGGGCTCTGAGCAACCAGGGATAGTGGAAGGTGTCCCTGCCCATGGCAGTGGAGTGGAACTGGATGATCTTTAAGGTCTCTTCCAACCCAGACCATTCTCTGATTCTATGATAGGAATTAATTTGCAAAAATAAAAGAGTTTATCAAGAAGACTGGAACCTCTCTGAGGTAAACCACCGTGGTCTGTGGTTTTGCTGTGTCTTACCAGCAAAATCTTGAAATGGATGGATCCCTGTAGGTAGGTGGCAATTTGGTACTGTAAGGGGGAGAGGGGAGGACGACTGAAGGGGTTTTGTAGCACTGCTGGAGGGGTGGGTGCAGCAAAGGAATTTTCTGTGAGCAGTTCAGTGTGCTTGTGATGTAGGGCTGTCCCCATTTCTGTCCAGTGACTGAAGTGGCAGCCACACAGAGCTGCCAAAATGCCCCTCCTGCAGCCTATTTCCATGGAGTGGGAAATAAAAGTTGAGCTGTCCCTGAGAGGACCTGTACTGTGACACAAGCCCTGTGTGAAAATGTGCAACAGTTTCCATCCTGACATAAGCAATGTTTATTTTCCTATACAGGGATGAAACTGTAGTTCTGTTGTATATGTAAAGCAACCATTTGTGCCAGTTTTGGATTTACTTTTCCCATTTTAAGAAGCAGCATCATCATGGCTGAAGCCTTGGCATCGCAAGTGTCTTCTGCAAGCCCAAACTAGACTTGTCTCAATGCTTTTTGTGTTCAGCAGAGTTAATGTAAGATCCTCCTCTAAGGGAGGATCCCTTCCTAACTTTAGCCAGGGAAAAAACATCTTTAGTCCTTCAGAGCTAAATATAACCTCCCAGAATCCATCCCTCCAGTGATGGCTCAGTAAACACATGGGAAAACACTCAGCCTCAAAATGGGTAGCACAGGAGGCAATAGTTTTAAATAGTTATTTGTATATATCTGTTACATATGAAGCAAGAACCAATATTTTTAAACTCATTTGGTGCTTGAGAACGTGCAAGATTATCTCCAGGTAATCCCAGTGTCTCCTTGAATACCACAAAGGATTTGGCCCCAGATGTTCGCGTGGTTGCGAGGAAGCTGCTAGTTCATGATGAGAAAATGCAATGATTTGTTTACTTCTGTTATTTGGGGTGGAGTTCTGCATTCTTCTGGTTGGTTTGTTTCCTGTGGGGTTTTTTTGGCATGGTCGTAGAGGACAGTTCTAGGATCATTCTTTTATCTCAATGGTTCCAAAAAGGTCTTGCACTGAAGCACAAAACCTGATACATCTTGCCAGCCACCCCCTGTCACTTCCTGTGGCAACTTCCACAGTGTTTAGGAGTCGGGTTTTTTCCCTTTGCCTCGTGAGAAAACCATTGAAGATGATCAGCTCACCCCAGTTAAACCACATAAGGGCTTTGCCAGTGCTGGTGTACCTTGTTTTTGTCCCAGCCTTCTCCCTTCTGTTGCCTTCATGCACTGAGCACTTCTGTTAATCACAAATTCCCACTTGATGGCAGCCAGTCAGTTTGCATCCGACAGGTTAAACTTGTGTTGTTCTTTGGGACCAGGATCTTCAGCCACAGGTGGGGGCTGGTGGTGTACCCTGGTTCTGTTATACCCTTGGTACATGAAGAACTCCTCTTTGGCCAGCTGGTGTAGTGAAAATCAGCCTATGGTCAATATATACCTTTCTTTCTAGGAGACTGAGTCTTGCCCCACCACGCCCAAAGTTTGGGAAAGTGTAAAACACTTTCAGTGTCTGCTTCTTTTAGCATCAGATGTCTAATTTGATTTGTATGTAAGTAGGAAAACTTTGAAGTGTGGTCGAAATACGAAGGGAAAAGTACTTCAAAGAAATGTAACATTACAAGTGTATCTGATCCCTCAAGGTTTTTGAAGCGTTATCTTGTGTATCCAGAGGAAGATTGTATGGAAATATAGAGGGTCATTAATGCATCCAAGCCTTTATGAATGTTGGCCTTGAACTATTCTGTGCTAGTTTTGCTTTCACATGGTGGCAGGCGAGTTGTCCTTCACCCATCTGTCTGCACTGCCAGTGTCCCTGACACAACAAAAGTTAACGTGGTCTCTGAGGGGGAAACCAAAAGCAAAAGCTGTTACTGAGTAAAACTTGTTCAGCACTGTTATCCCACAATCAGCAGAGATCTCTGGTATGGCTGAACAAAACCACAGTGTGTAAACTCCTCAAACTTCTGTTTTGCATTGGTCGCTCTACTGGAGTCCAAGGAAGGCTCTGGTGCTGGATTACAGGTTTCTAATAAGTACCTTGAACTTTGGGAGAGTTCAGATCTTGGAACTGAGCTTTGTTTTAGGGTTGGGCATCCATTCCTGTACAAACATGCTCAGCTGTGCTGGAGGAGAGTGGTTGTTGTTTTTCCTTTTGGCAGACGAGGATTCTGGCATTGAAGTTTTTAATTGCAGGTATTATATTAACAGTTCCCAGTGTATAAGGGGGTGTGTGTGTGTGTGTATGTGTGCGGGAGGAGCTAATTAGATGTGCATAAATAATGGGCTTGGGAGCTTTTAATCCTAGATGTATTGTTCCATCCATGCTATCATTTCTTAAAGTGGAACTGTGGAAAGTTAGAAAAATATGAAGTTTCACAAGAGCCACTTTCTCCCAATACAGCTTTGAAACAACAGTGAGGTTCCTTTTGGTTTTTCTATGTCATAAAAACATCTTTGAATTTTATTCAGTGTTTTAATAAAAACATCTTAAAGTTTTATTAAATTGTTTATATTGTTTTTGAAGGTTTATTTTAATTAGATATGTAGGTCAAGGGAACAGAAACAGTTAAACAGTCAGGATTTTTTTTTCTCTATTACAGACTTTAAAAATGTCAGGTGATCTTGCTTCCCCATGCCTTCCATCCCTTCC
This sequence comes from Peucedramus taeniatus, assembly GCA_013400575.1. NCBI lineage: Eukaryota > Metazoa > Chordata > Aves > Passeriformes > Fringillidae > Peucedramus > Peucedramus taeniatus. The sequence goes on along the minus strand of WBNO01032419.1, from coordinate 63,960 downwards.
ATGCCTTACTGTATTTCATGTCAAATAAGGGCCTTTCTGTGTTCAAAATTTCAAGATATTCATAGATCACAAAACTTCCTTCAGCAACCATGTGCCTCAATAATGCTGCTCTTTCTTAATGAAAACTAATATCCTGGAGGAATGACTCCTCTGGAAGACTTTGAGTTTTGAGAGAGTTTGAGGGGTAAAACTGGCTTTCCAGAAGAGTTTGTAAACCTGACTGGCCTAAACATGTGGCAGATACTTAATAATGGAGAAGGGCAGTTCAGCTCTTGCATGTAATGGTATTTCTACATTATTGTTGTTGTCGTGGGATTTAGCCACACCTAAGTTTGCTTCAGACTTGTTGACTTGGATTGTGGCCCCACTTGTGCTGTGTGCTAATCCATCCACTGCTGATCCTGTGCCTACAAAGAAAGTTTTGTAGCCCCTTGCTTCAATTAAACTGCTCTGGATACCCAAACCAGGTGATTTATAGGTGTATTCACACTGGACTGCTGCAATTGGGCCATAAACTTTCTTGTAAACTGCTCTTAAAAGTTACCTTCTTCTCCATTTTAATGTGTTATAGCCCTGTCTGCTAAAGGCAGTCCACTGTTGGTTAAGGTCAGTAATAAACCGCAGTTTATTGCTGTATCTAAAGAAACAGGCATTTTTCATTGTTCTATATAATTAAAAAAAATCTTTAGTGCTTAGAATACCTGTAGTAAATAACTCTAGGCTCAGTACCTTGTTATCCCAGAGAAATCCATGTAGGTTTGCAGTAGCTGTAGTTCTGCCCCAGCTGGGTATCAGACATCTCTTGATGCAAGTGTGTCTTAAGTTTCTGAGTGCTAAGATTTGTCTTCATCCCATGGACTGCGTCTTCCTCAGCTGCAAAGCCAGCCCTTTCTGCTCATCTTGCTGATGGGATGAGGGGTGGGATATTCCCCTCTCCTACATATGCCCAGAGGCTTGGCCATGGGATGGAGAGTGACTGCTCCCTTCCATCCCTGGACCTTTCTCTCTTACAGGGGAAGCAGCAGAAAGAAGACCAGTTTCTCTCCTCTTCCTGCTGCAGGAGAAAGTGGAGAGTGTAGGGCTGGGCCCAGTTGTGTTTAAAGCTCTGTTCCTGCAGAGGCCACAGCTCTGGCTTGCTGCAGATCTGCTGCCTCCCTCTGCCTTGCTGGTGAAGCCCGCCTACCCTTCAGCATGAACCATGAATGTATTATCCTTACCAATGTAGCCCTCCAGCCCACCCCAACATTGCTTCCATTCCCCTAGCACTGATGTCTTTGTCTTGTGAACTCTGAGCCCCAAGCTCTGCTCAGCCCCTGCTTCACCAATTTTTTTAGCCTTGGGTGATGCTGGAAGCTGCAGGGGACCAAGACTGAAACCATCTTTCTGCAAGGGATGGTGAGGAAGTGTCAGTTGTGCAAGAGGAGGATGGAAAGGACAACATCCCTACCCCTAAGAACCATCTGTAGGCTTTCAGGAGAAAGGAATGAGAGCAGAAGAGCTGATTCCTGTGTCCTGGCTGCCAAATGGCTTCTGTGCTGAGGAGCAAAGCTGGCACAAGGGTAGGCAGGACACACGGCTCCCCGGCCAAGCAGCGGTGTGGGCAGCATATGGTTCCTTAAAGCTGCACTGTAGTAGTGGTGCGGGTTTTGGGATTTGTTTGCTTGCTACTTAGCAGTGCAGCATTCAGAAGAGAAAGGCCCTCTCCTGGAGCTGAGAGCACACAGCTTTTGTCCTACATCTCTTGGCACTGGGACTTTAGTGTTGAAAAAGCAAGACAAAATCAACAGCATTCTGCTCCCTAGATGAATGTAAAAAAGAATAAAAAATTTTGCTTACTCCAGCGTTACTGAAATCCCTGGAGCTATGCATTCCCTAGGGATTGGAGAAGTGGCTGAGAGAAAGTGTGGGAAGGGCAGCGCTGGGAAAATGCCCTGTCTGTGTGTGCCTGTTCTTCACCCAAACATCGAGTGGCTCTGGAACTGGGCAGTCAGCATAGGCTGTGTCCCAGAGCGAGGAGAGGATGGTCCTTAGGGGGTGAGGTAGTGCATCCCCCCAGAGCCACGCTGCCCGAGCAAGAGGTATCCATCCCACTGTTGCGCAGCCCTTGCTGCAAGGCAGTGCCTTGCTCTGCAGGGCCTGTGGCAGCTCTGGCTGGCTGTGCATAGCACGCTCCGCACTTGGCAAACGTCAGAGTCGCTGTTTGAGGAGAGCAAACTGACTTTTCAGAGTGTTTTGCTCATGAACCACTTGTCCCTTTTTGAAGCTGAGAACTAATGCAAAATTAGAAATCTGTGTTTTGAACCCACTTAGAGTATTTTAGAAATGTCAAAGGTAGAATGTCTGTTTTTAATAGTGATTAAAGTCCATGTGCTGCCTAAAGCAGCTTGTCTTCATGTGGACTGTCTCAGATTCCCAGCTGTGCTACCTAAACAAAGGTTGTTGGCAAAGCTCCAGTGTGAGATATTGGCAAAGGGCTTCAGTTTAGGAGAAGATGAAGAGGCCCACAAGTTTTTGAGGAGAAAAAGAGAAAATCAGAGGGAAAGTTAGCCTACAATTTATTGTTTTTCACTTCTCCCCTATTTTTTACTCATTAACATTCAGTCCTATTCTATTACATGGAAAAAAAAAAAAGAAAAAAAAAAAAGAAAAGATTCCTTAACCAAGTTGAATTTTACCCTGCTTTAAAATGCCAGGAGAGTTGGGATGGTAAATCATGTTGTGGCAGTGGTGCAGTGGTGGTACTGGAAGCCTCAAGTTTTCAGAGATCATGAGTCTTTGAAAAACAAAAGTATCCTCACACACCTTTGCTTCAGATATCACACTCTTGTTTTACATATCACTCCTGAGAGGTGAATCTTAACACAGCAAAATCAGAGGCAGATAAAAGGGAAAAGATGCAATATATACACAGATTTTCCATTTGTAACAGTTGATGCTGCAAAATTACAAGGCATTGGATTTTTTGTTGTTTTCTGCCGACACTTATTAAAACACTGTTCAGGCTAAATATATTTTATTTATTTATGGACTTTTTATGGGTGGTGCCCTGTACCTCTGCTTTGTGGGATGTCAACTCTGAGAAAGTGTGCATCTGGAAACCCTTAGACCTGAAGGTCCAAAATCTAGAGCCAAATCCTTTCAAATCTGGAGGCTTGTGAATTTGACCTTTGGATGCAGCTCATTGAAAGAAAGTGTCACAAGCAATGAAATGGGATCTAAGTGTGGGTCAGTGCTAAGGACTAGATGGGTTTTAAGGTATCTTTAAGGACTACTTTTTGGCCTGTCACCCAACAGTGCCCCTTTTGTTTTGTAGCCTGTGTGGCCACAGTGTGTCAGTTACATGTTGCTGGGGAATGTGAGGCATTTCCTTGCTTGAATTAACAGTCTTGGAGTCAGGGATGAATATCTCATTTGTTTTTCTAATCAGTGGACTGAAGCAAAACAAGTGAGAAAATAATGTACTGGTTCTCAGGCTCTCTGAGGTGAGAAGTTGAAGGCTATTAAACAGTTAACCAGTAAAACAGGAACAGCCTGAAGTGGTCTGTGGGGGCTGTTTTTTGTTTTGTTGTGTTTTTTTACAAGGCTTCATTTGACCTTGGATTGCTTGTGTGAAAAGAGTGAAAGTGAGTCTGGAGAGGGTGTGCAGACAGGTATTAGCATCACACAGCTGCTGTGCAGGTAAGGAGCTGCCTCCCTGTCACAGCACTCAGAGGCCACAAAACAACATCACCTGGCAGTGTAAAAACGGGGTTTCTAAATTTCCTTTCATAAGAGCTGCTGGAGTAGGGTAGCAGAGATAAGCAACCAGAGTGATTTCAGTGCTGGAGACCCAAATAAAGGGTTTGTTTTGTAATTGGATATGAATCTAAGCCATAAACCTTGACTCAGAGACTGTGGGTGTTTACATAAGCTGTTTGCTGTGTATGCATCTCTGTCAAAGGATCTCAAGGATGCATATCTTGTCGAGGCTGAGCTTTTGATTTAGGACCAGAGTGTCTAACAAATGTTAAGGCAAAGTGCAGAATGCGACTCAGCGGCTTTGTAGTAAAAGTTGTGTGATTTGAGGTAAGTTTTTCCCAGGTATAAACATTTATATTCTGGAAGGACTTCTGTGTTTTGTGCTCTTAAAGTACTTTAAAGTAATTTCTGCAGCTTGAAATCTTTTATCTCGACACGTTTCTTACATACTTATGTACAGAATGGGCTTTTATCCTCGGTGTGCTTCCATTCATTTTTATCAGCTAAAGGAAATAAATAACGTTTGTTGTATAATAGAGAAATAATGAAATTCAGGGAACAAAGAAAGGATCTAGACTTAGGGAACAAAGGGACATTTGTTGCTTTGTTTGTAGTCCTGCTTAATAGAAGAGCAGTATTGCTTTGATGTCATTGACGATGCTCAGCAAATTAAAAAATAATTTTAGTTATAAAAATAAATAGACATAATCAGTTTAAAGTAAGCCTTTGCCAACATTTGGGTTGTTTTTATCCATAATAATGTTATGGATACACCTGGCTCCACTGCTCTGATGACCTTGGGTAAGGGGGACAATGTCTGAATTACTTGGCCAAAAGCTTATCTGGGACATTACTAGATTCCCATCCCTGCCTCAAACTAATATTTCTCTATATTATTCCCAATGAGGTATTTCCAGCATTTCTTAATTTGACTTTTTGAATTTAATTTGTTCTTTTCTTTCAAAACACCAGAGCAATGTATTCATCTAGCATCCATTTTCTTTTTTAGTTTCTTCTTCCAGGCCTGGAAGGAATGAAATGGAGTCGTCATTTACATTAGAAGAAATGTTAATGACTCCAAGTGTAAATTACCCGAATATATTCATTAGTAAGCGTTAAACTGCTACTGACTGGTGGCACTGTAGTTGAGCATCTTCAAAACAACCCATGAGAAACTGTTCCAGGGATTTGGATTGAATTCATTTGAAACTGTTTGCAGCTGTGTTTGTAATGTATTTTGTAAATAAGCCTCAGTGTGTTTGTGTTTCTTTTCTGGCCTGCCAGAAAAAGCAGAAATAGATGTGTCTGAAATAGCATTTGTCTTCATGAAACAGAGCTTTAATTTGTAAAACTTAATGGCTAAGGATGTGTTGTTTTAGTGTAGTGAGGTAAGAGAGATGAATTCAGAAGTTGCTTTAGACCTCTCATGCAGTCCTCTGGTCCACGCAGGACTGAGAATGCAGGACGTGGATTTTTACAGCATTTAAGGTCTTACTTTTGCTGTGGAACAGGTTCTTTCCCTCCACTCTCCCCAGAAAAGATGACTGCAGCTTCTTAGCTTTCTTATTTTACTTTCGTGTTAGGCTGTTCTGGGGCGACAGCCAGCTCTTGGGGGTCCTCTTTTACTCTCAACAGTGCTCAGAAACAAGCCCTAATCTAGGTTTTTAATTGCTGTGTAACAAACTTTCCTGGCTTAAGGAGTGTTATGTGTGAATGGGAGAGCTGGGAAACTTAAGTCATCCATTTTACTGCATCATGTCATAAAAATAATCTGTAGCTGATGCTCTATTTCCCAACGCTGAGCATTTGCAGCCCATGTGCACAAAGAGGAAGGCAAGTGGGACAAAAGGCCAGCCCTCCCTTCCTCAGAGTGGTGACATCCAGGGCACAGTGTGTCCTCTGGGCCTTCCGACCTGCCAGCAGGCAGCTGATTCCCTTTAACTCTGCGAACTTCTGGGCTTTAAATCGTGGTGTGTTTTGCAGGTGGAGATCCAGAATGAGACCACCCCCAAAATAACAAGAAAATGGGCTCGAAGAGGTTGGCCCTCGATGTCTCCATGTTTGCTGTTTGATCTAGGAAAGAAGCAGCCTCTGGGTGGGAAAACTACCATTTCCTACATCTGTAAAATGCTTAAGCACTTTTTTTTCTCTTCTTTTTGAAGTCTGCCATCTTAGTTAAATATCAGATTTTTAAATCCATATCCAGGTAGCTTTCCTGTTTGCATCCAACAGACTGCAGTTCCATTCACAGAGCCCCTTGTTGTTGTGGTTTTTTTCCCAGCTTTCCTTGTGTTTATTATCAGGGCAGCGTTTTGTTTTCTCTGTAAGCCATTTGGAATACGTCTTCACCAGTGCTCTAGCCAGAGGGTTTGTATGTCATTCAAAAATAAAAATAAAAAAATCTCCACCTACTGAAAAGTGAACAGCACAGCCCTAGCAACCGGCTGGTGCATTTCAACCAGAGGAAGAGACATTAAACAAGCAAGACCACATTGTCTTCTCTGTTACAGCCAGGGATGGGGTAGAAATGCCAGCTAGTGATAAGAATTATCATAAATGATAGTGGAGCGAGCTGCATTTGTATCTTATTTTTGGGTTTTTTAATGGGGGGTTGTAAATACAGGCTTGATGAAGCGATGCTTGTTCTTGTCGGCATGAGCAGGGTATTCAGCTGGGAGCTCTAAAAGGGGGATCTGCCTCTGTACAAACAGCCCCCCCACCCCACCCCACCTGGCACTGGTTGTGCACACAGGAAGGTAAGTGTTGTCATTTTCTTGGAAAGCAAGAGAAAACTTATTTTAAATTAGGTAGGCAGGACGCTGTCAGTACTTTGCTCTCGGGTGTGTTGTCAGTGACGTTATGCCAAGGGTGGATTTCATGCATCTGCCTCTCTGTCTTCTGTGTACACCTTGATATCTCATTCATCTGCCATGCCATAGATCGATCTGTGTTAAAATGATGCTTTTTCCCCCTCCTGCTTTTGTGGATGAAGGGAATTTAAACTGCTTGTCATCATTAGCTATGCATTATTTTCCTAAGGAGCTCCACTGCACTCCTCCAGGATGGATTTTTGTTCATGTTACCTGTGTGGTTTTCCTTAATCCCTTCCAAGAAAAAAAACCCAAAGCCTTGAGTTTTCTCTTAGGTTTTATTTTTATTAGACCAAAGCCATAAAGAGGAAAGAGTGGAACATACATTTTGGAAAAGCTCTGCTGCATCAGTGGCCAGCTGGGGCTTCTCTCAAAGTTTGTGAAGTCAGAGGGTGCCCTTCAGGAGGCACAGGGAATTAATCTGCTGGTGTTTCATTGTTGTCCCCTTTCCTGTAGCCCACAGAGGGCTGTTGATTGCTAATTCATGTATCTTTGGCTCCCTCTGCACCTCCCCTTCCCACCCCTTCCTCCTAGGCTTTGTTGTCTTTTCTGGTTCCATGCAGTTGGGTCCTTTGCTCCCCTGGTGTATGAGGTTCTCTTTGCCCTCTGCCCACCCCCTCCCCACATGCTGGTGATAGTTGTGCAATGACCAAAAATAATTCTATGCCTTTGCTAGGGAAGGATACTTCCAATATTATTTTTCTATCACAGCAATTTTACTTCCTGACTGCTGGATGTGCTGCACTGTGCTGGGAAGGTGGCCAGAGCAGGATGTGCTGTTCCAGGCTAGTTTTCAATGACCACTTTTAGGACCAAATAACCAGGGAAATGGCATTTTGTTGCATCATCCCCAGCTGTTCAGCTTGGGGGCTTTTTGTTCTTTTTGATTTCACCAGTCCAAGTTTCTCAGCTGTGGGCTTGGTCAGGCTGCTAACAGATGCTTGGTGAGTGGTGGAAGAGTTTTTGGAGGTCTGTGTGTTTGCAGGGTCTTGCTTCAATAAGTTTTATCTTAAAATTTCTCCCTGCTACTCTCAGCAATGCTGATCCTTTGGGAGTAGCAATGGAGGAAGCTCTGTGCAAACCAACGTTTTGGTTGCAGAGGCAGGTGACCTGGAAGTCTCTTGGATGCTGTTGATACCACTGTCTGCTCCCATCAGGAGGGGCTGCCTTAGGGATTTCTGACAACCATGGACAAACCCCTTGTTTAGGAAAGCAAGGAGTGCTTTTGGCAAACATCAGCCGTGGTTGTACCTGGATGAAATGCAAGGATAGTGATTTTTCCATGCCTACGAGCCATGACTATATTGTGCAAGTACAAATTAGCAGTTCCTTGTCCCCAGTTCATGCATTTCCTAGCCAGAAGGTGACACTCAAGGGGTGTGCTGTGAACAAGTATGGTTAGGGAGCACTCTGTTCCTTTGTGTCTTTTTAGCCTTCGTTGGCTTTTCCTACCAGCCTCCAGGACTGTGTTTCATGCTTGGTCATGAGCTGCACTGAGCTCACTGATGCTGAGGTGGGAAGGCACCACTGGAGATCTGCCAGCCCAGCCCCTGCCCAAAGCAGGGATGCTTAGGACAGGCTGTGCCATGTAGAGTCCAGTTGGGCTGTGAGTAGCTCCAAGGCTGGAGACCCCAAAAGGGCAACGCTTTCTATTACTTGCCATTCTCATAGTAAAAAAGCTTTTAAAAATAGTTTATTTTTATTTAGGTTTTTTTTTTCTCTCTCTCCTCTTTTTAATTCTAAGGTGATCTTCCCTTCCCTTCTTCCCTATCCACCCAATTCTAAGGTGTTTTTGCATGTGCCCATTGCCTCTTGCCACGTCACTGGGTACCTCTGAGAAGAGCCTGGCTCTGTATTCTTCATTCACCCCATGAGGTGTTGATGCACTTTGAAAAGCTAATGTGCACTTCTGATTGCCAGACCTTGATTGGCTTCTGTGGGTTTGTGGTTGTTTTGTGCTGTTGATTTTTTCCACTTAGAGCTGTGAGGAATCAGTGTTTTGCCTGGGGCTGTAGGAGCCCCGGGCTTTCTCGTGTGTTCTTTGCCCTTGGAGGGAAATCCACAGCAGATTGTTCACACGCTGCCTTCATAGACACCCATATTTGAACAGGACCTGATAACAGAGACAGGAAATCTTAAGCAGATAAAAAAAGAGACTGTCTTCAGTGTTGTCCAAGTGAATGTGTGTGCAAAAGCTGCATTTTCTGCTCATTTTTATTAGATGTGGAGGCACCGAACCAGTTGTCCTGTAGGATCTGCATATTCTGGCAGGTCTTATACTGATTAAAAGTGAATGTTTACATTGTGTTTAAAACGGGGGGCGTCCTCCTTGAAGGCTGAAAGTCTTCAGTTGGGGTGCTACTGCATTTTTTAAGATTTGCAACATCTTCACTTACAGGTATTTTGACTGTTTAAAGTTCTCCTGGTTTTTCTGACTCTGACAACCATGTAATAAAACCAGGCATTTGCCAAAAGCACAGCAGTCTTTGTGCTGTCGTTCAAAGGTTACCTTAGGGTTTAGACCTACTTCATGTAATAAAAATGTTGCTGTGGAAGATGAAATGTTTGTTGGCATTTTAAGGATAACATTTCAGCAAAGCCGGCTGGCAGCCTCCAATAAGAGCTACTTCCCAGCTGGGTCGGACCAATAAGGTGACTCGTAGGAGGGAAAAATCAGTTTATAACGGGGATTTTTGTTTAGATTTGTTTTTAGTAGACACTTTTCCAGGACTTATGCCAGAGATACCGTGAACAACTTTCTTAATTGCTTATGTTGGGGCACATATCAGCAGTGGTGCAGCCTAATACAAAAACCAAATGGCAGGGCATGCAAAGGTTAAAGCGAGTTTTCCTTCCTGGTGTTTGTTTAGCTTTGTTCCCTCGCTGTATTTATAGCAGAAGCAGTCTCATGTGTATCAGATTAAAGCCAAGGCAATCTGGGCCGTGCTGCTGGTTTGTGTGTCTGTTGTGGTGGGCTGGAGGGATTGGGAATGCCTCTGACCCCTGCAGCTGCACTTCAGCCAAGTTTCTAAGCACCTGCTTAAGTTAACTTGTAGCCCATCAGGAATTCTGGTTTACTGGCTCACCTACAGGCAGCATGTTGGGCAGGCTTGCTTTTCCAGCCTGCTGGGAATACTCCTTTGGGGGACCACTTCTTGCTTGCAGAAGTTTGAAATTGATATCAGATTACATTGTTATGATGTGAATGTGCTAAACTAAGAGCAGGGATAGTCTGTGCTGACACACTACATCCAGTGTACCATGGGCATCTGAGAGATCCTGCCTGTCGGCAGACAGTTCCATCCCAGGAACTTCTGGATTGTCAGACATCCAAAAATCTCAGACAAGTGGTCAGACTTCTCTTTTTCTACATCTTGGGGAGAAAATTACAGCAGATACACATATGGTTTGTTGCTGAGTTGCAGCTCTCTTTTAGTGATGGAAGGCCTGGAAGTGCCATGTGGGATTTCTGAGGTGTTCTGTGGGATGCCCTGTCAGTGGCATGGACCTGTGGGCAGAGCAGGCCACGGGCCCACTAGAAACTGGGTCATCAGGTTGGTGCTTTGATTCCTCGATGTCAGTCCATGCCTTGTGGTGAATTCCTCTGGGTTTTATTGTGGTCAGCAAATGGCCCCAATCGTCTTTCTGATCTGACAACAGTGATGCCTGAATTCAGAGAACACGCAGTGAAATTAAATTCTCTTTTGCAGATTAAATTGCAGACTTGAGGCTCTGGACCAACTCACACCATCAGTGTTTTACTACTGTTCCTTATGGTGTAGCTGCTGATTGTTTCTGAGAAGAGAGAAGATGATGAGTGATGCAAGTGACATGCTCGCTGCGGCCCTGGAGCAGATGGATGGCATTATAGCAGGTAAACACCTGAGGCAGGTGTTTATTTTGCTTTTTTGGGTCCTCCTTTCTCCCACCAGAAGACAGAGTTCCAGACAGAGAAGGGAATATGCTTGGAATTGCTTTTGGTGCCTTCCATTCTAGCTTAGAGTTAACAAATAACCAGAGGATTATCCAATCCATGGATTGGGTTTTCTCCTACCCTCTCTCAAAGGGCTGCTGGAAGTGGCTGAGTGATGCAGTTCAACTCCAGCATGGAGCACCAGGAGAGTCAAGGACAATAGTGTCTACTTTGAACTTCCCTCAACTCAAAAGGGTTAAAACATTAATTGAATTTCTTTTTCTTTTTTTTTTTCTTTTTTTTTCCCCTTTTTTTTAAATCGGAACGCTTTGGGTCCAAACTTTGGAACTGCCTTGAACATTTGGATTTTTTATAATTACCTGTAAATTGTAAGTTGTCCAGGGAGAGGCATTACAAAGAATATAACTTCTGCTTTAAGCTGTGTCTCGTGAGTAAGAAAATAATATAAATACCCAACACACAGGAGGGAAAGATCAAGAAGTCAATAATCAAAAATGCCCTTGCAAGTATAGCAACACAGTTATAAAATTTTTAGTAGTTCCACTTATGCAATTTGCCTTAGGGAAAAAATAATCATAAAGTGTGTGCTGTGTTTGAACAATGACTCTTGTCTGCCTAAAGATATTGAGGACACATAGCAGGAACTCATGTAAAGGGGATTGAGTTTGATCATGATGATCTCTAAAAATACGTGTAAGCTGTGACTTCAGTAATTTCCATAAGTAGACACTGGTATTTGGATCCGATCATGTATTTGTGTTTCCAAGAGCCCAAGTTGGCTATGGCAGAATGAGGTTTAATATAAAAACAAAATGTGAGTTGGAAGATTTAAGTCACCACAGACTTCATTTACCCATGTCTGTGAATAGATCTATAAAGGAATATTATAACAAAGAGATATCAGCTCATGTGCTGTTGAGGTTATTTTTCTCTTTATTGTTTCAGTGGGAATTTAGCAGAATACTTGGATTTTTGTGGCTTGCCAGATGGGGTGACTGAAAGTTCATGAAAGTGCATATATGGCATATCCTTGTAGTTTCTAAAAGTTGACAGCACAAATGAAGGTCTGTCGTGAACACGTCTCTTTGTGCCGAGGTATTACAGAATTAAGGTCACAAATCAATGTACTGGAATTACAGTTGGAATTAGCTAGGTTGACTTACATCAACCTTAATCCTAAATTCATAGTTTCCTTTTTTTACTTAATATATAGCAACTTCTAATGTAGGTCAAATATGCATCCTGTGAGTTTATGCGAATGAGAGATTTTTCTCTTTATTAACATGCGAATGTCAGTGCTACTGTGTCAAATTGCTGGGTTTAAAATTTATTCCCGTGCAGAAGCGATTTGGTCTTTTTATTTATCTTCATCTTCTTTACTATTTAAAAAAATTTCCAGTGCCTTGGAGCAGCATAACATATTCCTGCATGGAAAATGCAGGGCATGGTTTCCTCTGGACACCATCACTGGAATGTGACTTGGATCATTCAGTGCCTGCAGGGTGACTCAGGACATTGGCAGAGGATGTTCCATCCCTGGCACCACCTTCTGCCTTGGGAATTCATCCTGGGGAGCAGGAGCCCAGCCCACGCCTCAACCCCATGGGCAGGTTGTGGCATTCCCATTCCCTGAGGACCAGCCCACCTTGTTCCTGCTGGCGCTTCCCTCCCCATGCACCAGTGCTGAGTTTGGTTGGGATTAACCCTGCCAGGAACAACCCCCGCCCTTTCCCAGCCTCGGGGTGCGCCCAACCCTCTTGCTGTGCCTGATCCTGCGATTTTGCTCCCCGCAGGTTCCAAAGCACTGGAATACTCCAATGGCATCTTTGACTGCCAGTCCCCCACCTCCCCGTTCATGGGGGGCCTGCGGGCGTTGCACCTCGTGGAGGACTTGCGGGGCTTGCTGGAGATGATGGAAGCGGACGAGAGGGAGGGGCTGCGCTGCCAGGTCCCGGACTCCACAGCAGAGGCTCTCATCGAATGGCTCCAAAGTCAAATGGTACAGTCTCACCTTGTTTTACCTCTGCCAGGCTCATTTTGGGTGTTGGGTAGACTGGCCCTGTTTCACACAGCTATTTATAAAACTTAGAGTGGGTATCAGGGAAGAGATTTTATTTTGGAGATACTGCTGTGGGGTCTTGGAAAAGCTGTTGCTCAAATGCCTCGTGCAGTGGGTTGGCCTTTGCTGTCTTTGATGTACCACTGTGCCTCAATCTAGAGAGCAAACAATACTTGGTAACTTCAGTTTCATCTCAGAGGGCTGGGGAAAGACTTTTTTTAAAGAATCAGATGCTTAGGTGAGGGAAAAGAAGTTGTTTTGAATATTTTCAGTAAAAAGCATTTTTGGCAGCGTTTTTTCTATGGGGGATCAGTGTTATTACTGAGCTTTCTCACCTGATTTATAAGAGAGTGTTGTAATCTCTGCATCCCTTCAATCTGGATACCAAACCAAACTTCTATTTTCTGTGTTTGTGAATCGGCCCGTTTTTGTCACCTAATTTTAAAAATACACAGAAATATAACTAAGAAGGCAGTTCTTTCCCCAAGACTTGGTTTTCCCAAAAAGTCAACAATTATCTTAGTGTAGGTTACCCAAAGACTGCCCTGGGAAATAAAATGTTGTACTTACCAAAAGGTGAGTTAAAACAGCATCATTTTTGAAGAAGCTGCTGGGTTTGCCTCCAGATGCCCTGTGACTGTGACTTCCAAGCAGGGCCAAGGAAGAGTCCTTGTACTCGTGGTGTGTGGCAGGGTTTGTGTTGCAGAGGTCCAGGTGTATGCAGGTTTTGGGTAAGCTGCAGCAGTGGAAGTCGGGAGTTGAGGCCACACTTCAGCTTTTAAGCCAGCCTCACTGCAGCTGTCGCAGTGACAGCGGTGGGTGGGTACTTTGGCATATTCTGTCAAATCCATCCTGCAGCTGTGGCCAGGTCCTGCTGTGTCACACACTGGGTGTTGGCCAAGGTGACACCGTGCTGCTGAAATTGGGGTGCCAGCCCTGGTGAAGGCTGGGGCTGCTGCAGGACTGTGGCGGCTCTGTGTTCCTTGTGCCCCGTGTGCCACTGCTGTGGCTCAGACGGCCGCCACTGCCTGCTGCCTTGCCAGGATGGGCACGGCACACCCTGGGAAGGACTCAGTCTCCCCGGAGTCATGGCTGATCTTGCAGAAAGCATTTTTATCTCGACAAATGGATTGATCTCAGCTCTCAGTTGCAGCCCATAGGACTCCGGGTGCAGGGCTGTGTTTGCTGCGGCTGGCACTGGACAACCCTTTGTGCTGTCTGCTGTCATGGGGGCTGAGCACAGCAATGCAGGGACAGATGGGCACCTTGGACTTGATTCTGTAGCCCTTGCAGAAAGATCTGAAGGAAGAACCTTCTTTTTCCTTTTTTTAAATCTTTGCTTTGAACTACTCATTTGGAAATGCTTGAAACTTAATGAAGCACGTGGGAGCTCTCCCAGTGCCTCCAGTGGGATTTGGATCTCGCCCCCACTGTCAAAGTGTGGCAGCCAACGCTGAGATCAGGAGGAGCAGGCAGGAGTGACATTGAAGTCAGATCTTTAAAACAGGCAGAGTTCCTGCTGACATCAGCATTCCCTGCCTGTGTAAAGTACAGCCGTGAACATTGCTGTAACTGCTCGCTGCTCTCTGTGGACATAACAGGTTTCATGCAACCAGGGCCTTGATAAACAAAAAATATACCAAATAAACAGTCTTGGAAACTGCACTCTCCCGTGGTGTTCACAGACATCTGTAGGCCATGTTAGTGGTGCTGATCCCCTGCATGTTATTCTGGAGTAAAGGGGCCCAGCAGCATGGCTGAGACTGCAGTGCCTGCTGAGATTAATGAGGTGGAGACCAGTCATTGCCCCTTGTGATGGCAGATGTGTGACTTAGGGGTGCCTGGCTGGTGGGGTCTGGAATGGGGCCCTTCAGACCTGCACGATGTGGATCACCTAATGGCAGTGAGGCAGTAGTGGGTTTTATTGGACCCATGGGTTCAGTGGGAGAGGAAGGGCTGTGTTGTACCATTCAGTTTAGTGCCTCCCAACCACTGGAAAAGATGTGCAGGGGTTGTGAATGCCAAAGATTGCAGAAAATTGCTATTCCATCTATGCCTCAATTACTCCTTATTCTGCCTCAAATTATTACCTTGTATTCTCTGTCATCCTTAAAGCCCCTTGTAGGAAAAACTTAACATTCCACTTAAAGTGTGCTACAGCCACCGGATTTGCAGGTGTCACCAGTGTCACCAGTCCCTGTCTGAGCAGGGAGGTGTCACATGAAGTGCCTGGATGATTTGTAGGAAGGTTTTTTGCAGCTATGCCCCTCCTTACAGAGGAAGGGCATACACTTTCTTTGTTTGAAACTGGTTTAATCCTCCATGCATGAAGTTGCATCCCCTAGGATGCTGGAACTGGTGTGTGACATCCCGTGTGGGGCTGTAAACAAGCCTCTTGTGTCTCAAAGGAAAACAAAAATAGTGTTTGCTGCTGCCAGACAGCGTGTCACAGGAGAAAAATCCTCCCCTGGCTCCTGCAGCCAAACCACTGGTGGCCACATTCGTAAAAGGGGATGACAGCAGTCACCCAAAGTTTTTGTAAAATAGGGCAGAGCATTCAGTCCTGCCATGCCAGAATGGGCTTCCATGTGTCCTTGATCCTCTTCCCTTCTGCTCCTCTCAGTGTGTGTGTGCAAGCACTCAAAAAGGGCCAGTGAGTCAAAACACCTTGTGCTGCTTTTTGTTTTTTAATGGGTGGGTGCCAGATGGCCACGTGACACCAAGAGCACACGTACAGTGCTCGGACATCTGGCACAGCTCCTCCAACAGAATCCATCATGTGGTCCCCGAGGGGAGCTGGGAAGAGTTGTACATGCAGCTCTCTGCTGCACAAAGAAGTCATTTTGACTGTAACATGTCATTGCAGCTCAAATTGATCTCTGCTGCTGAAACCCTGCTCATGTCTCCATGTGCAAATGGTGAATGGCATGGGTGAAACTACAAACGAGGCCATTTGTTCCAAGTCTGGAAAGGGACTGAGACCTTTCTGAGCTGAAACATATCTGGAGTCCATGCTTTCACTGGGAACCAGGCCTGAAATCCATAACCAGGTCATAACAATTCCAAAGTTCTGGAGTTCTTTCAGAATATTCTTGGTCAGCAGAAATGTTTAGTGTATGTCATTGTGCGCCTTAATAAGGCATGTGCTGTACTCTGTGAAAATGGAGCTTCTGGCTTCAGTGCAGGCAGTGTGTGAGTAATCTCTAACATCAGCACCAGTAGCAAAACTGTTTTAAACAAAACTCCACATTTTGCAAGACCAAGGCAGCCTTGTTGTGTTCAGCTGGAAGCTGATAGATCCATCTCTTGAAGAGTAATTCTCGCAAACCTTGCTCCCAGCCATGAGCATTGCTCCAGTTTTTCTTCAGTTGTAACAAGCAAGAGACAATTTTCCTTCTGCTTATTACTTTTCTTGAAAGTGGTTGGGGGATTTTTTGCATTTTTTAAAAAATACATCTTATGCAACTACTTTCCCAGAAAGAAGAAACCAACTGTGTCTTGTTAAAAAGAAGAGTGAAGGATAGGAGTGGGTGGACAGTGCCTTCCCACACCTCAGAGCCATTTTCCCCATGCTTCTGATCTGAACTTGTATATGTGGGTCCTGGTGTGTGCCTTCTCCTCTTTAAAGGATGTGCCCCTGAAGTGAAAGAACCAGGATAACATAATTTTTTTTTTCTTTAAAACCCACAGCAAATGCAGCTTTGGAAGTGACTGAATTTAAATCTGTATGTTATAAGGCATATTTTAATAATTATTTTCACTCTATAAGTCAATTTCTGAAATTTGCTTTAGGATCAAGCAAAACTTTATGGCCTCCAAAGGTTTCTTGAATCATACAGAATCATGGAATCATTGAGGTTGGAAAAGACCTTTAAGATCATCATCAAGTCCAGCCACAGAACACTTTTAGCTCGTCTCAGGATGATGGTTGAGCTGAGGTATCCATCGTGGATACCTCAGCAATCCAGTGTGTTTGTTGCTGCTGCCTCACAGACCAGCTTCAGATTTTGACATTTTTCATTTAAGTTGGTTCTTCCAGAGAGTAGCTGGGAGTAATGAGAGTTAATATGAGGGGATATTAGCTTTCAGAGAGGAATTTTCCTTGCTGGATAGACATAGCTTTGTAATCTTACAGAGATATGCTGACATATTTGGACAAGAGGGTGATCCCTAAGTGGAGGAAGCGGTTTGGTAAGCCAGAAATCATCTCTTATTCATGGGGAAAAAAATTCTTGTCTTCAAACCCAAGTTTGTTGTCTGATTGTCCTGGTGTGGGTGTGCAGTGCAGTCATTTGATTCAGCTTTTGCTTATGTTGAGTTTGTGTATCAAAAGGTCCTATGCTAATGTGTGGCACCAGGGTGTTACCACAAAACAGTCTGAGATTTCTCCTCGAGTTGCAGTATGAAAGGAGTCTTGTGACACCATGTCAGCCTGTCATCATGCACTCCCTGCTGGCAATGCGTTCTGTCCCTGAGAGATCCACCTCCCGAGGTTCTGGAAACACAGGACCCTGCATCTTGATGGAGGTGATCATCCAGATTGGTGTGTTTTTAACCCTGGAAGATAACATGGGCTCATTTATGGTATGCCTTGCTGTCGCATCTTCATGCATCGGGGATGAGTTCTTTGGCAGTAAGAACAACCCGTCAAAAATCACCATTCCCAATCCAAAATGAATTAGTTTGGCTTAAAAAGCACAGCTTCTGCTCATCCTTTGCTCTCCTGATATCTCCTGAGCTATTCAGCATTCATGGTTTTGAGATTTTTCTCTGTCAATGGTAGCTGTAGACTTTCATTATAATAATAAAACTGTTTTTTTGAGATAATAACAGGACTCTCAGAGCTGGGCTCTGTGGTCAGAAATACTAAGAATTTTTCATGCTGCTGCTGGTAGTTGGTCAGTTGAACCCGAGGAAAGAGGTTGGTTGTTATTGTTGCTTGTTACATCATTCTGAAGTATGACATAAACTTGGGACAAGCCACTTGTGAGACCTGGGACAGCTGAGTCAACTTCTTCCATTTTTTCTTGGTGTCTACACGGGAATTAATTACATGTGCTCCTGCAACTTCTACAATTGCTAGGAAAGCCCCTCCTGTTTACTTTGTGCTCAGGTGAAGGGGTGGGAATTGCTCTTTTTTCTCCTGTGCTGTTGGGTCGGATGCTTTCCGGGCGGGTCCGGGGGAGGGAACTGCGCCGGTGACAAGAGCCGGGGTGGAGGTGGCCGGTGCCACCTGCGTGGAGCTGTCCTTGCTCCCGGTCAGGTTTATGCTGCTCTGCATCCTCCTCCTCTGTGTGCCGGGTTGGAGGAGTTTCGTGCCGGGCTTTGATGTGTTAATTCCCCAGAGCTGCTTGCTCCGCCTGAGGAGCGCTGCTGCTTCCCACGTCTCCCACTCCGCTCGCTCGCCTCCATCCTCGGCTGGGCAAGGGGACCTGCTGTCACTGAACGTCGGCTCAGAGGAGCCCGGAGCCCTCAGCCTGGGCCTCTGGCATCCGTGAATGCATGAAAACAGTCATGACCAGCATGGAGTATAGCTGGGACATTCACGGGCACTGTGTCTGGCTAAATAAGGTAAGGAGATCTCTGCTTGTGCTGGCTCCTGCATTTCTCCTAGTGACAAGCCATAGCTGGGCAATGCTGGGAATGAGCCTCTCATCCTTCTCCTGTACCAGGCACCAGCTGGGCTGCTGGTGAGGAAACGGAATAGTGTGGAAAGGTTGCATCTTCCCTGTTCAGCAGCTTGGTATTTATGCTTGCAATATGTTTCAGGTAAATGCCTCAGAATGAAGGGCTGTGTTCAGCTGCTTTTCTTTCAGAATTCACTTTTATTTTTTAAAATATCATGTGGGGGGCTTTGAGTGGGTTTGTGGTTGTTTTTATTTTTCCCCTTCTCATTCTCTGGGGAGGAAGTAACCTGTAAACTTTAGGAAAAGCTTTGCAGCAGGTCTGCTGCTGGAGTATGTGGAACAGGCTACAAATATTCTGAGCAGGGAAGTAGGAGATGCAGGAGAGGCTGGTTTGGGAGGGCAGAGGTGGGCTTCCACATAAACTGGTTACACACCAGCTCAGAGAATATGACCAGTATGAATTTGGGATGGGATTGATGTCGACAGAGAGCAAAGCTGTCACGGGTTTGTATCACAGGTGGTGGATACTTGCCTTGGGAAACCCAGAGGTTCTGCCCAAGGCACACCAATTAATGCTGAGGTAGCTGAGGCTGGAGGAACCCTCTTGCAAGGGGCTCTGAAACTGAGGGAACCAGCAGAACAGCAGCAGCTTTGTTTAACTGAGCATAGGTAATGTGTATTGTAATGAATGGAACCACATAAGCATGTTGATGAGCTCTAATTTAACTCCAGATGGTCAGGAAAGAGGTGTTGGTAAAGGCTCACTTGCCCAACCGTTTACTTGACTATGATGGTCAAAACAGTCAGTGCAATCTGCTGTACAGGGAAATGATGCTGGGCAGTGGCAGCTCCTTCTATACAAACCAAACTGCACATACAGCAAGAGCAGTGTGATTTGTGCTGCTTATTTCATCTCCAAAGCAGAAGAGAAAATGAAGGAAAATGAGGGTATCAGCTGTGGTAAGCTAAAAATTAGGTTTATTTTTGAAAGGAGAATTCAGCAACTGAGTGGAAATGGATTTTTACAAATTTTTAAATTTTATTATTAGGTTTAAACCAGCAGCCACTAGAAAGGTTCCTGTGGTTTAGAATTCTGACTCAGTTCCAGGGAAAAGGGATTAAAGACTGAAGGCAGGCAAGCTGTGAAAGTTTGGTGATGCTTCTACTTATTACAGGAATAATTCTCTCCAGGGCAGCGTGGATTTTTACACTTAGATGATTACAGACAAAGCTTTATGCACGTGTTTAACAGATTAGCTGTGGATTGATCTTGCAGAGTTTATAAGTGCAATGGGTCTGATCTTACAAGGCATTTTGAGTAAATGTTTGACCTTAAACTTCTGTGGAGCCTCAGTGGCATTGTGACAACTGTTCTTTTGTTTTTAGGATTAAAATCAGTATTGGTAAATCTGCATTCTCTTCCCTTATAGTGTTTTGCAATTAATCACTAACATTGAAAACACAAGCAAAATCTAGCTGCTTAATTGAAGATAGATTTTAAGTTACTGATGAAAAGAGCCTTCTTCGGGAAATGGAAAGCCTTTCTTACCCAGCTAGTAAAGTATGTTAATCCTTTATAGACTTAAGTAATACAAATTTGATCCAGAACTACCAAGTGCCCCAAATATGCTTGCAGTTGCTGTTCAGTCAAATATTTGCTTTTCCTTTTTGCTTCTCTTACTGTTTTATTTCTTTCCTTCCCCCCTGCTCCCGGCTGTTGCTCTGCAGGGTGAGTAGTTGCTGGGCTCAGTCCCAGGGGAGGATGCAGATTCCCTGGTGGAGAGATGCTCCTGAGGGACACACTGAGTGTTGCTCACCCAGGTTTTGCACATACCAGGTTTCCTGGCATTTTTCAGACCTCCCTGCAGCCCATTCCTTCCCGCTGGAGCTCCCTCCACCCCATCTCCTGATGCACTACTTTCCTAAATCCAGTGTTTGAGCATATTCCCACTCCATTTCTCTTCAGTCCTGCTCAGTACCTTGCTCTGTTCTTTTCATATGTTTCATCTCCCTGCTTCCTTCCTCATCTCTCTGGGAGGTATATCGTGCCAGGAATCAACTTTTTACCTTTGAGGACAGTGCAGAGCAAAGATCTGGGAAGGTGTTGGGTGTCCTGGGTCTGTGCACCTCTGTAAGGAGTGCTTAGGCTGCTGCTCTTGGAAATAGCTGCCACGGTCTTTCTCTGTCATCCATTCTCCAGCTATCATAATTTTCTCCACTGAAACCAAAGTCAGGGGCTTTCTTGCCTTTTCATACCTCAAATTAAGAGTTAGTCACAGGTATTATATAGAAGTTACAACACTTCAGGCAAAAAGCAAACAATTATTGTGTTATACACAGAATTTTCTGGGTTTGGTGTGCTACATGAGGTCTGGTTTTATGCAGATTTTAAAAGATATTTCTGGCGATACCCAGAACAGAGATCTTTGCACCCAGTGCACGACAACTTACAAAACTAAGACATCTCTGCAAGGTTTCTCCCAAAGAATAGATCAACTGCCCTAAGTGTTTGACAGGATGAGAGGAAATGGCCTCAAGTTGTGCCAGGGGTGGGATGAGGTCAGATATTATGAAAAATTTCTTTCCTGAAGGGTTATTAAACATTGGAACAGGCTGTCTGGGGATGTGTTGGAGTCACCCTCCCTGGAGGGATTTAAAAATATGTGTGGACATGGCACTTTAGAACATGGTTTAGTGGTGAACATGGTGGTGGTGCCGGGTTGATGGTTGGGCTTGATGATTTTAGAGATATTTTCCGGCCTTAACAAGTCTGTGATTCTCTTAGGAATATTTTTTGTTGTTGCTGTTGTGGGAGAACAGACTTTGCACTTGTCCTATTTGGGGTTCCCATCACCTCTTTATAATGGCAGGGTGCAGCTGCTGCCTGAATTCTCCCTCTCCCAATGCTCCTACTTTAAAGCCAAGGCTGACGTGTTGAGCCAAGCAGATTTTTCCTGAGAAATGTGAGCGGAGTTTAACAATAAAGATGTCTTGGCAAGATGCTGTGCACAATGACTATCGTTCTGCTTTCACACCTCGTTGGTTTTCACAGACATTTGAACGGTGCTGTGAAACCAAGACTTCCCTCCCCACATTCTCTTCCTGCAGTCTTTGGTTTTAGTTAATTTGTGTCGGGTTACACTGACTGGAGCTGTCAGGAGGGTCAGTGGTTCAGGTGTTGATGTGGTGGTTGGGAGGCAGGGATTCAAGTCTGTGCTTTGGCGAGGAATTCCAGGTTAGCCCCAGCAGCATGGAAAGGTGTCTTTGCAGCTCTGCTACCTGTAGTGAGGGATGGATACCACTTTCCTACATCAGACACATGCACCAGATTGATAAATGTGTTGTATATTACAAAATACAAATGCTGTTCTTATGCAGGTTGAGTGAGTGCTTGAGATGTATTGGAGGACTGTAAGGACAAGGGAGCTGCAGAGCAGCAAAAGTAGACAAAACCCTCAGTTCTGTTTTCACAAACGACTCAGGTCACAAAATCCGAAGCATAATCTACTAGTTGAACAGCTAAAACGTTTATTTCATTTTGAATTCTTTCACCTAAATTGAAGTGTTACAAAATGGACTGATCTTGAATGTCATGAGCTAAATTCTGGTAGAGGTTGGGGGGAAGATATGGCAAACTCAGAAGTCTAGAGGAATTTTGTACTGGGGTTTAGTGTCTGGGTGGTCAGGTGGCTTAGTATTGTGCTCCTAATTAATTCAGATACAGGATCATAATTCAGATCACTGTGATGAGGTACTGGTACAAATTACTAGAGAGCATCCTTTCTTAGTCTGCTGGAGCAAATTTCAGGGAAGATACTATGGTCACCAAGTGAAATTTCATGCTTGGGAGACACTTTTGGTACTGCTCAGTGATTTAAGACTTGCTAGGACATAGCCTGATTTCTTGAGAGCACTGAAGTGAGGTCAGACACTTTAACTTCCTCCTGTTTGCTTTATGTCAGATCTTTAAGTGATGCTGGAGGGAGTTTTATTGTTTCAGGCTCAAACAAGGCAGTTCCTCCCACCACCCAAGGTCAGACATGTAACTTAGAAGAGGAGTTTTAGCCAGGAGGTTTTCTGAGGTGTCCTCTGTAATCAGGGGAGATTCAAAGCAGGAGCTGGAGGCTTGGAGCTCCTGAGTGGTGGTGGCCTCTCAAGGCAGGGTTGTGCTGCAGGCTCACGGGAGCACAAAGATCAGTCACACAATTTCTTTCCATCACATATTCAGGAAGAAATCAGGGCTGCTCAATGTTGTTGGGTGTCTCTGCTGAGTGCCCTGGATTTCAGAGCAGCTTCTCAGACTCCTCTAAGTGATTTATGCCATGATGGGAACAAGACTTCCCTTTCTGAGCTGAAATCTGATTGTGGCCTGGATCATGAAGTGCTTTGAGACAGCTTTGAATATGGATAGAGCAAAATCCTTCCCACTGCTCAAGAGCATTGAAGTTATTATGAAGAAAGTTGCTGATTCCTCTGAACTTTCTGATAGCATTAACATGTATTCCTGTTTCTCTCTAGCCTCAGGCAGCTTTACAAAGAGATGTGTTTAGAGTGCAGAGATTCACCCATACCCAGTAGAATGTGCCTGATGTAAAAGGATGTCTCTGACTGTGTGTATGACTTGCAAGAAGCATAATACACATTTTGTAGATTGTATGTTTGGCTTTTTTTCACTTGCTGAATGTCTCAGGGTATTTGTCTCTTTGCGAGTATGGCTTAGCATTGTGTAGCAATGAGTCCAAATTTTGTTAGCAAAATGCTGAATGCACAGTAAGTGAATTTTGCAGAACTGGGTCACCAGAAGGTTCTTCCTTTCTCATCTTTAGGCTCCTGAACAATTCTCTCCTGAATGGTGGTCTTGTGTTCCTTGTTGACAGTTCATTTGATTTGTAACCCTTAGAGGGCTGGAGAGTACTTCAAACCTGTTCTTAAACTGTGCAGAATAAAAATGCTCATTAAGAGTTTTGATAGCCTTGGATGACACTGTGGCACAATAGCTGACTATGCAATATTTGTTGTCTTTTCCAGACTAATGGACACATATCTGGGAATGGAGATGTTTATCAAGAAAGGCTGGCTCGTCTAGAAAATGACAAGGAATCTCTTGTTCTGCAAGTGAGTTGTCACCCAAATTATTTTTTTTCTGCTCTTGCATTCACAAGACTGTCTTGATAGTATGTGATAAAACCTCTGAGAGTTTATTTGGAGTTGTGATGTCTTGGACAGTGTTCAGAAGACTTACTGGTACGTGTGAGCTAACCCAGATTAGAGAAAAGTGTGAACTTCGATTGCAGGAAAAATCTAAAGGTCTTTCTGTCTATGTATCTGTTCTCTTTGAATTTGGTTAGCGGAGCAGTTCTGCAGAGCAGCCACCTACTTACATCATGTGTATCCTTAAGATCACCATTTCCCAGGGCCATTCACATGATGTCTGCATCAGGAGACAGTTGTCCTGTCCTTAGGAAAGGTGACAAAAGCTGCAGGACTGGCCAGCGAGCAGAAGGAGACAAGCAGCTCCTTGGTGGTCCTGCTCATCTACTGCTGGGCTGGACAGGGTGAGCCCTGGCTGCTCTGTCTGCTGGCTTCCTCTTGCTCTTGGAGCCAGGAATACCTGGCACCCCTTGGACTGCACAGGTGGCATCCCCTGATGTGGACCCAGCCTAGGGGCTGTGACAGCACTGAGCTCTGCTTTAGGCAGCTCACCCTCCTTCCCAGCAGTACTGCAGGAAGAGCCTGTTGAAAAGGAAAAAAATCATTCAGAAAAGGCAAAATGAGAATCTGTCTGCAGCCTTTAAAATGTTGTCTTGCTCTTACCCAGCCTCTGGCTGTGTGTTTTAACCTCCTTTGCTTTTATTGTTCTGAAAAGGGGAACACTGTGTGCAATCACTTGGGAAGGAGAATAATTATAAGCAGCAAGGTTTATGTGGTGGTTAAGGTAGGAGCTAATGGGTTGAGTTAATATATTGTCAGAGCAAAGGCATAATTACTGATAGTAAAAGGCAGCAGCCACCCCTTGTGTAAACCTCCAGTGAGGAGTGGAGCTGCAGAATTGCGATGTGTCTGCCAGAACTTTGGCCAAAATTCTAGTAAGTGTGAGGCGAGAGCCTTCCCTCCTCTCCTGTTTCCTTTGCCAAGTGGTGTGTCCTCTGCAGAGCTCTGCTCCTCCTCTTTCTCCCTGCATAGTCCCAGTTAATCTTTCGCCCAACCACCACTGTTGCTCGCCTGCAGTTCTTCATCTGACACATATGGCCCAGGTCCAAGGTGTTAAACATGCATCCCTTTTTTTCTGCTGTCCAGGTAAGTGTGCTTACAGACCAGGTGGAGGCCCAAGGAGAAAAGATCCGGGATCTGGAGTTCTGCCTGGAGGAGCACAGGGAGAAGCTGAATGCCACGGAGGAGATGCTGCAGCAGGTATTTCACAGCTCCATATCTGTCTTGCTGTCTTGTCTTCCTTCGGTCTTAACAAACTTTGGTGAGAGCAGTGCCCTTCAAGGTGTTGCAGCCCTTGATGTCTCTTAACTAAGGGATAATTTTCTGCCATATTGGCTTTAAAATCTTTATACTTGGTAATGTCAGTGCTGCTTTATGCTGCAGGAATCCAATTCTGCTCTCCTTTGAGTCCTTCCCCACTGAACTTCCAAGTGCCTTAGATTAAAGCCTCTGGCAGGATGGGTGGATTCGCCTCACAACTCCTTGCTGCCCAGAGCGACTGTGATGACAGACAGGCTTTCTTCTTGTCCTGGCAGGCAGCCCATGATAGTGCCCCTGTGATCCCAGATGCATCTTAGGTGCCTGGAATCTGTCAGTTGGATAATAGCTGTGTCTCAGGGCTTCACATAGTGCAAGGATGAGGGTGATGCTATTCCCCATGAAGGAGACCTTTAGCTGTCAAAATAAATTACTGGTTTCTTCCCCTTGGGTAAATAATTCCCTTCTCTTCCTCTTTATCTTGAATCAGGAGCTTTTAAGCAGAACAACCCTTGAAACTCAGAAGCTGGATCTTATGGCAGAGATTTCCACTCTGAAATTAAAGCTTACGTCTGTAGAGAAGGATAGATTGGACTATGAGGACAGATTCAGAGACACAGAGGTGAGTAAACTCCAACAGTATAAACTGTGAAAGCTCTGTGTGTCTTCATGTTACCTGAACATTTTCTGGGATTTTTTTTTTTTTTTTTGTCGGGCAAGAAGGGGACTCATCCTTAAGGTTAGAACATGTTCCTTTTCAAGTGAAAAGTGTCCTCTTTGTTAAATTCTGGTTTTACAAAGGAAGATTTCCAAAGGCAATTTTTGATTCTGGCTGTCAGGTCTCAGGAGGGACGGATTTAGGTTGGATTTAAATAAAATCGTGAACATACTGCACACTCCTGACCCCACATAAAACTGCCACCTTCTGAGTAAGGCATGTCTGAGGCAAGTACAAAAAGCACCCATGTGCAGAGACACTGCACAGTAATAGAACTTTTGGGGTTGCTAACAGAGAGTGAGCTGACTCGCTGTGGGGCTGTTGGGAAGCCTGACTTCAGAGCCCAGCCTTGTGGGAGCCCAGGACCAGAGGCTGGGGGGAACAGAGCCGGGTGGAGCTGCCATCCCTGGCAGTGCTCTCCCAAGGCATTTCCCTCTGTGCTGTGGGTCTGTGTAGCTGAACCTCGCTCATATTGGAAGCCAGAAAGGCTCAAAGCAAGTGGGCAAACTCAGGAAACCCCAAGTATCAGCTAAGCTATCCTGACAGGATGATAGAGCCCATATCAGAAATACCTCAGAGTCTGCCTATGAAGCAGAATGAAATTTCCAGTTCTGGATACATAAATGAGCTGAAATGTCGGGTGTTTGTTATGATTGTGGATGATCCAGATGTCATTAATTTCTAGAAGGAAAGAAGCCATATTGTCATGACAGGACACAAAATTGCCCTTTCCACTTCTGCCAGTGGTTTCCAAACTGCTTGGTTTCCAGTAAAGCACCATTCCTCACTTGTATTGCAAGCACAAGAACAAGAGTCAGTCTTGCTTTTGCATTGCCCTTTGGGCCGGTCTGAAGTAATCTGCAGACCCAAAGAAATCCACAAGTTGAAAACTAATGACTTGTATCACTTTCAGATTTGGAAGTGATTCTTTATATAGTGACAGCAGTGTTCATTCCTGCAGTGCAGCACGTTTCTTTGGGTGCTGCTGAGCTCTGGGATGGATTCCTGTTGCCTCCTGTTACCTTTCCCTCTAGGTGGTAACAAGAGTTATGTGAAAGGATCACAGCACTGCCTTCAAAGCAGCTGATTTTGCAGTGCAGACGAGCTCTGTGCGTGGCATTGCTGGAGAAATTGGCAGGGGGAAGGGTGGAGGGAATCACTGAAGGTCTCCTGCTTCTGTGGGAGGCGTGTGTAAGAGCTGGCTGCTCTCACAGCTCTCCTGGGACTCTGCCCACACAGAGCTCGGCTCTTTCATGAATTACAGCACACAGCAAATAACTCTCTGTGGCCTGACACTTACTCTAAGCAGCCCAAACGAGGGATAAGCAAGCTGGCACCAGCAGTAAATGGCTGTGGGGAGGCAAGGTTTGGTCCAGATGACCACAGGGAGCAGGTGCTTTCTGACCTGGCTTCTGTTGTATCTTCATTTGCAAACACCCTGTGGTTTCTTCTGCTTTCCAGAACTGGTAACAAACATGACTGGGCTTTGAGTGATTTGCTTCCTCTATTTTTATCCTTATTTTTACTCAGTATTGTAGAGTTCTCCTGGATTCCCTCTTTGTTTCCCCCCTGAACTGCAGTCTCTCCATAACTTCATAGCACAGCTCAGCATACCAAGAAGGTGGACATGGAGCTACAGGTTCCCAGAAAAATGGTTCCAGTGCAGGGAGTACACCAAAAATTGCAAATCTGTAATCTCTGTGCAAGAGGCTTATCTTCTGTGAAGACCTTCCTCTTTGAAATACACTAAATGCCTTTGATAAAAATAACCTAAATTTTATTTAAGTAGTAGTTACTGTCATTAGGCACTATATGGATTTATATCAAGGGTATTTATGCCACAACTAATGAACTATTACTAAAATGTTTCTCCCTCCATTTGAAAACCAGAATGATGTAGTTTCGTGTGATATATATTATTATATTGTTTCTTCTTTATTTCAACACTTTATAGCTGAGAAAACGCTTAGGCTTAAATACTGGAAGGGATATTATGTCTTAATTTCCATTTGGTTCAGTGAAAATATGAATGTCTAATTAGTTGTAAGGGTCTCATCCCTTACAAAATCTCTAAGAGATATTTTGGAGGCAGTACTTACTCAGAAGTACACAGTATTTTATTCACTGTTGATCTAATTATATTGCTGTTTATCAATTATTTTAGAAGAGCTGAGTATTTTAATGAATATTTAAAATATTTGACCCTAAAACACTTTATGTGGAGTGATTGAAATGAAAAAAGATTCATACCCAAACTAGGAAAGCAAAACTATGAATATTGCTTCTGGTTTTATTTAGGGAAAAGAAAAAATTTGATGTCTGACAACTTGTGGAGCTACTGTCTCCTACAGAATTACCATTCTGATTAAATCCTTCATATTATCCATTTGTTACTTATGTCTGTCGTCACAACTTCCCATTCCAGCTTGGTTGGTTACTCATATTCCCCATTCTTTGTCTAAACAGATGCCTCACTAGTTCTTTGTGCTCCAGGATCTGCTGTCTAGATGTTCACAAACACCCAGCTTTTTCAAAGCTAATTGTGTACTTAATAGAGATTCGTAATTGTTCTGTTCTTTGAATTATTCCAGTATTTCCACTTTCCAGCAGACACCAGCATTATTTTCCTTGAGGAACATGGGTGGTCTGAGTTGGGCTGAGTTTATGTAAGAAAATACCCTGCAAGGGAGTTTATTTGGGAAGGAGTCCATAGCCAGACTGGGCCTTTGAAGCAGAAGCCAGAGGGTAAAACTGGCTCACTCACAGGGAATTCTTTGTGATTTATCCACCATCACCTCCAATCTGGTTGCAAGATTGTTCTGTTTTCTGTGTCACACTGAGTTTTTTAAAAGTCACATAGTTCAAGTGACAGATATGTGGAGAACAGCCTCAGCAGTGAGTTCCACACAGCATATTTTCACATTGGATCATGCTGCAGGAGGGAAAAGCCCCAAACAAATCAATTGTCAAGGAGTTTCAGGTGTACCTGAATTAGAAAGTTACAGATTAGAAGTAGTAATTACTAAAAGCATTAAAATGTTCTGCTTTTTTCGCTTTGCTCATAGTTCTGAGAACTGAACTTGGATCTTTCTGAGGAAATACAGATGCTGCTCTCTTAGCATCAGGTTCATTAAACACAAAATAATAACCAGAAGCTTGTAAGCTTAGGAAGTGTGGTGTGAGGCTGGAAGGCAGGTGTTATCAGGGATCCATGAATACCCTCTAAATGTCAGCTGCTGACTTGTTAATTTATAAATATAAATCTCTATTAATTACACTATTAGCTCTGAGAAATTGTGCCTAGAGCTGTTAGCTCAATGTACAACATTGCTTGACATGGATAGGGTTTGTCTCAGATGTAGGAAGGAAAGCAGACATAAGGACCATGAAAATTCCTTATTTGAGGGTGCTGAGGCCCTGGCACAGGTTGCCCAGAGAAGCTGTGGCTGCCCCATCCCTGGCAGTGTCCAAGGCCAGGATGGACAGGGCTCTGAGCTACTTGGGATGATGAAAGGTGTCCCTGCCCATGGCAGGGGGTGGGACTGGATGGGCTTTAAGGCCCCTCCCAACCCAAATCATTCTCTGACCTAGAGGATGAGGAGCCGTGGTGGAGCAGTCAGACTCAGGGTTTGTTTGAGCAAGGGAGCTGGGGGCACTCAGGTCTGACCCCCAAACCTGGCAGGATCCATCAGAATGGCCAGGAGGTCGAGCTGGTCTTCTAGAGAGCTCAGATGTCAGTTTGTGATGGCTCCGAGTTTTTCCAAGCCAGGCTGAATTTGGAAAGCCCAGATGTAGTGGTGCCATTGGTGCTGAAACACAGGTGCCTTTGCTTGTAGAAACCTGTGATGGCTCCTCTGTTCAGCACTCAGTGAGAGGGCTCTTGTAAGTGATGAAAACACCGATTTTTACAGTGTAATCACTTCATATTTTGAACAAGCAAGTGATGGCTGGTGAGCCTGGGGTGGGAGGGGCTGCAGAGGGGAGGATGTGGCTGCTACATGTTGAAGGATGTTTGCCACTGTTTTCCATTGTCCGTCCTTAGTATTGGGCTCCAGGCAGCTGAACAGAGAAGCAGGAGGCCTTTCCTGGCCCTCAGCACAGGGAACACAACTTCATTTTATGTCTCCCTTTGTCCTCTGCCCTCTTACATTTGGTGCAGTAACACAAAAAGTGAGAAACTCAGTCCCTGGATATTTAGGAAGCTCTGAGTTGCTTGACTTAGTGATGGATTTGGGTGGTGTGGTTTTGTGTACTGAGTTCCTTTTATGCCTGCTTTTCTTGTTGTTACAGTCTTAGCTATTCTTCTGTTTTGTATACTGAAGTCCTTTGTTGTTTCTGGTTGTCTTTTTCCCTCCACTCAGGATTTGATCCAGGAAATAAACGAATTGCGGTTGAGGGTGGAAGAAATGGACAATGAAAGACTCCAGTATGAGAAAAAACTGAAAACAACCAAAGTAAGTGAGGCTGAGGGAAAGAGGCAGAGATAGGTGTAGATCAGGCTTCTGGAATTCACTCTTTTCCCTAATCCTTGCCTGTACCCTGCAAAATCCTGAGCGCTCTCAGGTCCTGGGGTTTTATGGTTCTCACTTAGCAGCAGTGGCTATTCCTAAATTTCATGCTGTGGTTTTCAGTTTGAGCATTGTTTTTTATGAAGGGTAGCTTTCCATGCTGTTAACAGTGAATTTATTACCTGTTTAGACCTTTGTTTCGCATGTGTGTCAAGAAATACCGGTTGCAGTATCTAAGGTATATGCCACGGGTCAAAAACAGCATTTATTTTCTCCTAAATGTGCTAAAAATAAACCACTTCTGAAGAGAAAGCAATCACCTAAGTACTTCTAGCAGCCTGCTTCTCTAAGTGTCTAACTTCTCTTTGCCATTTAGCCTTGTCTCTTTTCTACCTTTAGTTTCCTCTCACTCCTCTGTCTCTGTTACCAGTCTTTAATGGCCAAACTTTCTAGCATGAAAATCAAAGTGGGTCAGATGCAGTATGAAAAGCAGCGGATGGAGCAAAAAAGCCAGATGCTAAAGGTGTGGTAGTTTCTGGGTAATGCTGGGCCTGTTTTGAATCCTTCATGTTCCACCCTTTACTGGTCTGTCCTGCATTGTGCTGTCATGCTCTGTTCTTCATTAATTGCTGTGTGTTGATGTGCAGTGTGCCCTTCCTCCTTAGATGTGGAAAGCTCTTTGTGTAGCTATTCCTTGTAAACAGCTTTTTACATTGCAGGGGAGAGGCTTTTCCTGCTCTGAGCTTTGCATAGGTTACGCATAATGGCATTAGAGTTGGGTTAAAATCACTCCTCTTCCAAGGGAAGATTGCCTCGTCTGTAGCTTACATCCATTATTCAAACAGAACTTTTTATCACACTTTTATAGAAAATGTATTCATGAAAACTATCTGGGAAATAGTGATTATTTTATACTGTCCCCTCTCCCACATGTAAATTTGCATATCATACTTCTAATTCAGGGAAAGAAATACACATTGACAGCCACATGCAGCTCTAGTTGCCTGTGGATATAGCAGCAGCTTCTCAAGTGACCAAGAAATGATCTTGTTTTGGAGTAGCATGGATCCTACACTGGCAGAAATCCCATCATAATCAGTGCCAACTTGGAGCACTGGAGAATTGTCATTATTCCCCAGCCACTCTTGTGGAAAAAGCTTTGATTTCTTGACAGTTTTAAGATTGATCTGTTTTTTTAAAATGATGCTTTAGAGCAAACAGGAACCAGTTTCAGGAGATTCCTATCTGGGCCGTAGTTTGGGTTGCAAACGTCACTATGTATTTGCAACAGATCATCTGAGGGTAGCTCAGGAAAATACCTAAGCCCCAGTTTTCTAGTTTGATTTATTCCATTAAGGATTTGAAACATCATTTAGAAGCTGTAAGTGCCAAAATGATGAGTCTTGCCTTGTTAATTTTGTTTCCAAACTGAACAAATTAAATTTTCAGTGTTGGGTACAGTTGCAGTGAGGGTCCTGTCTTGATGATGCTGTTGCACAAGATATCCTCGGACATCAGAGAAACATGTTACTAAACTGGGTAGGATTTGACTCAAATTTTAAAAAGTTAAATGCATGGATCTGTGCCAGTCACTTGCTAGTGCAGATGGTTAGATCTAAGTTAAAACCTGACAGCATTTTTCTAATACACCCCAACTCCCCCAAACACCATCTGTCTTATTCCCAAGAATCTCAGCTCCAAGCTTCCTTTCCTAATGCTTGATCAACAAACCCAAACTGTGGCAGAGGTACCACATTTTTGTCTGAACTGCTTTCCAGTATGTGTCCATGTGCTTGCTGGTGTTGTGATTGATTTTTCTTCCATAGAAGCAGTGGTTATTTCTGAAACTGTCCTCATCCTGGTATAAGCACGGTTTCGGAATTGTTCGGCTGTGAACATGCAAAATGCCCTATAAATAAAAGAAATGTATGGAAATGGTAGCATTCAGCCTTTTCACCTGCATTTTTTTCTATCTCTGCAAGGTTAAACAAATAAGAAAACTGTTTGGGTTTTTTTTTTTTCCCCTTTTGCTCTTTTGCCTTTAAATTTTAATGTGAAGTTCCTTTCCAATTATACGTGAGACCAGCAATTTCAGACCACAGACCCCCTGTTGTTGCTTTGTTGTGGGCTCAGCAGTCTGTTGGGATGTTCAGAGTCATTTTGGTGGGTGCACCCTCAGGCAGTGTTAAGTGTCAGGGGCCCTCAGTCACTTCCACCAGCTGAGGACCTGTCCACTGTGCTTCTTAGGAGGGAATTGTGGAAACATCTCAGCTGCCTGTGGAAGCTGTCACTGAGTGGCTCTGTGTCTTTACAGGATGAACTGTCCACTCTGAAAGACAAACTAGAGCAGAAGGAAGCTGAGGTGAAAAGGTTGCATGAAAAATTGGTTTGCAAGCTGAAAGGAGAAGGGATTGAAATACTGGACAGAGGTAAGAAAAAGGGAGGCTCTGTCACCGTGTCCACCTCAGTCACTTCATCTGAGGTCATGTTTCCTTGTACAGGATATAAGTTATAAAAGCCTCGATTTTCCTGAACTCTGTCTTGATGTTTACCTCTTGAAACATATTTAGAGTGTGTTGATGATGTCAGTGCTAAACTTACTGTCACAGCAAGGTCTTGGTCAAATTTAAACATGACCAAAAAAATCCCTAATTAGCTTCTTACATGTTTTGCATGGGGCCTTAAAAGATACAGTTTATACTGGCTGATAAAATTTTAAACTATATTTCTACAAACACTCCAAAAACATTGTGTTGAAAAGGAAACTTCCTGGTAAGGAAGGGGAAAAGCTATACTGCAGACCAAAGTATGATGTGGACCTAGCTGTGAGTAGGTGAAAAGGTGAAATCAAGGATTGATTCTGGATTTGTGTGCTCGTTAAGTTTAAACCTTAATTAAGCTTGAATAAGCACAAAAATTTTACATGCTGGGTAATTCTTTTATTGGTTTGTAAAGAAGAAACTATTAGTATTTATTTGAGGGATCTTAGATTGAGGACTTATCTTATTTAAAACCAGAATTTTTTTGTTAAAACATCACAGAAATTTTCCACAGACCTTTTTGACCTGATGCAATTTCAATTCTAAATGTATCTTACTGATAGTTATTGCTGATTTTAAGATTGTGCTTTTAAAGTATATTTTTTAGAAAATGAATGCACTAGAGATTAGTCTCCTCCTCTGACCTAAGGAGGAATATGCTGTATGTATATGTATTGTCACATTCTATTTCATGAAGTGGTGTTTTTAAAACCACTGCCTAAGATCACTAAAAGTGATCACAATGAACTGTGATTCCATTTTTTTAAAAGAACATTTAAATGTGAACAGGGTCTGACTTCATTGCATTCATGACTACTTATATAGGGCTTTTTTTCCCTGGGGAACTACTTGAACTCTCATTACCCTCTGGTCCTCAGCTTTATGGTTTTCAATGTAGCTCAGCAGAAGATCTTTTGCTATGATGAAACATGTTTTATCTGCCTTGGACTGATACTAAAAAGTGCTGTTTCCAGATAACAAATTATCCGCCTCATTAGCTGAATGAAGTGATGAAGAGTTGACTCATAAAGTATCAATAATGTCTTAAAAGTTATTTCATGTCATAACCTTCATGCTAATTTCCAATCCAATGGGTTTTCCCCACACAGATGAAAATTGTAAAAAGAAGCTCAAAGATAAAAGTAAGGTTCCTGGTGTCTTTCCATGAGCATTTGCATTCCAGAAGTGCTTTCCACAATAGCTTTCTGCATGTGTTTGCAAAACTGCTTTAACAAACATTGTTAGGTTGCATCATCTATAACCCTTAGTTATACTTACAGTAAAACTGGAGAACAAGGGTGAGTACATCACACTTGAAACACAAAGTTTTCTGAAGAAAATCTGATAGATAAAGAAGATTGAGTCTCGGGAAGGCTCACGAAACAATTGCCTCTCAGTGAAATGCAGTTGCAATCCGGCAGACCAGATTTTCATCCAGCATAACTGAGGGAAGATCACTGGAACTGGATCGGTTGCTGGTTTAGCCTGATGTGTCTAAATGTCTTTTATCTAGAAAGCCAGCCAGGCAGCTTCTTTACTTCTTCTATTTCATTAAGGAGGAGAATGTTCTTCCTGCTCTCTTTGCTTTCCATGAATTTTTAGGAAGTCGAAACAGGGCTTTTCTGCCTGTGAGTTTGGCCACCTCCCTACATTTGTAGTGAAATTTGACTTTTACCTCATTCATGCAAGGTAGATCTTTATGAAAAAATGGAGATTATTTCCATTCTTTTTGAATTCCTAGCCCAGAGCACCTCCAGAATATCGGTGTTATTTTGTCCCCTGACAGGCGGGAAGAACGATGCATCTGACTCCATGTTGTCAGAGGGCTAATTTATTACTTTATTATACTATATTATATTAAAGAATACTATACTATACTATACTAAAGAATACAGAAAAGATACTTACTGAATGCTAAAGCGATAATAATGAAAACTTGTGACTCTTTCCAGAGTCCCAACACAGCTTGGCCCTAATTGGCCAATGAGTCAAAACAACTCACACCGGAGCCCAGTCAAGGACTCACTTTCAGGTAAACAATTTCCAAACACATTCCACATGGGCACAAACACAGGAGAAGCAAATGAGATAAGAATTTATCTTTTTTCTCTTCTCTGAGGCTTCTCGCTGCCTTTTAGCTTCCCAGGAGAAAGTTTCTGGGTGAAGGAATCATGTTCAGAGAATGTGAATGCCACACCAGAACATACATGTTCCCATGTATTTATACTTCTTGGAAAATAAGGATTATAGATGAAGCACTGTTGTCTGTGTTAGGAACCTTTCCCAGGCCTGAACTGCCATGTAATATTCCAGCATGACTGCTCATCACAGCAAACACCTGTGTCATTCCACTGTGCCCTCCTCATTGCTCCATCCATACTGGATTAGGGCTGAGCATCCCTGCACGGTGCTTCCTTCATGACATCCATTCATCCCCTGGCTTTGTTGAGTGGGTTTGTGAGATGCCTTTTGGGGAGGTCGTTGACTGTTGCACCGAGGATGTTTTATTGCATCCCAGATGTAGTATATTGTTTATTTTGAGCTTCTTGTTTTGCAGGTATTTGGTTATTTTAAAGATGGAGATAGTGGAAGTCAAGCAGTAGTTTTACTCTTCAGTTTTCCATTCTTGTAAAGCTTGGAGAGGGGTGGGGGGAGGAAGGAAATTTCCTGGATTTCATCATTTCCTTGATTAAAATGTCAGAGAAGAGGTTTTGAAGAAAAATAGCTTCCTTTGTGTTTGCATCTAAAAAAGAATTTAAGGGGCTTATGTTTTGTCTGTAAATTTGTCATTCTACTTTCAGATATTACTGAGTTGCTTCAAGATTTTTTGTTTTTCTTACTTCCTTACACTGTCTTATTTAAATTGACTTGGAGAACTGTATTGTGTTTTTAGATATAGAGGTACAGAAAATGAAGAAGGCGGTAGAATCTCTAATGGCAGCAAATGAAGAGAAGGTAGCAAAGTTATTGTTTTTTTCAGTAATCATTCATCAGATTGATTTAAATCTCTAAGAAAACCTTCATGTGTAAGCTTTTCACAATTCAACTAAAAACCAGATTTGTAAGCATCAATGATTTTTTTACAGTCAGAAAGATCAGATTTGTAAGAATCAATGATTTTCTGCAGTCAGAAAAATCAGATTTCTACAAATCGACGATTTTCTGCAGTCAGAAGCACTGCAGTGCCTTTCAGGGGCTATAAGCATTTATGAGCTCTGTGCATGTGCACAGGATCTGTTCAGAGTCCCCACACTGTTGTTTTGTTGAGTTCAATGTGGTTAATTTGCACTGTGTTCTGCAAATGTAAAGATATCCATACCAGTGCCAGATCACAGGCTGCATTTCCAAAAGGGCTTTTCTGTGAAGTATGAATTATTTTCATACATGGTTTTATGCTTTCATATGCATGTGCATTTTGTAGGATGTTTTCTTTTGATCACCAAAGCCCTAAATCCTTTGTATGTGGCAAATTTATTATTCTCTACCTTTGACTTAACAAGGGAGCTGAAATCCACTTTCAAGGCTGGGACGGTTCTGATGATTAACCAGATGATAGTTTTTGCTAAATACATCTTTTGATATTTCAAAGCCTCTCAGCATTCTGAGTCCTGTCCCATCCACATTTCCCATTTCTTTCAGTCCCACAGCCAGTTAACTAAGGGATCTAGTATTTGTACTTCTTATTTCTGGGGGAGGAAGCACAGTCACAGCTTCCTTTTATTTTAGGATCGGAAGATAGAAGAGCTTCGGCAATCTCTGAATAGATACAAGAAAGTCCAAGACATGGTGATACTGGCTCAAGGTAAAAAAGGTATTGTACAACCAAAAAAAATATAACTCTGCTGTCGTTTAAACTCCAGGTGTGTTGTGGTGGTGAGCTTAACTGTGTAACTGAAGCAGAAGCTGTATCTATACCACAACATGTAATGGCCCATTCCATGTATTCTAAGACTGGTGGAGGTTTCCAGACCCCTTCAGAGGGTGAAGACTGCCAACAGCCCAACAAGAGTGAGGAAGCAAAATACGTATTTTTGTGGTGTGGGGTTCACATCATGCTGAGTGTTGGAGGGGGAGCAATTTTTAAATAAGTATTGCCCTTTCTTGCAGTGCTGTGCCTTCAAGCACAGGAGGCTGTTAGAGCAGACCTTGATTCTCTGGGAACTCTGCTCCATGGTCACTTCATGGAGCAGGGACAGAGATTTCAGG
This sequence comes from Peucedramus taeniatus, assembly GCA_013400575.1. NCBI lineage: Eukaryota > Metazoa > Chordata > Aves > Passeriformes > Fringillidae > Peucedramus > Peucedramus taeniatus. Next base: position 27,292 of record WBNO01032419.1, on the reverse strand, counting down.
CAGTGACAAATGGGCAAGAGAGGTTTTTGCTGTGAACAGACTTTGGTTTGTGTTTGCCTCAGGTCTTTGGCAATGAGCACTGGATTTCTTCTCACCTTTTGGGAAGTATTGGTTGTCTTTCACAACCAGTCCAAGCCTTTTGGTAGCACTGAGGCAGTTCAGGAGCATCCAGGGTGGAAGGAGCAGAGGATGCCAACACTGGTGTGGGCCTCAGCACTACCTGAATGAGACACACTCAGTTTGTGGCAGGCTGCAGACCTGATGTGGTCGCTTCTAGGCTGGTGATAGACTCCTGAGCAGTGGGCTGCATTTTTCCTCAGGGTAGCTTGAAGATACCACAGAGACATTTTAAGTTTCAGGCAGACTCGACTTTCTTAATTTTCCTTAGTAAATAAGGGAAACAAAGTATTGAGAACAAAATTCCAGAACAGACAGGAATGAAATACTCCAGTTTATTCAGCTTGTTGAAACTGATGCCACTAAATGCCCTGAGGGTGTTTTCTGGGCTTTTTGACCTCCTTCTGTTCCAACCCTGCTGTGTTCTGATGGTTGAATTGGGAAGTGACACTTCGCCATGATTCCCTTTCTGCTATTGTAGTCTGTCCTAAAAAAACCCCAGCAATCAAATCCTTCCAGGTCTGGCCCATAACTGAGCTTGCTGGCTGCAGCTTGTGCGGGAGCAAGGGTTGTAAACTCAACAAGTATCCATGTTCTCTCCCTTCAGGCAAGGAAAGTGAAAGTGAAGACTTGAATTCAGGGTCTGTTTCCATGGGTTTATTGGACACACCAAGTTTGACTGATGCAGAGAAAAGCCCATCCCCAACCCCAGTAACAGTATCTCCAATCCTTGATGAGTTCAACGTGAATATTAATGAGGAGGTAGGTTGGTTTGTTTTTTTTTTTTCTTTATTTAATACCATCATTCCTTGAAAACGCTGCTTGTGCTGGATTCATATTGCAGATGACAAAACTCAAATTTCTGAAAATATTTTTTTTCTGGGTTTCATAGTTTTTTGTAATGTCTCATATCCTTTTGGGGAAAGTAGCTTTCTTGTAAAAGCTGTTGAGGAATTTCAATTAAACTTACTTTTCTTAATCCTGAAATGGGATCAGAAGACAGGAAATAGCTGTATTTATCATGAGAACAGATCTAAATGACTTTTTCTATTAGTCATAGAAATTATTTTTCTTATCAAATGTAGCTGTTTTAGGAGCTACATTTATTTTGGCACGAACCTGAAGTAACAATGTTGGGACTTACTAAATATATCTTGTTGTATTTAAAAGGATGCAATCATAATTGAATCCGTTCAGTTAAAGGATACATAGGTTGTGGTTCAGTCTCTGATTTTTACAATCAGATTTTCCAGTACAAAAACTATAGATCTCTTCTCTAAGCTCCAAGTCAGAGCAGGATCTTGACTTACTTAAGCAGCAAGAACACACTATAAATTAAATTAAATTAAATTAAATGTTTAGCAGCTCTCTTGTATTCTCTGAGTTTCTGAAGACAGGATTAAACTGTCTGAAAAATAGACTATCCTTCATGGTGTCTGTGGTAGAGACACATTTAGCAGGCAGCCTTGGGAGACTTGTGAGATTTTTGTCTATGCTGTAGCTTAGCTGTGCAATGATTCATGTTTTATCTGCAGTACCGTCCTTCAAGGAGTAAATCAGTCTATTAGAATAAGGAAAAAATCACTTTTGAAACCTTATTTCAGATCCTTTTCTTCATGGTTTATCTGTTTCTCTTTTTTCATTTATGATTGCTTAATTTCAGCTCAGAAGATTGTAACACATATTCTTCCTTCTTTTCAGAATTCCTTACAGATCCACACCAGCATTTTACAGATTTCAATGCCTTCCTTTTCATCAACATCCAAGAGCTCTGAAACTGTTGCAGAGAGACTGAAAACACACCCTAGGCCAGATCCTGCAAGTGAAATGAGGTATTATGGCTTCCATGTATTTTTCAATTGTAAATCAAACATTCTATGACATTTAAGGAGAGCACTAATCTGTCAGTACTGAATTATCAAGTCATTAGCCAGGTAAACAAGGCTAGGAGTCCCTTGGCTAGCTGCAGCAAACCAAGCTAATGTTCCTGGAGTGCATTGTTTAAATCCTGAGTATGCAAGGGCAGGTTTGGTTGCTGTTGTAGCAGCACTCATGGTCTGTACCAGCTGCTTCACAAGGAATGAACAGAAGGAGAGGGAAGCTGATCTAATGTATGAAGGCCACAGAATCATTATTTTTGTCTATATTTGCATCATGGAAGCCTGGCTGGCTCTGCCAACCCTGGTGATTTGTGTGACATTTTCCACAGCTGCTAAAGATGGTTGTAAGGCACTGCCAGAACAAATGGGCTTCCAGCTCTACCCTGAGGAGGGGAGGAAGCCCGAGGGATGTGTGGCTGCAGCCTGGGGCTGCGGGTGAACTGTGGCACCCAGGGGTTCCCATGCTTGGAACCACTGACAGCTGCTGGGTGAGGAAATGCTTTCACCAGCATTTCTAATCCTGCACCCTCCTTGTCCTGGGAGGAAACCCAATCCCAGCAGATCTGCACTGGCATTGCAAGGAGTGCAGAAAAGCACCCCAGACTCACAGCTCAACAAAGGCTGTGCTTGGGTTTTTTTCTTCTGGGTCCAAATCCCTGGCTTTATCTTAAGAAGTATCAAACACTAAGAATCCAGAGGCAAGGAAATGTTGTTGACTTGAAACAATCATCAATTTCAATGTGAAGCATCAGTGCAAGCTCAGTTTGATGTGTGATTTTTCCAGTTCCACTTGAAGAAAGGATCCTATCCAGAAGCCCAGCTTTGCTCAGTTTGTGTTGTGCAGGTTCTTCATGCAGCTTGAGCCATCAGTAGCAGGGACTTCACCTGTGTCTCCTCTTGGAAAAAAAACAAAGCAAGCACTAAACTGCAGCAAAGTCACTGTCACCATCCTACAGTGAGAGTTGTCTTTCCTGAGGCTCTTGAGCTCACCTTTGTCCTTTATCTTTTACAAGGCTTGCTACCATAGCAGGGAAGATTTGCCATGTGTTAGTTAGTACCACAAGATTTGAAGTGAAAACAGAACTAAAGCAGGCTGAGATCATAGGATTTCTGTCTCAGCCTTTTTTCATATCTTTTTTGTTTTTACAGTGAAGGAAGATCAACAGGTTCTTCCTCCGAAACTCATCTGTGTGATAGTCCAGTGTAAGTGTCATAATCAGATCTGTTCAGGCGACATATTTAAATGTGATGGCCAACTTGGACCCCCACAAAGCAGCCCCGTATTTTACATGCATATGTAAATAGGTCAGTTAATTCTAGCCAAGATGCTTTTGGTGATGGTAGATTTCTGCTCATGTCCCATGCTTTCATGGTCATTATTTTCCAATGCTTTTATCTGGGCACATGGTACTTCCTGTTACATTGTGAAGCATCTCTGATTTGGTGGTAGGCTGTCAATATACTTTGAAATTCATAGTTTTCCACAGCGCATGCACACATGATTTGTTTTTTTCTTTTGATAGTGGGGGGAAGGTGTTCAGCTGACTACAATGAGAAAATCATTTTCATTTCTGCCACATATCCATATTCCCTAAAGCAGTAGTTATTCCAGTGTGGAAGTTCTTACAGTATCTCATTAGATGGCATGGACTCAGATTACTGCTTTTACTGCACTGATTACTGCATCTTAATTCAAAATATCATTGGGTTTAGTATATCTCATCATGTAGTATAATGCTGTCTTTAAAGCTGATTCCTTCGAGGTTCTTTATCTTAGCAAGTTTAATTCTAATAACTGAGCTTGGTTTTTATGATATTGTTTCAGAATTTCCACACTCCAGAAGTCCAGCAGTCTGAGCAGTTTGAGGAAAGAGGCATCTGAAGTGGTAGGTTTGGTCTCCTCCTCCCATCTCCTTGCACATAGGTGTGACATCTCCGTTGTGACCCCGTGGGTGTTGTGTTGCCTTCTGAGAAATTCTGAGTCAGAGCAGGACTCCTTGTGGCATGTGTTGGCAGTGGTCACACACACGTGTGACATCTTCCACATTCTATTAAAGAAGAAAATCTGTCTTTGAAAACACAGGTGCTTTTTTTTTATCTCTTTGTATGAGGCTTTTACCCGAGACTCTCTTGCCATGTTTTTGCTCAGATAATGAGGTGAGATTTTTTTACTGGATATGCTTTTCTGATTAAAACAAGAAAAAAATAACTCCCACCACCACTTTCTACCTGTGTTTAAGGTGAATAATTTTGGGAGGCCATGTAGTTAATGCACTGTAAAATACAGTCTGGGCTGAGTGTATGTTTTAGGTAGTCAGAAACAAAATACTGAGCTGTTGGATGTCTGGGGATAGCTTCAGTTTAGGTTTCCATGGAAGTGACCAAAAGCAGCGAATCTCTAGCAATGCCATCAAATCAGTGCAATTCATGTGCTCTTTTGTGACAGCCTGAATTCCTAGAAACTCCTGAATTCCCTGATGCCTCCTGTGCCTGGCCGTGTAGGGGGGAGGCTGACAGGACTGAAAATGTCACCAGAATCTGATAAGAACTGGAGTTCATGTGTTTGGGGTCTGTGGGTTTTTTTGCTTGTACAGACAGGAGTAGAGGCTGTGGATGTTTTATCTACTTGGCTTCTACCCTGTATGGTTCCTGCTCTGGGTCCTCTCAGGCAGCTCTGCCCATGAGTGCCTTAATATTCTGTGTGTCACTAATCATGTGCACAGCTAATCCTTCACAAAGTGAACCAAAGCAACTCTATTTCCATGTCAGCTCACTGACCTCAAAGCAAGCAAGGCTTAATCTGTGTGAAAAACAGCTCTGAAGAGATTTATTTTGGGGAAAAGGAACAGGCAGGGAAGGGTATTTCTGTCAGAACTTAACTTGGGGTAATCATAATGAATTGAATACTGGCTATAAACCATGACTTTTTTAAAATGTCTTAATCTTTCCCAAACAGGACAGAGACTATGCACAGAAGCCAGCAGAGGTAATGTGTGTGAGGAGGGTGATGTGTGTCCTTGGAGAAACACGGGCAGTTAGGAGGTGTTGGGAGGCTGGGAGATGTGGAATTGCCACACACAGTTCCAGAGGGGGAGTGGAAGTCCTGCAGACAGGACAGTGAGGACTCTCTGGTGGCTGTCACCATCAGTGGCACTGCTCAGTGCTCAGCACCTCCTTGCCTCCTCACACATGGATTATCGTCCAGTCTGATTAAACATAAGGTTAGCAGCTAAGCTAATGTTTTTCCCCCACTAGATAATTAGCAAAGCTAACCATTAAGCATTTTACTGACTCTGTCATTATCTTTTACTGTGTTTCTTTAAAAGTGTCTCTTTAAAAACCTTTGGGTTTCTCAGTTGTTTTCTGTGAGTAGCAGGTGTGTTTCTGAAAAGCCTGTCATTGCAGAACAGTCACCCTGTGGCACCTTAAGACCACATCTTGCACTTCTTACTTCTAGGAACACCTGAGCAGAGGTGACTGACCTCAGATACCACTCATAGGATGAATGATGTATTGATTCAGCAAAAGCCAAAGGATTGTATTTGGGCTGTGAAAGGTTTTGCTGCCTTCTTTCAAAGAGACAGTGAAACAGCTGGCAAGGTTAAAGTACTGCTTGAAATTGGCTAGCTGGAGTGTCTGATATCTCCCTTGGCATTTATACTCCTTGCTTGATATGTAATTTTCTCTTGGCTTTGGCAGTGGACACAGCCAATTAATCCAGTAATTAAGAAATTGCAGAGCAGTGACAGACAAAAAGAGCTCTCTGACACTTGGCAGAGAACCAATGTACTGTGGGGTGTTATCTCTCTGCTTCCCAGTTACTGCTCCTGCAGCTGCCAGTGGGGGAGACAGAGACCCTGGAAAGCTGGAGAAGTTCAAAGCCTTGCAGGACTCTATTTTTACCTTTTCCATACTTTTAAGTCAGCCTTACAGAAATTGAGGAATGTCTTAAAGAACATAATTTACTCTTAGCAGGTAGTGATAGTAATCATAGATCCTCAGCATATGTCAGGGGTTAATCCCAGCTGACAACAAGTGACCCCACAGCTGGTCCCCCTCCCTGCCCCAGTGGGATGGGGAGGAGAATCAACAACAACAACAAAAAAAAAGATAGAACTCAGGGGTTGAGATACGAACAGTTTAAAAATGGAAAAGAAGTAAAATCACAATAATATAATCATAATAATAATTTTAAAAACTAATAATAAAAAGGAGAGGAAGAGAGAGAGAAAACCCAACAAAGACGAGTGATGCACCACAATACTTTTGCTCATCCCCCACTGACCAACGTGCAGCCCATCTCCAAAATACAATTGGCTGCCCTTCCCAGTAACCGCCCCTAGGTTATATACTGGGCAGGGAATTCTGTGGTGTGGAATATTCCTTTGGTAGCTCAGGTCACCTGTCCTGGACATGCTCCATCCCACCTTCCTGCACACTTCCTTGCTGGCAGAGCATGGGAAAATAGAAAGTCCTTTACTCAGGGCTCAGCAACAACCCAAACATCCCAGTGTTAGCCACATTATTCCCTACTAAATCCAAAACACAGCACTGAACCCATACACAGTGTTGAACTAAGAAGTTGTTAACTCCATCCCAGCCCAAACCAGGACAACATATTCAAATTAAGATCTTGTTTATGTTTTTCATTACGATTTTTACATTCTGTATTCTTGTAGTGACAGATGAGAAGGACTTCCCAGATTACCTGCCAGAATTCACTTAGCAGGTCTCAAAAGGCCTTCTGCAATTCCCTTATATTGATTCTTTATTTCCCTAACTCAAGCAGGTTAAACCTCCTGTGGAAGGCAATAATTTTGCAACCCTCCCTCCCAAGTCTCCTCCTCACTGTGGCACAGGCGACGAGGACAGTTTTGGCACCCGCAAAGCCAGATCTTCCTTTGGCCGAGGCTTTTTCAAGATAAAAAATAACAAGAGGACTGCAAGTGCCCCCAATCTGGGTAGGTACCATGCCTCTGCATTCAGATTCTGTGCATTTTGAAGCATCTTAACAACAGCTGTAACTGCCTTAAGAAGCAGAAAAGCCAGCCTTAGTCTCACTGTGACTTGGTGGCTCTTCTGACAGTAGAATGTTTGGAAAATATAAAGAAAACACTGATATAAGAAAATATTTGATGTGGTTCAGACTCTGCTGTGGTGTCTCCCCTAGGACCTTGTAGGGGCTTGCTGCTGTATGACATGCTGGCTGTCTGGCAGTTGTTCACACATGGAATTTGTGGGCTTTTTTTCCCCTGGGTCCATCCTTGGTTTATCTTTTGCAAGAACAGCAGCACTCGGTCTTATTCTATTTTTTTTTTCTTTTNTCTTTTTCTTTTTTTTTTTTTGGTACCTAAGCAGCCTTGCAAAAGAGGTGGTGACAACAGGAGCAGGATTGGCAAGTCATTCAAGCTCACATTGATTTTTTACCTGTAGTGTTGGTGGGGGGTATTCTTTTGGTGTTGTCATTTGGTGACATTTGCATATGATGAAGAAGTAAACAAAGTGTTCTGCTTAATGCAGAAGTCACTGTTGCCATTAACTGGAATTCTACTTAGATTTACTGCTCGGCTCTAGCAGTCTTTGCATTGATCCAGTTCAAGCATCCAGTGAATCCCTGCATCAGATCTACAGCGAGACATCTGAGGTTTTTGTTTTTCTTTTGCAAGAGATTTAGGAATTTAGCTCTCTATTTCAGAAACCTGAAGGGGAATAGCTTCTGCTTTGTTACTTACTCCAAGAGTATTTTAGATTTTTGTTCAAAACAAGTAACCTCCACATTGATGATATGCTGCCCATATTTGCCTGTGACATACAGCCTGGGAAGTTGCTAGCTTACTTGGAATAGATGTACAGTCTATTCTGAGGGTTAGACCCTTCACTTTGGTTTATTTCATCTTTGCTTTTGTGTAATCCCCTGTGTTGTCCTGAAATTAATTTGTCTAACAAAGCGCAGTCCTTGTGGCTGTTGTACAGGAGTGGAAGATGGGCCATGTAAATCAGGGTGCTGTGACTTTGAGTAAGTTATTTATGTTACCCGAATTTCAGTGCTCCCATCTGTAAAGCTGCTGTCCAGATATTTGCCACTTCACAGGAGCAGTGGGTCCTGGAGCAGGTGACCTCCTTGCACCAAAGCGACTGTGGTGCCATTTTCCCCTCCCCACTGCAGAGCTCTACTCCACTCCTTTGTTGTGAAAGGGAGTTTCCCAGTGACTTTCCCAGTTTCCCAGTGACACGGGTGCTCCTAACCCCGTGTGAATTCAGCATTCGTGTGGCACTTCTGTCTCCTGTCCCTCCCTCCTTTTGTCCCGTACTTTGTCACCGTGAGTTTTGAATTGTGTTTGACCTTGTGCCTCTGCGTGTTCTCTCCCGTTGTGCTGCGTGTGGGTTTGTGCCTTGTGTGGATATCTGAAGATCGCAGTCGAAGTGCCAGTGCGCCTACTTTAGGTACAGTAATCCTGCATGTCTGCCCGTGCCAGCCCTGTGCCCTGACTGCTGCTAACAGCTGGCCATGGCCACACACTTTCCAAACCACAGCCAGGCACCAGAGCTCTGCGTCAGAACTTCTGCCCATCACTAAAAGGAGTTCTCACGTAACATCTGCCCTCTGCTAAAAATCAGCTCTGCTGTTCCTGAGTAGCTGCTGCTAATGAGAGATTGTGGGTCAATTTGCAGAGACTTTTGCTGTAACTTTGAGCACAAAGTTACCACAGACCGAGGTACCAGGTGAGAACTAGTGATGCTTAGTGGCACCTTTGTGCTGCCACCTGTCCTGGATCCACTGGAAGATTTTAAAGGGTGGTGAAGTAGGGAATGAGCTGTATTTCCCAGGCATTAATTTAGTTCTGAGGGAAAGCATGTGTAATTCATCTTCTAGATGTAGTTGTATTTATGATACAATAAAACAAATGAGAAATAATTGGGGCAGATGGGGAAGGAGTCACACAGTAAATAAAAACCAGTCTTGTGATGTGAGCATTCCCTGGCTAGTTCTGGCAAGGGTAAGTAAGACCTGCCTTAGGAAGCAGAACTGTGTCAGTGGGGTGTGTGACCACCCCACTGCCATGCAGGGTGGCAAAGACAGCAAGTGCTCTGGACCCTCTCTTGTTCTCACATGGACCCCTAAATGTTATCTGTTCTGCGGGGCTGTGTCAGTGCATGAAAAGGAGACAGGTATGAGGAGCAAACAGCGCAATTCCCACAAATCTCTGCTACCAGTGCACCCAACCTTGTCCTGGTGCTCTCTCTTTAGAATGCCATTTCCATGTTTTTGGATTTTTTCACTTTACCTTCTACAAGTAAAGCAAAACCCACAAATGCCACAGGCTGGTTCAGTGTTAGTGCTGTCTCTCTCACTGGCAGGATCCCTGTGTTCAATAGTGGCCAAACCAAAGTGCCTGGAAATGATCTTTTGTGTGACCTTGTTGCTTCACTGCAAGGTTTGACAAGGTGGAAAACAGGACATGTTCATAGGTGTTCTGTCTGAACCATCCAAAGTTGGCCCAGCAGAAGGATACACTGGCAAAGCCTAGAGTTTGTTGCTGGTCATGGCCCTTTTGTGGCCATCTCAGCATTAACTCTGTGGCTTGAGACTATGTGTTCCAGCAATATAAGCTCTGCCTTGATGCATTGTTTACTTTTCCCCTGGAAGTCTGAAAGTCCATTTCAAACACAAGTGATGGTCATATAATTACAGAACTATATTAAAAGATGCTACCAGTCATTCCAGGCCTGACTGCCTTGCCACAGCTGCTTCAGCTGAACAAGCTCGTGCTCTCACACTTCCCCAGCAAGCAACTGGCATAAACTCCACCTGGTAGTTTTATTCAGCTATCTGGCACTTGCTGGCGCATCTCTGCTTACGTAGTCTAGTAGATACTGCAATTCCATTAGTTTTCTTCTTAAATGATCTTTAACTTGTTTTTTCCTTTAATAGTTTAGCTTTTGTGGCAACTTCCGCTTTGGGGACAAGAGCCCTCATGTTTGTTGTCATGGAAAACAGCTACAGATCAACGATTTAATGCTTTTAGAGTGGATGGTAATGTTGAGGGTCTCTGATCAGAGATGTTTTGTTCACCCAGAAGATACAGTTCAGACAGAGCCTAAACTCCATGGTGTTCCTCTGAGGAGGAAGAAAATACTCCACACTTTGTAGAAGTGAGGGGAAGAGGGCCCTCCTTCTGGGGCAGGAGTTTTGTTGCTGGAATTTCCTGACCATGGAATGAAATACTACAGATTATTGGGAAGGATATCTGCAAGGAGGTTACTTGGCTTTCTGTGCTTTGGGGATTCCGGGTTTAGTTCCTTGCCACTGCACTGAATTGTTTCTGGGCACCCACGTGCCTTGGCTCTGTCTGTGAAAGCACTGCAGGAGCACTCCCTGAGGAAGAGTAAATTTGTGATTTAATTCAGTGCTTGATTCACGAGGTGAACTTTCCCACCTTGGATGCAAGGCACTTAACTGAAGCAGAGCACTGCCTTGGAGCATTACCAGCCAGGCCCATGAAGGAGGAACATGTGGCGTTTCTCATGGATTTTCCCATCCCTCTTTGCCCCATTTTCCTGACATGGTGGCTGTCAGTAATTTAGCAGGAGTCATTCCCAAGGTCAGGAGCATGTCTGTACAGTCCTGCGCAAGAGGGTCTTGACAAAACTTTTGTTTTCTACCAGCTGAAACAGAGAAGGGATCTGCGGACCACTTGGATCTGGCCGGTTTGCCCCCTCGCCCAAAAGAAGCAGATAGTCTGCAGATGACACCACCTTCTCCAGATTCCAGAAAAAAAGCCAGGGGGATCAAGAGGCTGTTTGGAAGGTAAGTAAAAGATGAGAGATGACCATTCTCCAGAGCTGGGGCTTGGGCAGGGATTTGCTGGGGACAGACTTTCCTTTCTCCCCTACCAGCGTGTGGCTCCATGGTTTAATTTCCCAAGAGCAGGAGCCCATGTGGTATTTGGGAGAGATAACAGTAGGTTGGGGGGCAGGTAGAAGAGGAGCTACAAGCCCTGGGGGAGATCTTGCCTGTGTTGCTTGCAGTGGCAGCAGCGACATGCCTTTTCCTTAGCCAAATGTGAATGTGCTTTCTTTCTTTAGGCTTAAAAGAAGTCAGTCTACCACCTTCAACCCAGACGACATGTCTGAGACAGAGTTCAAAAGAGGAGGGACCAGAGCAACTGCAGGGCCCCGTCTGGGCTGGTCTCGGGACCTGGGGCAGTCCCACAGGTCAGACACGAGTGGGGCAAATGCGTCAGTGCTTGGAACCCAGCGCCTCCGGCTGAGCATGGGGCCCACCCAAAGGGGGAGGGCAGGGCCAAAATGAAACATCCTCTCTCCTGTCTGGGAAAAAGCAGGCAGATCCAGGCCGCTTCCTCCTCTGAGAGAGGGTCCCTGCAGGGTGGGCTGGGTGGTGGGGTTCTGCTGCTGAGCTCCCGCCTTTGCGGGATGGGGCCGTGAGGCAGCACATGAGCCCTCATGTGGCAGTGACAGATACTCCTTCTGTGCCTTTCCTGCTGCTCTTCCAGGGATTAAAGGAGAAAGTGAAACATTCCAGTCTCACTCCAGAGCTGTAGCCATGCTAGGCAGCAGAGGTGGCTCTTTTCAGTAGCGTTATAGGAGGTTGTGTTTGTTGTGACAGTGGCAGCAGATCAGCAGCGCCCAGCACTTCATCGTGATGATGGTTCCTCCTCAGAGATTGTCCCAGCTCCCACAAGATGTGAATTAGGCTTAGCTTTTGGCTTTATCTTTATTTATGAGAACAGGAGATTGGAAACTTGGGATTTATCAGTCTTTTTCGGGTAAAATCTCCTGCAGTGAGCTGGACATGCCATTCGCAAAGTGGACCAAGGAGCAGGTTTGCAACTGGCTCCAGGACCAAGGGCTTGGCTCTTACATCAGTAATGGCAGGCATTGGATATTGTCTGGGCAAACACTTCTGCAGGCTTCTCAGCAGGATCTGGAAAAGGTGAGGAATACCAGAAACACTCCTTTCAAATAAAGGTACAAAAAAAAAAAAGAAAAAAATCACCATTTCTGTGCATATAAATCAGGTCTGTAAAGTGCACCTGGTAAAAAAAAAGTAAACTAGATGACACCTGCAGTGATGCCAAATCCATTTCTTTTTAGCTGAAGTTTTGTAGAAATTTAATGCTCTCTAATGAAGCTAATAATTATAAATACGTGATTTAATTAAGCATGGACACATCAATTGACTGTAGCACCCTTTAAAATATACATGTGAGAGTGCCTGATTATCGTATGGATTTGTAGCCCTGCTTCATTAACACTCATAATGTGCTACATATATAATAACATAATGTTATTTTATGCCTATGTGAGAAGGGTGTAAAAAGGTGCTGTTTTGTTCTGGTTGCATTTTCTGTCCATTTTGTACAAAGAGGAGTGAGGATTTGTTATGCACAGGTTGATCAATCTCTGTCTCTAATTGTTGCAGAATTGCTTGTCTGTTTTTAAAAATGAGAAACACAGAAGATATTGATTCAATTTACACTTTTAATCCATAGTATTTGCTAAAGTTTGAATTTTCAGCTTTTAAAAAATCACTCTCTTCACCAAATACTAAGCCTTTTTTTCTCAATTGGGTAGTTACACTTCAACTGGAATAAGAGAATTGTATTATGAACATAATGGCTTGTAATAGTGTTATCAGAGGTAACATTAACCAGCAGGCACTCCTGAAAGTGAAAATGGAATTAAGGAGATCCTGAAATGGCTGCACTTGCAACTATACTGAAGAACAATGTTATGCATTTGGAAGCATTAATGAATTTCAGTAATTGCTGGGACATTCCTGTGCTCTTAACTAAATTATTTTAGTTAACTTTACCTGCCAAGGTGGGAGAGGAGGAATTAGGCCCAGCAAGTATTTTTGAATGCTACCATTTTTGTTATATTGTGGGATTATTTTTTTTTAACCTGGTATGAGAATATTGTGGCCAACATTTTAATGCAATTTGGAATCCATCACTCCTAGAAATTAATCTACCACGCTGTGAAACTAACCCACCCCGGTAAAGGGGGCCTTTCCCTAGTGCTGAACATGTGCTAAAATGACACTGAAATTCAGCAAAAACAAAATGCACCTGCCAGGTCACCAGCAATGCTGTGACATTGTATGTATGGATGACTCTCAGAAACCCTTTGTCGTTCAGCAGAGAGAGGAATAAAATAATACTGTCTCTAGATTTACTGCTTTTCTTCCTTTCACAGGAGCTTGGGATAAAGCACCCTTTACATCGGAAGAAGCTCCAGCTTGCTCTGCAGGCACTGGGATCTGAAGAGGAGAACAACCATGGAAAACTGGATTACCACTGGGTTACCAGTAAGATTTTACTGCATGCTGAAGCAGTGGCTGTGGATAGGGGGCCCTACCCAGAGCTAATTTGGGGCGCTGAGGATGGGAACAGTAAGTGGTGCTGGGTGACGTGGCTGCCACCCTAATAGGAGTGTCTGTCCTGCCCTAGGGTGGCTGGATGACATTGGCCTGCCCCAGTATAAGACCCAGTTTGATGAGGGGAAGGTGGATGGCCGCATGCTCCATTACATGACTGTGGTGAGTAAATGGTTTCTTCCTTTCCTGGCATCCTTTCTATGTTCTCGTCTTCTCAGTGTTCAAAGGACCCCTTTAAACTCTTGTGAGTGTCCTGTGTTAATGCCAATAGCTGTAATCTATAGAAATCAGATACTACTGCTCACCTGCAAGCATTTCCTAAGTTCTTTCCATCTTTAGAGCTACTAGATTCAGGTGGAAGAGCAAACACAGTAAGCAAGAATTTGGACTCATGTATGAGAAATGGGCAGTCCTGAGCTTAACGGCTGTGCGTGACACCGTTGTGCTCAGGCAGGGCTTTTGCACACAGAGGTATGCAAATGCTGTGGTTGCCATTCATGCTTTTACTGTTTGTGTTGTTATTAATTAGTAGAAGCAGGTGGAATCTCTTTCTCCAGTGAGCAAGCATTCTATCAACTTGCTTATTTACATGGATGCTTAGGTAAAGAAAACCCAAGCAATTTCCTTTGAAGAAAATTGCAATTCTGAGAGCCAGCTTGTTTGAAAGCAGGCTACACTTAACAGCTTTTGCATTTCAAAGTGCTTAGCACAGGCATCACCTCCCCACTTCACTGCCAGTTAGGTTTCCTTTGTGTAAGGGCTCAGGTAAGATGAGATAAGACCTTCCTTCTCTGCGGACACAAATGCAAATTGAACATCGCTAATATTAATTCTTTCTGCACAACAAAGAAGAAATCAATCACAGCCCTGCTCTCTCATGAACCATGAGTTACCTTTTCATGCCACGCTTGCATGTGTTTTGCATAAGTTTTATGTCATGGTTTGCAATTTTATTTATTATAAGATTGTTTTCTTCTCCTTCTTAACCCTGGGAGGTGTGATGGTAGCAACCTCCATTAAGTTTGATGTTGTGTTGGGAGACTTTACTACCGTTGTCACTGCCCTTTAACTGTAGATCACTGGGGATATTTTTAGAGCAAGTTTAACCATCAAATTATGACAAAGGACTCACCATAAATTACCAACAAAATATGCAAAGCATTAAACTAATACTTGTTATGATCTTTTGAAGTTACTCCGACTCAAATAATAACGAACATTTATTATTTTATAATAAATGAAATAGCAAACCGTGACATAGTAACCTACTGTCAGATTCATCACAAAGTGAGCTGAACACAGTGGGTTGTTTGGGTAAGCAAAGAATCTTTTCTTAAATATCAGACAAAATAGATCCCAGTGCTCATAACATATGAGTAAAACTGGAAGATTAAGCCAGGCTAACCCTGGAACAAGGGTGCATAAATTTATTTAAGTTAGCCAAATTGCACTTGGACTTTGAGACACTTTTCTTCTTCCCTCCTTTTTCTAACCACAGAGAATGTCACAGTTTTCAGGGTAATTTATTTTTTCGGTTAAACTTCTAGCTGGACATTTGAGGTATTAAAACTTCTGGCAGGATTAAATGCCAGGTGAGTCTAGTGTAGTGTGTTGATGCTGTCCTGGCTCTTATCCTGTCACTGAGGAGGTGTCATCTCACCCTTTTGCCCTCCTTGTTACCCCATGTTTCTTGTACTTAGCTCTGTACCCAGTGTGGAAAAACATCCCCCAAGAGCTAGTACAGTGCAACACAGGAAGTTTTTATTTTGGGATAGATGGCTTGATGTGAATCACCTGTCTGACATATTAAAATCTTCCCCCAGATGTGTCAGATGTGCCATTTTAATCCAGGGGCTAAAGCAGCCCCCTCCAGGAGGATGCTGCTCCCATGAATAAGCATGTGTGTGTTTATTAACTCCCTCTTACTCTTTGACAGGATGACCTGCTGTCCTTGAAGGTCATCAGTGTCCTTCACCACCTCAGCATCAAAAGAGCCATTCAGGTTTTGAGAATAAACAACTTTGAGCCCAACTGCCTGCGCAGGAGGCCATCTGATGAGGTACTGCTTTGCGAGGAAGCTGTGAAGAGGAATCCCCTAGGGTTTTATCCCTGGTGTTTGATTATTCCTGCTCTGCTCTCTCTTCCTGTCTCCTCATTCTGCTTATTTTTGGTTTCCTGTTTCTCATGTTGTTCTTTTAACCTCAAGCTCTGACATCACTTACTTTCCTCTACCTGCCATGGCCCCACACTCCTGTCCCCCTTTCCAAGTCTCCCACTTCTCCTCCAAGCTAACAGCTGGCTGTTTGGCCCAGTCTCTGATGTGCTGTCTGAAAAACAAATCATCTCAAACTCAGTGCACTGTTGCCTTGAATCTTGTGCAACTCTCTGGAAGACTGATGGCTGTGTTGAAATTTCCTGTGTAAAAGGAGCTTGGCCCCGTTACCAGGCAGGAGGCTGCCATCATTGTGTTTTGGAAGCAGCAAATGCTGGATAGGGCAATGGATGGCCAAAACATCCCAGACTCTTGGATTTAGATCCACAATGTGTATCTGCAAGAGCAGCACAGCAGCTCATGGAACCAGCTGAATTTTCAGCTCTACTGGTAGAAATGGCAAATAACCCTAGTGCACAACACAGTAATCAAATGACCTGACACACCCCTGCCCCCTGCCCAGATCTGTCCCCACGCTGCTCTTGCTGCAAGGTAGCAATCCAGAAAGAGATTCTTTTCTCAAGTGCAAAGTAAGATTGTATTCCTTAAGGGCAGGAGAGGTATGTTTCAGTAAAGATTGGGGCAGGGATTCAGCTGATTTGATGTCTCCTTACCTGCCTGTCCCTTCTGTTGACAGAATAACGTGACACCTTCCGAGGTCACCCAGTGGACCAACCACCGCGTGATGGAGTGGCTGCGCTCCGTGGATCTGGCAGAGTACGCGCCCAACCTGCGGGGCAGCGGAGTGCACGGGGGGCTGATGGTGAGCTTTTGGGATGGCTTCTTCCATTTTATGAAAAAAAAAGATGCCTGGGAATCACTGGGTCAATGTTCTGACATTTTCTTTGCTGCACATGCCTTTTCTGCTTATTCTGCTTAATAAGAAGTTTCTTACCTTATGGTTTAAAGGCTGTGAATGTCTCGAGGGGGAGTAGTGTGATTTATTGCTCTGTATTCCCCTCACAATTCTATTTTGGTATGGCATTCTCCACCTCCTGTCCTACAGTGCTGCCATGCTGTTGAACAGCCACTTTCTGCCTTCCTAGCCTGGATATGGTTCTCTTTTGTGGAGGAAGTTTGTTACTTTTACAAAATTTGGGATTACACTGTCAAACCAGGATTGTTTTTAATTGCTGTAGCATCACATACTCCAGACAAGAGACTTATACCTGCAGAGGTTTGTTGTGGTGATTAGGAGTTATATCCCTGCTCCAGACATTTTGTATCTGTTTATTTTCCATGAGTCCTCTGGCTACCTTTTCCAGAATTGGAAGATGATACTGGGTAAACATTTTTGTGGCAGCTTCACACAGTACTTCAGTTAAGGGTGGATTTACCTGTTAATTTCTTCTTACCTGCCAGTTTGTTCCTATCTATAACTCCAGAAGGAAAGCCTGGGGGTAGCATTTTAGGAATCCTTTAATTAGTTAACTCTCTTTCCTCCTTCTTTGTTGTGTATTTCCTCTAAAATACAAACAAAAATCCCAAAGCAGCCTAAGGGAGTGACCAAGATAGGCCTGGATGTCCCTGAGATCTCATCAGACAGTACTGGCTTCAGCTGGATTCTCTGTGATTGGATTCCCAGGTTTTGGAGCCTCGTTTCAATGTAGAAACCATGGCCCAGCTGCTGAACATCCCACCCAACAAGACGCTGCTGAGGCGGCACTTGGCCACTCATTTCAACCTCCTGGTGGGGCAGGAGGCCCAGCAGCAGAAACGTGAGGCCATGGAGTCCCCAGACTACGTCCTCCTGACAGCAACCGCCAAAGTCAAGGTAGGCCACTTGTTCTGGGACGGGTGGGAGGTTCCAGGGAGGCATTTGGATCTCTGGTTTTATCCGTGCTGGGAGGGAGCATCGGTAAGGTCTGAGAAAAGGGGTTGGTTCCTAAGGAAAGAAGCATGAGAGCAGGACCTGGCAGATCTGGGGTTGACACTTGTGTCTACCATGAGCAGACCTGACATGCAGAGACAAGAGGTAGCACTCATGTTGTCCTTCTGTCTGTACTGAGAGATGTTTGGGAGGGAGACTGTCCCTTACTGTTTACAGACTCATGGTTTAATGTGGAATTTTCACCTCATTTGGGATCTGTTAAATGGTAGTGTCTTAACAGTGGTAGAATAAGAGGACACATTGTCCTTTCAGATGCCACTGTCATGAAATTCGGATCTGTGTAGGAGAGCACTGGGGTTTTGACCCTTCATCATGGAAACACAAGAGGGCATGAGTAGGCCTGTTAATTCTTTGCTAATTCTCTAATTCCTTGGCAAATTTCTCTTCACTTTTAAGCCAAAGAAGCTTACTTTCAGCAATTTTGGGAGCCTGAGGAAGAAGAAGCAGGATGATGTGGAGGAATATGTGTGTCCTATGGAGCTGGGGCAGGCATCTGGGAGTGGATCAAAGAAGGGCTTTAAGCCTGGCCTGGATATCCGAGTATATGATGATGATGATTTGGACAGGCTGGAGCAGGTAAGCCAGTTCTAACAATTCTGAGTCTTTGAGCTGTCAGGTTTGGTGGGAAAACTTTCCATTTCCTAGGGAAGTCTTCCTTTTACTTTAGCCTGTGAAGGCCCTGACTTCTTGCTGTCACACAGCTTTAGTGACAAAAGGGTCTGCTCCCAAGGAGGTTGAAGCTGTGCATACAGCACCTTTAGGCCCTGCTCTGGAATAACTCTCCTCTCCTGACAGGCCATGCTTCTCTCTTGGTCTGAACATCCCAGGTGTAATCAATAAATTGTGTGCTGCACTTGATTGTCACTCTGTCATAGCAGGACAAGGGGGAATGACTTCACACTGACAGAGAGTGGGTTTAGATCTTAGGAGGTTTAGGATATTAGAAGAATGTTTTTCCCTTTGAGGGTGGCGAGGCCCTGGCACAGGTTGCCCAGAGAAGCTGTGGCTGCCCCTGGATCCCTGGCAGTGTCCAAGGCCAGGCTGGATGAGGCTTGGAGCAGCCCAGGATAGTGGAAGGTGCCCCTGCCCATGGCAGGGGATTGGACCGAGATGATTTTTAAGGGCTCTTCCAACCCAGTCCATTCTATGATTCCACTCTATGATACAAATAAGTTGTTATTAATTCGTGATTCATTCTCTGTTTTTTATAGATGGAAGATTCAGAAGGGACAGTGAGGCAAATAGGAGCATTTTCCGAAGGCATCAACAACCTGACAGTAAGTCTGCGAATGGGGTCTGTGCAGTAAGCTCTCTGTGTCTGTGGGATGGGTGTGAACCCCTTGGCAGTCACTCATGTTAAACAGTGTCAGTGAGGTCCTTTGGGTCTCCTGCAAGGACAGAGGGCACAAGAAAACCAAGTGGTTCAGGAAGGTACCTGCCCATCCTGGTGGGAAGGTCTGCTGGCCTATGCTGGCTCCCCACGCACTGGGGAGGGCAGGGGACACAGCCCCCATTGCCCATGGTCGGTTGGTTTCCAGCTGGGAGTCAGGCTGCATTTTCTGGGTGGAAGCCCCGAGCCAGTGGGGCCAGCAGACAGCAGTGAGCTGGTTTTGCAGCAGGGTGGGTGAAAACCTCCCTTGACAGAACCAAGCAGTGGCTGGCAGGCAGTGTTTGCTGCCCAGCACAGGACAGGTGACTGACTCCAGTTGTGAGAAACCTTGACTCTTCCCTCCTTTCCTTTCCAGCACATGCTGAAGGAAGATGAAATGTTCAAAGACTTTGCCACTCGCTCTCCTAGCACCAGTATAACAGATGAGGACTCCAACGTGTGACAGTCACCACCAGGCACTGACAAAGGCTCGTTCTCCTGCGTGCAAGGACACCCCTGTCCCACGTGACAGGCAGCAGATCATGTACTTTACATTGCTCTTGCTTCTGTTTGTTAGAAGTAACACTGAGGGGTGGGGAATTTTAAAGAGAAAAGGAGAAAAAACAAGGTGCCTACTTAAGTTGCCATAAAAACCACCCAGACACTGGTGAATGGTAATCATTCTAACTCTATTTAATGTACAAACTGGTGATATGTTTCAGAATGTTGCATTGAAATTGATGTGGTATGCTAGTGCTCCTTTTGCTTATTCCTGGCCTCAGATAATCCTTTATACTGTTTGAAAAGAACAGAAGGTGTTAGGTGAAAGTGTTGCATCTGTAGATACCGTGCATCAGCTCTCTCTGCACTCCCAGCTGAAAAATAGAAGTTACTGCTCTTTTCTAAGTGCTTTTCTTTGGCACAAACACCAGTTCAGCCATACCCAATGTAAGATTCTAGTCATCCATGCCCTGTGTAAGCTTCCCAGTAGCTCTTGACTGTTGCTCCTATTTTTATACTGTTTTATAAAAAAAAAAAAAAAAAAAAAAAAAGAAAAGAAAAAATAAGTATATGAAGTACGTATAAAAGCAAAAATTTAAATTTTGTGAGATAGAGTGATGGAAAGTTGAAGGTGTGCGAGGGTAAGGGAGAAGGTTGTAAAAAAATTATGCCAGTTTGCAAACCAGCTGGTTACTGGGAAAGGCAGGCTGACCTTTGGAACTGTTTGCTTTCATTGCTTTTTACTGAGTGCACAGTTTAATTATCTTCCATTTGAGATTAAACTATTCTAAAGCGTGTTTCTTCTAGCAGTGACTCATCCAGAAACTGCACATTTTAAAATGTCTTCTTTCTTGTCCCCAGCAGCAGTAGTTAGTGCATTCAACAAGGTTATTAACACTTCCATGACTTAGAAATTTCCTTAAATTTGAGAGTATTCCCTGCATATGGAAGGGATCTTTCTGTGCTGTGACTAGCGTGAAGATGGTGTAGTTGCAAAAAAAATAAAGATATATAGAGAAATGTATAGGAAATATATTATTTCATATTATTAAGCCTAAGGTGGGACTTTTCCTCCAAAATTCAGATACCAAATGTGTTGCTCATAATTTTACCTTCTTAAAGCACAGCTCCTCTGCTCTTGAGGATTATCAGGTTTTAAAATTCCTAACTAGCCAGTGGGAATCTTGTGTCAGACTTCCTGTATTGCAATGTGTCCTAGCCAAAAGCAAACAAACAAACAAAAGTAACTTTTTGTTCCAGTGGTCATTTGTATGGTGTTGAACGTTGCATGTATTTTAGCACAATGGCATGAAGCTGCTTCGCTCTGTACAGGCAAACAAAAGTCCAGCTGGAATTGTTCCTTGCGGTGGTGTTGCTTTGCCAAGCGTTTTGTCACTCGTTTTGTGGCTTTCCTTGCTGGAAGTGAGATCATTCCTGGTGTCGTGCAGGGGATTTGGGGTTTGTGCTGACTTTGGGGGTGTTTCTGAAACAATGTTAAAAAAGCTAGGAAAGGAAGAAAGGTTCTTCCCAGGATTTTCAGGGAGCTCCCCTCAGATCAGAGGCATAGTCCAGCATTAGAATGATGTAAGCTGATAACCTGGACCTTTGAAGGATGTGCAGTGTAGGTGATTATTGATGTACCAAGATGCAAAATTTAATGTGGGCAGGTTTAGGGCGCAGATGCTTGGGATGTGGATTCAGACCTCCCTTTCTGTGAATACTCTGCAATATTGTTATTATTTACATGGAAGTTGAACCTAAAACCCTGTAGAAGCATTGGGAAATGTGGTGCAGGCTTCCAAACAAAAGTGTTCCTCTGGATGGCTCTCACTAGTCACTGGCTAGTGGGTATTCATAGGGGGGAAAAAGGGAGCTAGTGACACAATACTGTGGCTGAAATAGCCACAAACACTCTCCAGTTTCTCTGGAACGTTATCAGTGAGGGCAGTGATTGTTTATTTAAGTGCAGTGTAAGCAGCATTCTGCTCCAAATAACCCTTTCTTGGCAGCCAGGTCATCCCCTTGCAGCTGCCACCTGAGCCCTTACAGGGTGAGGACACGAGAGAGGTGATGAAGTCAGGAGGTTTTTATGTGCGTGTGTGCACACTGTCGATACCGTCGGGGTGTTTATTTGGTGCCTCTTTGGAGAGGGCAACGTAACTGCTGTGTATTGCCATGTGAAATCCAATAAAGTCTGTGGAAAAGGCCAAGTGTTTCTGGAAGCTGGTTCCCTTTTTCACGTCCTCTGGTTCTTTT
This sequence comes from Peucedramus taeniatus, assembly GCA_013400575.1. Classification (NCBI taxonomy): domain Eukaryota; kingdom Metazoa; phylum Chordata; class Aves; order Passeriformes; family Fringillidae; genus Peucedramus; species Peucedramus taeniatus. Next base: position 5,665 of record WBNO01032419.1, on the reverse strand, counting down.
TTTTCCTTTTAATTTTTCAAGGAAGCTTGTTCTGTTCTATTCAAAAAACAAAGGAGGGAAAAGGGACAAAATCACACATTTTTTTGTTGACTCTTTAATTAGTTTGTCAGTAGTGCCTGCAGCAGGGCTCGACTAACAGCTAAGAAATCAACTATGTCAGGACTTTTTAGTTATTTCTGGGATCCAGATTTGAACCATATTGGGTTGTTTGATGCGTTGAGAAGCGGCATCATCATTGCTCAGCGTGGGCTCTCCGGAAGGAGCCCTCCCAGGATGCTCTGTCCCTTCTTGCTCTGAAAGAGGCTCTCTCTCTGGTCCCAAGTGTTAATCTCCCTTCTCTGGGAGATTAAAAGAAAGAGGCAGTTTCATCTCCAGGCAACACCCTGTGCCAAACAAAATGGTTTCTGTGCAATAGTCCTAGAAAGGAGATCCAAGGAGATAAGATCAGACTGGAACGAGATAACATCAGCCAAAGAAATGGTGCCGGAATTAACAATAAGGAGAACAAGCACAGATGAATTCAGTAAGTGTGAAAGCTACAGGGCCTGTTGGGCTGGTCCCTGCTCAGTCAGCTGTGCAGAAACACACCCAGGAGAAAGCCCAGCTGCCCCGCCGCGCACAGAGCTCAGCTCTGCCATCACCTTCACTGGGAAGGCTGCAGGTATCCATGTGCAGCTGAATAGGTCTGGCTGAGCCCAGCACCTGCAGAGCCTTTGCTGGAAAATAAAGGTTTGTCTCTGAGGCAATCTGCATGTGGAAACGGCCCCCTCCAGCAGAGAAAATGGGCCAGAAGGTCTCCCAGGAGGGCAACCAGGAGAACAAGGCTGAAATTCTGGTCATCTGTGAAGTCTTCAGCCAGGGTGTGCTCCACGCATCTCAAAGGCTGAAGGACTATCTGGGTTTTGTGGATCCTCAAAGCAAATTCCACCCAGCCACGAACACGCTGAGCGAGATCTTCCTGGTCAACTTCATCGGCTTCTGTGTGGGAAGGGGCATGGAGGAGCGGATCATGACCAGCAAAATGACCAAGCAGCAGTCCTCCCTGTTTGGAGTGGACTGGATCTGGACTCTGTGTGGGTCTGACAAGCAGATCAAGCTGCAAATCGCCGTGCAGGCTTTGCAGCCGGCCGAGCTCTTCCACGGCGAGGGCCCTGCCGAGGATTGCTGCCGGGAGGCCGCGCTGGCCGACGACTGCTTCCAGAACATGAGCAGGTTTGAGAAGCTGGCCGAGTTCTGCCGCCTGGTGGGACGGGACTGCCTGGGCTTGTTCATCATGTTCGGCGTGCCAGGGAAGCCCAAGGACGTCCGAGGAGTCCTGCTGGACAGCGTTGCCAAGGGGGTGCAAAAATGCCGCCTGTCGGGCAGGAATGCGCTGCGGCAATTTGTCACCAGCACTGACAGCTCCCTGCCCACAAAAGACATGCTGAAAAATTGCCTGGGCACCAAAAGCAGGCTGAAGGACGTGGGCAGCGTGTACATAAACTTCATGTGAGCAGCTGGGCAGGAGCAGCAGCTCTGTGCAGCACCAGGGGCCATGCGGGGCTCAGTTCTGCCCCTCTCTCTTTCCTCCCCACACTCCATTCTCTCCGCCTTCCCCTCGACCCATCGTATTCCCTTAGCTCCTGCAGAAGCCAGGCTGAGTCAACCTCTCCGGGTTTTAAAACTACAGGACGGACCTGCCAGAAAAATGTGTTTATAGAAGGCACGACGTTTTTCCAGAACATTTTGTTCGCCAGACATTAAGTCTTGGCTGGAGCTGCTGAAAGTTTTATCAGCCAGAGCTCTGGGGAGGTCCTAGTGGATTTGACTCAGAGCCTTTGTTTGCTCTGTGGCAGATTTTTTTTCTGTCCTAGGAGGGTGAGTCTGTAATAATGGAAATGTGCTGGTGATGGTCAGAAGAGTTGCAGTGAGTGTGAAGGACAATACCAGGCCTTAAAATTACTCATATGAAGGAGTGAGCTGGTTTCAGTTAAGAAGAAAAGCCCTTCCTGGTGCTAGAAATGGGCTCTGAGAGAGACTTATTAATTATCTCCTCCCTAATTGGTGCCAGGCTCCATGGGGCCTTGGAGCTGTGAACAAAAGGCAGGGCTGGAGCCAACTTCAAAGCTTTTCTCACTGAGTGGCTGTGTCAGGACAAGTTGTGGCAAAAGCTAGGGACAGGTGTTCAAGAACACTTGGGGAAAATCGAGCAATGGGGACAAAAACCAGGCCTGATGTGGGTGGGACCTTTTCATAGCAACAGAGGCAGCCTCTGACCATTCACAGCAGAGAGCAAATCTGGAGGAGGCAAGATTATGTCTCTTGGAATTTCTTTTCAGTAGCTTAGCAGGTGATGGCATTTATGAGTTTGATTTATTCTATTTCCCTCAGGTTTTTCTGGACTAAGTCAGGCTTTTGGGTTATACAATTATAATTACTTGCTTTACTGTTAACCAGTGAAGGAAGACCTGATCCATATTCAAACTGATAAACTCACTTTGGTTATAGCTGTCTGAATAGTGTTGTCAGTGCAAAACTCGTCTCCCTCTAATTTTCATATAAATTCAGTCATTTAACAGAATAAAAATAATATTGAAAACACATAATCTTTCACTATTTACTATTTGAGTTGGAAGATGGGGGAAGCTGTGAGAGCTGAGAATCAGAGGCTGTTACTTAAGAGAGCCATTTAAATAGAGCCTGAAGAGCCATTAAGAAAGAGCCTAAAGTGGCTGAGGCATCAGTGCCACGAGTGTTTGCAGCATTCCATGGCAGAGGCAGGGAGTCTGAAAGGGGAACTGAAATTAAGACAAACACAGAGAACTGTGACATTTTTGCTGAGTCACAAACATAGCTGGGTTTGGAGAAGGGTGACCCTTCAGCCCTGAAAACAGTTCATTGAGATAGAATTGTTTTTAAAAAGCTGCTATCACTGTGTTCTGTATGTGTGGCTGGATTGGTGGGACAGAGGAGACAGTTCTGGTGTTTTGCATAGAGAACCTGCATAGCTGTGGGGGATTGGGTTATTTTTGCCTGTTTAAACTAACAGAATAATCAACACTGCAGCAGGATTGATACTGATTTATAAAAGACCTGTAGAAAGCTTTGATTTGCATTAAATTGGTATATTATAACTAGTGTGACTTCACCTATCCCGTTCTTAAGAAAAGCTGGCTCGCTTGAAAACTGGGCTTTTTTTCCTTTGCATGCTTTCTCAATAATAGAAAGGGAAGGGGAAAATCAAAATGTCTTGACTGTATAGAGTTTGAAATATGAGAGTTACACGCTGGGGCAGTTGTTGATTGGATTTGTGTCCCTCAAGGGGCTCTGGTACCTCAGAGATGTCACATAGGCTTGGTATGTTATTTTGGGAGCTGGATTATGTTGCCCAGGCTGCACCACGCTCTGTCCCTTTCCCTTGTGGGCTTTAGCTCAGGCCCCTGGGCCCTCAGCCATGGTGGAAATTGGCCAAGGCTCTGGATTCTGGCTAACAACAGCGAAAAGTATTTAACCATGTAACTCTATGTTCATCCTCTCATCTGAGCTGAAGCCTCAGCTCAGGTGACTCACAGCCATCCCCAGGCTTCTGTGGCTCCACGTGCAGATGGACCAGGTAAGGTGCAGCCCCCAGCCCAGTGAAATCCCAGGCAGTTTGTGTAGTAACATGACACAGTGTTTGTCCTTTCCACTGTGAGACTTCCCAATATCCAGCCTCCTCTGGGATCACGTCAGGCCATTTCCTCTTATCCATTTCAAATGGTTCCAATCATTCCCTTCTCTTTTCATCACCTCACGTTGCATTTTTCCCCTCTGTCTCTCTCTCTGCTGGGGATGTGAGTTTTTCTTCCAGGCTTTTGGCAAAGCTCCTGTCTAACTCCAGGAGCTCCAAGGTTCATCCCTTTTTTCCCCTGATTTTCCAGGAATGGCCTCTGGTAGCAACGCCCGGGATGAGGCGGCCTCTGATGGGGCTTTAACGGGCCCAGCTGCTGGCTCAGGCTGAGGCTGAAAACTCCTTTTGTGCCCCGAGTCCCCAGTCCGTGTCCAGGAGGGCTCCTTCCCTGCTGGCACCGCAGGGGCTCTCCCAGGCAGGGCGGAGGAGCTGTGGCTGCCAGCGTGGGAGCACAGCCGGAGCTGTGGGCACAGATCTCCCTCTGGCACAGGCACAGGGCAGGGCCGGGAGCTTCCTGGGCAGCGCTCCCACGGGAATTCCCCGCACATCTCCCTGGATCCCGCCGCGGGCACGGTGCAGCAGAATCTCGGTGCCACAGCTGCGAACTCGGCGGATCGGAAGCAAAGCTGAAGGGTTTGTCCACCAAGAGGAGTGGTGATTATAGAGCAAAGCAGAGTGGTATTCCACACGAGGGATGTGGGATTTGGGATGGTCCCAATCCAAAATCTTTCTCTTCATTTTCTTTTGGAGGCTGCAGCCTGATGGGCTGGGGGAGCTGCTCCTTTCAGTTTCCATTTAATTTTCTGTATTTCATTGATTCTTTGTGGAAATCTGCTTCTAATGAGAAGCCCAGGAGGATATTGATGACATCCCACAGGTGAGTGCTCAGACCAAGGATTGCTCTTACTGGCAGAAGCTGCAGCAATCTCCCAGGAACCTCAGTCTGGATTTTCTTTTCTCCTAATCCTCCAATTCTCACTTTGGGGATGCAGTGCAGCCCTGCCCTGTGTATCTCCTAGAACAGTTTTGGGGTTAAAAGTGTTCTTTTATATTCTGCAGTATTTATAATTTGATTAAAAAGAATAAAAGAGTATCAGTGTGGTTTGGACTGGTTCATTTGCACTGGTTAATTAGAGCAAATCATTGAGAAGGGGCTGGAACAGCCCTTGGTTGGAGCTGGCAGCTCTTAATGTCTCTTCATTCTCTAAATTTCTTTGAATTATTTCTTAAGCAATTACTGCAATCAAGAATTACAATGAGGAGAAACAGCTTTGCTGCCCCACTGGATTGGGAAATCCAAGTCCAGTTCCTCTGAGGAATTGAGGAGGTGGGAGCTGAGCCTCAGGCTGGGATTTGGCAGTGGGAATTCAGTGAGGAGGGGAGAGGGGAGATCCCCAAAAATTGGTTAAAGCCAATTCTGCTGGATTTGGGTGCCCCCACTCCAAAAAATGATCCTGGTTAAAGGGAACTTGAGGAAGCAGCGGGATGTGCTGGGGGGGGCTGTGCTGGAACCCCCAAACCCTGGGCAGGGATGGCAGGGAGCAATGCCAGAGACACAGTAACACTATGGAAGGGCTGTGCTGGGATCCCCAAATTCCAGCCAGGAATGCTGGGCACTGCCAGCTCCTTGGGACGCTGCCTGATCCGAAGAGTTTTCCTATTATTTTCTGTCGTGCTCAGAAATTGGCACTGCAATAGAGACCCACAGGCCAAAAATCCACTGGGAGCAGCTGGAATCACAGCCGATCACAGAAGCCGGTCCAGGACTGGAAATGAGCTGTTCCACAGATTTATTTTTCCCAATGGGTTTTTAATTTAAAGCAAAACACTGCCCGTGCCCCGACCCCCCAGCCCCCGAGTCCATATTCTTTATTTCTGGGGTTTCTCCATAAGGATTATCTGCCCAGGCTGGATAAAAAATTCAAACCGAATTCCCCTGGCTCTGCGGGGACCGGCGGGGTCTGGGGTGTCCCGGGGCCCCGGCGGGGCCGCAGCCGGAGCAGGAGCGGCAGCGCC
>WBNO01032418.1:104108-144450 GCA_013400575.1 Peucedramus taeniatus | reverse complement strand
TACCAAAAAGCAGGCCATGCAAAACCAAAACAGTCTACCTCAGAAAAGCTCACCCAGGTCTTTTTTCTCAGAGAACCATGGCCTTCTTGAGCTACTGTAGGAGATTTTCTTTGTGGAGGGGACAACTTTCATGGGACAGGTATTCCCATGGGAATAATCAACAAGGACCCTAAAGAGGAGAAAAAATTCTCCCATGTGCAAAGATCCAGACCAGATGCACTCCAAGCCCCCTTGACAAGCCCTCAGGAGGATGCTGAGAAACATTTAAACTTGTTCCCAAACCTCAAGCAGGGGGATTCATCTTCATCCCTGGGAACAGTGCAGAAGTGCTGTGTCAGCCACTAGAGAGCTGCAGAAGGTCCTGGGACCTGGTGGGGAGCTCTCCATACCCCATGCTGAGCATCAGACTCCTCAACCAAAGCCCAACTGCAGCAATGCCAGGAAGAGATACTGTGAGAGTGAGATGGTTTCCCTTTCTTTTAAGGACATTTTAAGGGAATGAATAATTCATCCTGAATTACTTTGAGCTGAGGCAATGCTCCACGTTTCCACCTGATTATATGTCCCATAAAAAGAGATTACAGGAATTTATCTCTTTTCTTTTGCTGGGTGGGCTGGTGGGGGGATAAATATGCTGCCACCAAACGAGAGTGATGAATCATCCCTCAGTGATTTGGCAGTTAGTCCTTCCTAGTGGGAGCAATAGGGAGAAGGACTTCAGCATAAACCTTCAGGAAAGGAGAGAAGATCATGGGGAATGGAGGGCTCAGTTCTCTTCATTCCCATAGGACTGGGGAATATCCAGTAAAGGTGTCTGGGCAGAAGAACCTTTCTTCTGAGAGCAGTGGAGTCTGCAAAGATCAGGTGCTCAGGTTGCTGCCTGGTGATAAGGAAATGATTGTTATTCTGCTTTATTATTGACTGAACAGTGGGGTTGGGCTGGAGAAGAGTAGCTCCATTATACATTACCCAGAATCATGCTTCTTTCTGGTATAACAAGCTGCACAGCACATGCCCATTGTTCATCTGGAAAATGGGAGGGAGAGGTTTGTCCTGGGAATTAAAGTACAGCTTTACTTAAATGAGACAAGTGTGCAAGTGGGTGCTGCTCTAGTAGAGGCATGCCCTGTCCTTTACCCATTCCCACTTAGGACAACATGAGCCTTTCCCAAGAGGAGATCATTAGCTCTGCCAACAGGGAGCTTTTGGGATGATTTGAAACCATTGAGCATGGATCAATTAGGGCTTAGTCTAAGAAATGAGGGCTTCCTTTCCTTAAATCACTTGATATCCTGCTAGTGCTAGCAGTCCAATTTGGAGATACTGTCAAAGATCAGACAGCTACAGAAGCTGAGCTAGGTAGCACCACAGACCTTTTGGCCCTGGTACAGTGAAAGCCAAGGGAGAGAGAAACTCAAGGCAAGGACAGAAGTGAAGACATCATGTCTGGTCACTCTGACCCTTTGACGCTGATTGCCCTGATGAGGGGAGGTGCAACAAGGACTTTACTGGCCAAAGAGATAATAAAGGACATTACTAGCGTAAGAAGAATAATCAGAAGATTGTGTTTCTAAGGGGACTGGGACAAAGGGGTTGGAGTGGAAAATTTTGTACAAACGTAGTGACATATAAATACAGGTAAACTGTAATAAACTGGCTTTGCTTTGCTGGCATAAGCAGAGTCCATGTCAGTCAATCCTCACAGATATCCCATACGTTTATGGCCATGCAGACAGCTGCAGACAAAGTTACACCAAGCCAAAGGCAGCCAGATGCTTGATCTGCTTGCCCACAAGCAGCATGTCCTGGATGAAAGTTTTCTCCCCCTGCACATGCTCTCACATATGCCCTCAAAACCAGTTATGCTATAACAAATTCTCTGCAGCCAGAGGCACCCACAAGCACTGGAGCAAAGGAAACATTTCCTTGTACACATTAACACCTCCAGTGCCCTCACCTGCACACTTTGTTCTGCTGCCTCTTTCCTCCCAACTGCCCCCAGCCTGCTAGGGGCTGAGACAGCATGTAAATCTGCTACAAAGACACATCCTTCCCACCCCCATGCTGGATATGGGGAACATAAAACACAGCAGAGACTGCTGCTACTCTATTATTTATGAAGCTTTGGTTATTTCATATATAAATAATCCATTACTGCAAAATGTTGCTGGCACTGTAATTGAATATTCATGAGGTATTTTTGTTGAGAATTTTCACCATCATTTCAAATCCATCCATAAAAATAAAATTTTCAGCTGTCATTTCACAGTTTCAAGCCCTAAGAAACTAAATCTCCCTCCTTCCCTGAGGGCTTTCTGTGCAGGGTGGAACGAAGTAGGGTTAATATGGAAGGCAAGTTCATGCTGCATTGGAAAGAAGTGGGAACATCCTTCATTGTAGCTCTGCCTGCTGTCTTTTAATGTTGCCAGGATGCTTCATCTGGAGATGTATACTGCCTGCATGGAGTATGTGCAAATTCTTTCTCTCCCTTCTAGAAACATTTCTCTTTTCAGGTTTAATCCCAGCCAGAACCTTGACAGAGAAGCACCCAAGTGGGATCCCTCAGCATGGAAACTGAAAGCATGCTACTGCCACCCTGTGGAAAATGGTGGCCCTGAATTGTTGGAGACCACTCCAGATGTTCACAAGACCTCAAGTGGTATGGTGGTTAAAGAGGTATATGAGGCCATCATTAGCCTGATGAGACCCAGAGGTAGAGAAGCCAGGGAATTTCCATTAAATAACTTCAGGATTTGCAAGGAAGATGTTTGGATGCTTTACAGGAACAATTGGTGGTATCTGTGCCATCCCCATGGTGTACCAGGTGGATTAAGTACCTCTGCTGCAGATGCTTTCAAGGACATCCTTGGCAAATTCTTGACATAGGCAATGATCGAGCATCTCTTGCATTTCAAATGTGGGATAGTCAAATGTGCAGCTTCACCTGCTTGCCTTTCTAGGATTCCCTTTTTCTTTTCCCCAAGGGTCTTTCCTCTTATGCTTTTCAGCTCCTTCTAGTTCACGCAAAAAAAAAAAAAAAAAAAAAAAAAAAAAAAAAAAAAAAAAAAAAAAAAAAAAAGGAGGACTAAGCAAAAAGTAGCAGCACTATCCAAACTCTTCCCTTTCTCTGCTTGCTAGCCACATCTGTGAAAAAGTTCCACAGCTGCCTGCATGACACGTAAGCCACTGGCCCAATTCTCCTCTACAATTTCTTCAGGTCACAGTTTCTTCTTTTTCAATTCTATGCACAGAAAAGAAACAGCAGAAGGAGAAACAGAAAGTTCCCAACCCTTCTAACCCAGCCATCTCAAAACCAAATTGGGGCATATGAGAGCCTGGCAGCCAGATCTGAGATCTCCATCCACACAGACCTTCTACTGTCCATGTGCAAGTGGTATATGGGAGTCTGTGTCACCTGAGCACATCCCAAATGGGGCCAGAGCTCTCAGAGTACCTTTCCTTCCAAGAATGATTTATGGGCTCTGTCAGTCCAGCAGACTGAACTGCAGAGACAAGTGGAGCATGCAGCAAAGAGACAGCAATCCATCAGCACCAGCTGAGAATCACTCAGGAATCCATTAAGAGCTTCATCATGGTGACATCTTCACAGAGGCAGAAGGAGAAACAAAGGAACAAGACAGAGACAGAGTGAGCAGGGAGTAGACAATCCATGCAGGATTTCTCACAATTTCAAAGCCATGGAAGTAAAGCAAGATGACAGACATATTTTTTGGGTCTTTAGTGATTGAGGTGGTCGTGTTTCAAAGACACAAATGACAATGCCTCACACAGCTGAGCAGTACTTTTCAGTGTCAGCAGTATTCAGGAATTGCTTTCCCATTGGCTAGCTTTGTGGTAGGTGTTACTCACTTCCAGGTAGGACAACTGCATGGTTTTGAAGGCAAGAATATTTTATTGTTCAGACGCTGCAAAGTGGCAGAAGGAACCAAGCCTAGCTCCACTACAGAGGAGAAAAGTGATGCCCTGTAGTTCAAGAAATATAAAGCAAGCTGCAGCATGTCACTATACGGCACTGGAGTTTGTACTCTGACCTAAACCTGACATCTCAGCAAGAGCCAAGCTGAGCCATTTCCCCCCCACAAAATGCAGGCACATAGATACGAGTATCCCAGACCAACAAGGACACAAGACTACACAAGACCTTACACAAAGCCTATAGAGACACCCAAGTTCAGAAAATTGCATGTGCAAGAGGTCAGCATACACAAAGAGAAGAAGTAAACACAGAGATTAAGTGTCTGGAATCTACAGAAACCTAGAAGATGCAGACACATACTCATCTGTGCAGTGCCAGTACGAATACAAGAGCGTACATTGTCTTTGATCTACAACTCAGATTGTAGGAGATACCTCAGGTTCCCCAGTAACACAACTTCTCTCCATCCCAAACTCTCTAAAAAAACAGAGAATGTGATTTGTCCTAAACCTGTGTTAAGCATCAGGGAGAGAGGTAAAGTAAAGAACTGAGATTCTGCTCTTAGAGGAAAGAAAACCAATTTATCTTTGAATAGGGAGCAGCAGAAGAAAGCACACTATTTCTTTTGCTTTATGGACAGACACTTGTTATTTTGAGTCCTGCTGATTTCAGGTTAAGCATGCGCTCCCAAAGCTCAGGAAAGATGGAGGATGTGTTGGGACGCCTCAGAACAGCAGAAAATTTGGCAAAAAACAAATATCAAATGAATAAAAGGATTCAGAAGCTGGAATTAGAGACAACAAACGTATTTGTACATCACAAGGTCGATAAGACTCAGTAGGTACAAGAGAGATGGTGAGGGTCAGGGCATCTGTGGGAAGAAAGCAGAGGTGGGCATGAGCTGTAACAGCTGCACAGGAGAAGAGCGAGTACCTGAGACCAGGAGGAAGAGGTCACAGACCTTCTGAGCCAGGTTTATTTCTGATATGTGTCTCTTCTGGGGACCCTTACTTGCCTCCAGAAGACCCTCTCCCTACCTAAGCCATCCATGCAGACAGAGTGTACCTCCCTGCCCTGAGAACACAAGACAGTATGGGGACAATATGATTACCAGTTGTCGTAAGTTAGAAAGGCAAGATGTAGCTGGGGGTGTGTATTCCGTTACCATCTGTTGGGGCAGTTATCTTCTGTTCTTTGGACCACCTGTTAAAACCAGGTGGGGCAGTTTTCTTTATCTCTTCCACAACCAATCCTCTCTCCAGAAAATATCTTCTGTCCATGGCCAGTAAGTGTCCCTGCATGGCTGATAAAATTCCATCGTCCCATTGGGAGATGCTCCACCCAGGGGAGGAGCCAAGCATTCCTACCTGGATACAATATGGGGATTGGGACACCACAGCAGCCTTTGCCCACTGCATTCCCAGAGGAGCAGCTTTCTTCTCCACTGGGTTCCTAGAGGAAGACCAGGCCCATCTACACCACCACTGGACCTTCAGAGGAAAACTCCACCCTTCTGCAGGATCCCTGCTCCACCAGAACCACACCTGGCACTGCAGGAGGAGCAGCCACCATTCCAATTGGACTGCTACCAGCACCCTGACCAAGACGGTGTCAGGTCATATTCTGACTCTGTCAGTGTTTTGTATTACTACTTTTTTTTTTTCTTAATAGAGAACTGTTATTCCTACTCCCACATCTTTGCCTGAGAGCTACTTAATTTCAAAATTATAATAATTTAGAGGGAAGGGGTTTACATTTTCTGTTTCAAGGGAGGTTCCTGCCTTCCTTAGCAGACACCTGTCTTTTCAAACCAAGACACCAGTGTAACAGGAACTGTTTTCACAGCACAAGACAGGCTGAGTTGTATCTAGTTACTGCCAGGACATTCTCTGGTGCCATCTGAGTCACACAGACTATGTGGAGCCATTTCAGTTTATGATCCTTTTATCTGTCTAACCAAGGGATCATACACTGATTGTCCCAAGAAGAATAATGAAGCCTCATACATTATGCATCCCCCCCAAGGGATTTAATTTCCCTTAACCTAAGGGGAGGATTTGCCTCAGTCTCCAGCCCTTTTATTATCCATTTGTTACTCCATCTACAGCACAGATCACAAAGGAATTTTTTAAGTCAACCTTTGCTTGGGCATCATTAAGGCCTTACACAAAGTCCCATGCTGCTCACAGCTTAGAGAAATAGAATGAGACAGGGGCACTGAAGGCTGTATGGCCTTGTTCTCCCTCTTAACAGTGCACTGCAAGGACAAGGGGATGTCTGGCTCATAACCAGAAAGATTAAATGATGGGTCAAGAGAAATGAACCACTGATACTTACCCTTCCCTCAGACCCAAGTTTATTCTGAAATATGCTGCTCAGACAAACAACAATAGCTCTGGCTTGGTGAAATACTGGTATTCAGGCTGTGGGAGCAGCAGTGGCATTAACCAGTGAGCTGAGACTCCTTTGGGCTACACAAGGTGCAAAGATACACCAAGACAAATACCCCATCACAGAGAACATATCCAGTGTTCTCAGCTGCTTTAAACATGCAAAGCACACGCTTTTTTCCAGGGGCTACTGGATTCTGCTCCTGGCTCCTCCAGTGATCCACAACCTATTTCTTCATATTTCATATTTGAGTGTATTTTTTCAGCTATCTTTGCTTCTCTTCCCATTTCTGCAAACTGGAGTCTTACAGTTGAATAAAGTAGATTATTTTAAAGGGTCTAGATATCAGAGTGGTATAACTCAGCATGTAAGAGAGGCTCTACAGGGTTAAACAAGGCACCCTGTTCTCTGGTTTTTTAACAGCTTTCTGTATTGGCCAGCTCTAGTGATGGCTGCCTGGGGCTGCTGAGCACCCTCCCACACACAGCACCCCAATTTACTTGCCAATCTGAAGCATGGCCTACTGAAAACAAGCAGCTCTCCTACACACAAAATTTAAACACAAGGAAACAATTTTTTTTTAAAAAGTGGCATTACTGTGCATTATAAAATAATGAAACTGTTTTTTTTTTCATTTTGTTTCTACCCCAGATAGTGGCAGTGATCAGCACTTTACAAAATATGCTTCTTCCACATCCTGGCATATGTTATTACCGTTATTAATAGCCAGCTATTCCCGAGGGCAGCACTATGTACAGGTACATTTATTTCCTTCCCAGCCCTGTCACCCCCTTGCTGGTGCTCCAGCTCCCTAGAGCACATCCCACTATGAGGCGAGGGAAGCAAATGGAAAGTTCGGTACCATTCTGCCACACTCCAGACACAGTTGAGCCTCATTGTGTCACTCAGGAAGTACCTCTTGTTAGTTTTATATCATCATAATGGCATTACCTGTCTCTCATACTATTGTTATTCCCTGCTCCTTCCTCCTAAATCAAAACTGGCCATAGAAGAGGGAAGTACTTGAACACTGCCTCCTTCCCTCAGAGCCACCAGGAATGGGAGTTATTAAAAACCTGCTACTCAGTAATGAGGCCAACTCTGGTAATTTTTCTGTTTCCAAGTGCTGATTCATACCTTCTGCCCTCTGAGCAGGATCTGACATGTCCCTTTCACGGCTAGTTCTTCTCAGGAGGGCTGCAACAATCAGGTATGTGCTTGGGTGTTACTATGAGCTCCTCATCAGCCTCAGGTTCCCAGTCACTGCCTCGCAGCACACCCTGGCATTCAGACATGTAATGAATTGCAGTTTAAGAATATAATGTGCAACAGCTGAGCTGGAATAACCACCCTCTGGCCACCCAAGGTGAGATAAAATGGACAAACAAGTTGGTGTACAGCTTTGTTTCTCCACCTCTCTGTGGATGTGACAGCCTGATCAGAGAGAGAGAAAGCTAGATAAGTTTTCTCAGCATCGGCCTGGGAAGCTTGAGAGAGTTGGAGATAAACAATGATAACCAATTATTTAAAACAACCTGCAGGTATTGTTTTTCTAATATCTGTTTTCCTGTTATTCTCATAAGATTGTTTACAAATGGCTGTCTTGTTAATTTGCCAATCAGGTGAAATGTATTGATTAAATGACCAATCAGGTCCACCTGTATCAACCAGTGTATAGAAGAAGTAGTTTCAGTAAAGTCAGGGTGTTTATGCCACTTAGCCTTCTGAGTGACTCTGTGGCATTTCTGACTCAATAGCAACACCTTTCCACTGCCTGTCTTCCCTACCTGAACCACACACTCTGGGCAGCAAGTCTCTTAGTGTCCAACAGAGCAAGAACCTGGCCTGAGCAAGGGGAGTATCTCCAGAGAAATTCACCACCGTAGGGAGTTCTTAGACTGGATTCAAAACACACAGAATACATTATCTCTGAGGCAGATGTGGCAAGCTCCTTCCTTTGCCTAGTTAGTAGCAACCTTTGTTGCCACATTTGCCTTCCCTGGGTGGGATGAGGCTCCGGGCAGTCATTAAAGGGCTAAACCAACACCCTGTCAGCAAAGCAATCCAGATTTGTGAGCACAGAAGAAATCAATACCACTGGTAAGCTTAGCTTCTCTTTGTCCACTGGCCATGTTCATCACCATCACAAGGTAACAATTTAGAGCTGTTTAATAACACAGCTCATTAGGCTTCTGACAACAGGAGATGATGGAACTAAGGCCTCAAACATACAGCCTCATGATTTTATTTGTGTATGCAGTTTTAGGCTGGGTATGCTATACTTCCCAGCATGTGAGAAACACAAGTCTCACATAAGATTCAGAGGGAAATTTCCTATGAAAATCATGTAGGAATCCCCCTGAGGGAGCAAAACAGAATGCTCAGAAAACTGGAAAATAGTTTACATTAAGCAGATAGAGATAACCTAGACTAGACTGTTTCTTCAGCTTCCCAATGTCAGAAAAGCATACAGAGCTCACTTTTGTCAAAGAAACTTCAAAATAAACACTTCTGGATATTCTATTCTAGATTATAACTTTTCTCTTCTTGCCCTAGGATTTTGACCTGAAGCTTCTCTGCTATTTCTAATAAAAATATTCATGGAGGAACAGAACCATAATGGATAACCAGAATCCAGTTAGGGACACACTGCAGTTGCATAGAAAGAGTCTCATTAGCTGCAAGCTTAGACATGGTTTTCACATAGGTGAACACCAGTCCCTGCCCAGGCAGCAGAAGAGTACAAGGATATAAGGCACAGCTCTCCTGTCAGGACAATTGTGCCATAGACAAAGGCTGGAGAACCAAATTCACCAATAAAACAAGGAGTAAAATCCTGATCCCTTTGATGCTGATGATCAACCCACCACTGATTTTAAGGACATTGTGGGGTGTTATCTACAGTCCCTCTATAACACCCTGTATAATGCCAGAAGAAGGTAGAAGTGATGTGGAAACAAAAGCAAGGCTCCCAGCCACTACAGCCAAAAAACCACCACATTCCTTCAGCAAGCCAGGCCACCTAAGGGATCATACACTTTTTGGAAGAACCCCCAGCCTGATTCAAAGACTCCTAATAAGAGACAATCCACCACAATCTGAGGCAAATTGCTCCAGTACCTAATTATCTCCCTGTTTACATTTTATTCCCAGCATGAGTCAGACAACATAGACTTCCAGCTATTCAGTTTGCAGGCATTGGATCTCACTGTGGCCATTGTCTGCTAGATTAATGAGTTTTCTATTATCAGAAATCTTTTCCTTGTACTTACAGACTGTGATCAAGTCACCTCTTTAGCTTCCTTTGTATAAACCAGATGCAATTTCTTGGCACTGCCACATTTCACAGACTTGTAAAAGAGTAAATATACACAAGTTGAGATCCTACCATGATGGAAAACAGAGTTTCCAGAAATAGTGTCATTATTCAGAGCTGTTTACTGAGTTTATCTGTACTGGACATAAAATTTTGATAGAAATCCACAGGCTTGAGCAGTTATTACTTTGCTGTTGGCCAAATAAGTCACATAGAACAGTTTCAATTGAAGGGCACAGAAGTGTGTAGCTGTTCATGTTGACTCCTCTGAGTGCTTGTGCATGAAGCTTCAAATTACTTCAAGAAACCTCTGTGCCAGCAAAATGCACCTACTTAAATATTTGCAAAAAGAAGTATCAGGGCAAACTGAGAGTCAGGTTTTCCCTACCATTCTTCTGCTTCTAACAGGAGGGGCAATATGATTTTGGCAGAACATGCAGACTCAGTGCCCACAACAGGCTTCAGATTCTGAACACAGCTCAGCACTTGAGTGAATCCAGGCTGTTCTTTGGGAAACCATACCTTAGCAAGTTAGCTGAAATCATGCAGTTCAATCATAGTGGCTTGTTTAGAATATGCAGCTTGCTATTCTATCCTCATTACAGCTCTTTGGCTGTTGTTCAGCTTTTATTCCATTCTTCTCGTTATGTCCCCTGACATCCTTTAGGAAAGTTGAGTCTTGTTTCTCTTTTCCCTCCACCACATGGGAGCTCATAAAGCAGTGCAACAGTCAAAAGATCTGAAATACTTTAACGAACAAAGCAATGTAGCTGAACCAGAAGAATCAGAATTAACTCTGTTCACCTCTTACCTGGTCAGTCCTGGCTTTCATATTCTCTAAACAAACATACTTCTCTCAGCTTGAAATTAGCATTCATTTTAAATGTTTTCACACTTTAAAACTGTTTCTAAATGTGCATGTTAGCTAGTGAAAGAACTTAGTTAATCTACACAAGGTAACATTTCATCTCAGCAAAAGCCTATTATACTTTATATGCCTTTGCCTTCATTTCTCAGGATCGTAATACTCAGAAACACTAATGAAACCCGCATACTGACTCTTCACCTGGAGCTGGAGAGACTAGGGTGCCAAGACCAGAAAAAAATATGCTGTTGGAACCCAGGACATCCCTCTGGCTGTCTTGGATGGCTTGAGCCCCTGGCAGGGGGCTCAGAGGCCTTGGCACAGAGCCCAGGACCCCTGTGCCTTTGATTTCAACACATGGAGAAAATTACCAATCTTATATGAGGATTTACAAGCCACAAAAGTTAAGTAGAGTGATAGTTAGTTTGTCATAGAGTAGAAAAGTAGAATTTTTGGTTTTTTAAAATAAGGGTTCAGGGGCCAAGATGGAGGAATTTGGGCGTGTCCTGTCCTTCTTTCTCCTTCTTCTTAGCCTCCATCTTCTGGGTGATGGTGGCACTTTTGGACTTGTTTAGAGTAGGGACGGACTGTGTAACATAGGTGACAGGTATTGGAAAGTAACTGTGAATAAAGTACAGGTAGTTTATAATATAAAAAGACAACAGCGCCCTGAGGACAGGCAGTGTGTCTCAGGCTGGCCTGCTAGACAGATCACAGCGGGTCAGGGAAAGAATGTACTAGATAAGAGAAAATAAACAACCTTGGAAACTGCAGACGAAGAGTCCTGACTCCTTCTTCGGCTGCCAGGCTGGGAAAAAAGAGACTCTAACACATATCGGGGTCATCTCGACCTCCTGAGACCCTGACACACACATTTTAGTTGTAGAAGCATATTCATACAAGAGACATTTGTGCAAGTTTAGCAAAGGTGGAGATACACGACTTCCATACAGCTTTCCACACCAAACAATGTTCGGAGGGAGAACTGTGAAAACAACATTTGCTTGATCTGAAAAAGCAAGATGAAAAAAAAAAATGGTGTTTTAGGGAAAGTTTTTAAGGTAACTGCACCCCAAAAGAGCCAAAGGTATTATGCTCTTATCTTGCTTGAGGATCAGTCTGAGATTCTAACAGACCTTGCTGTCAGCCATAGAGTTTAACAGGACAACATCTTGTGTGTCCAGGATACTTCTGTTGGTGACAGAGCAGGTCGCTGTCCATGTGCAAGGAAGACAACAGTGCTCCAACCTTTGCCAAGGCTCCTGGAAGGTACAGTGCTTCTCTGACAATTGGGAGGAATTCAGTGCTGCTACAGTTAAGCCATCTGCAAAAGCCACACAAGCTGCACTAGCAAAAGACCTTTTTGCAGGTGTCAGTAGTGTCTGTACAAAGGAAAATTACAGGATTTGTCTGTGATTTTTCCCACCTCTTGATAGTAAGGCTATCTGGTAAACACTTTAGATCTGGGGCAGAATACAAAGTGACTTTAACTGCATATCTGTCAAGGATACGGAACTATGACAGGCAGGAGTTTGAAAGCACTCAGCTGCAAAATGGGAATGGAGATGATTTTTGGCGTTAGTTTAATCCATATCTGAGACAGAATTGGGTCGCACTCCTGGGAAGATGCACATAAAGCATTGGCCAGGGAGGAGAAAGACAGTGGCCCTTGTCTTGCCCATTTACCAACATACTTACAACAGTGAAAGGACTTGCTCAAGCTATGTAATGTGTAAACTCCCATCAGGAGATTTCTGGCAGATTTAAATAGGTTCTTGCATCATTCCTGGATTGTAACTTCTAAGCAAGGGATAAAGAGATTTCGGCAATTTACTTTGGGTGGAGAAGGCAGAGGGCAAGTTTGAAAAGTGTTTGGACAGCTGAGAGGTATGTGGGTGTGCTTGGGACACTTCTCGGATGCTATGGATTGGGTTGGGGAATATTCCAGGCTGCATGTGCACATATTTGGGACTGGCAACTGCTGCTGGGATGCTGCCTTTGTGGGGGCAATGAGACAGTCTGCATAGTGGAGGAGCCCAGTTGGCAGTCTCCATCAGCGAGGGGAGCACAAGATGCTCCCTGTGGGACACATGGCTCTAGAACTATGTGGATCCTACTCAGGTCATTGCTGCTACCCCACAGGAGATAAGCGTTTTGAGGAAAGCTTCAATCCATGCTGCAGTGCAGGACATTTGCAAAGCCCCAGCATTTGGCAGAAGGGGAAGGGAAGAATGTGTCTGGCATCACTCCAGTCCCACCCAACTTCCCCAAAACCACAGCTCAGAAATCCAGTCTAGCTCACAAGTCTCTGCCTTCTTCCTCTCCTCTTTCTACCTACATGTTTGCTAGTGATGATGTAAGAGGGACAGAGGATAAATCAAGTGCTATACCAGTGTTCTATCCCTGACTGTGTAAAGACCTGCTATTGTGACTTCCTGATATGATTCACCATACAGTGACAACATTTAATGTCCACCGGTGTTAAAATCTACTTAATACAATCTTCCCCTGCTGAACCCTCCAGAGTCTTAACATCTATTTTTGTGAGAGACAACTGCTCACTTTAAAAATTTTAAAAGGTTTATTAAACCTTAAGAAAACTACAACAAAAGGACTAAATAAGGAAAAATTGCAGTGCTGGGAACTGCCTTCGTGGCTGTCTATCACGTGGCTGGTTCATCTGCAAGATGGATGCTCAGTCTTTTATACTCTTGGGGGGTTGTATCAGCCAACCATGGCCCCTCCCAAAGTCTGTCAGCCAGCTCTTTTTTGCCATTTATTGGTGGAGACTGCTTTCTTGTAACTTGACTGGAGGGTTTGGTGTTGTCATGCCACACCCCCCCAGCAACAAGCTTTTCCATTCCCAGCTGCCCCATGTAAGGGCACATGTGCACGCCTTCTTTCTACCTGACCTAGACAGCACAGGCTGTCTGATGGCAACAATACAGAGGGGGGGAAGGGAACTATGGGGAGAGCAGAGGACATCTAAACTACAATAATGTAACTATACATCGATAAAGCTTTGATGCCTTGACTTGGTCTCAGGATGGGGGGGGCGAAACTAGAAGCCAGCTGGCTCCAACCCCCACCTCCCTTCAGTGAGCATCAAGAGTGGCCGAACCCCCCGCCTCTGCCCTCGGCAGGCAAAAGGGGTGGTGGTTCAGCCAGATTCAACAGGGTCAGGCCAGCCGATACAGCCAGTGACCGTGGACCTGCGCCTGAGATAGAGATAAAAGAAAGGAGGGAGGGGAGGGCTTTCTCTTACGTGGTTTTCCAAGCTGCTTTATTTCCTGCACCAGAGCTGGGCCGCGCTGACCCACAGGCATTGCCGGGCAACCCTGCCGTGATGGGAGCAGTCCAGGGCGGCTGGGCGTGGTCTGGGGTGGTTGTGAGCGGTGGTCTGGTGTCCCGAGGCTGCGCCAGGGTGGAGTGGAGGTGCGTATGGAGAAGCGGCGGGAACCCGGCAGGAGCGGTGGGTTCTGCGTGGGGCCGCTGAGGAGTGGGCAGACACGGCGGGCTCGGGCTCGTGCCGGCTCTGGCAGGGAGGCGCGGGGAGGGTCTGTGCTGCGCAGCGAATTCGAGCTCTGGCGAGGGTGCAGGCGTGATCAGCGCCGCGCTGACTCAGAGCAGGACCGGCCCAGGCCGGGAGGCGGTGTAACGCCAAATCAGCAGTGTGGCACTGCTGCCCGGAGAAGGGGGGGGCAGCAGCTTGAGCAAACCATGCGGGAAAAGCCCAAACAAAGAGGAGCGGACTCTTTTAAAGTGCGCCCCTGTGGGACCGCCATCCCCCCCGCCCCGTGGGGCGGCCCTGCAGCAAATTTGGGCTAGCTGGGATGAGGATTTTGGGGGGTAAAACCAATAACTGAAGGGAAATATCATAACTGGCAGCGAATGTTTTTGATTATGGGTGTGACTTGGCACAGACAGTTTGCTGGGGGCTGAGTTTCAGTTATGGGCATAGAAAAGCCGAGAAACTTTTGGGAGAGACCATTATGAGGGACCGAACAGGGGTGAACAAGGAACAAACCATTATAACATGTTGAATACATTTCTAAACAGTTAAACCTTCTAGCCCCACTGCCACAAACTCTTCTTAATATTTACATAATATTTATCCCTTAATTGCGAGAGCCAATCCTCTGATTATCCATTTATAACAATTTTCATGGAGTTTTTTTAATTTTTATGACTTGATACTGTGATTACTGTCGCACTCTTGCTCTTTGTGGAAGGAGAAATTAGTACGTTTTTTTCTTAAGCACTTTGCACCAGAACAAAATACCAATCAGCCTTCAAGCTGGGTTCCTGACCCTTCTGGATTAATTTATGAACCTTTGCTCTAACTTTCCAAGACACAGCACTTTTCAGATCAACAGCAAGTCAGCACATAAGGCCTTGTTTCCCTTCCCACAGGCTCTCATTGTGGGGAGGAAAGGAGGCAGCCACTGAGAGGGGGAAATAAATGACTTTTCGTAGTTATTTCCACAGACCTGTTCCTGTAACAGGGCATCGGCCTCATCACACCTTGGAGAGGAGGGTTAAAGCACTGTCATTTATATGAATTATTGTCTTCCTTTGCCATCCTTGCTCAGTCTCCCTACCTCCTTTCAGAGGTCACTGCATCTTCCTTTCTCTCCAGGAAATCATTGTTATTACACTATACCACATAACTCTGCTCAAACAGTAATGACACTGTGCTCCCCTGTAATGAACACATTCCAGCTGAGGGTCAGGCTACACAATCCAAGACCTGCCAGTTAAACTCTAACACAGATGGAAGAGGTTCTGTTTCTGCACACAGAAGTTGTTCATTTCTACCATGGAAATCACTTAGTTCAATGTCTAGTCCTTTCTTTCCCTTTCTACACTCACTAGAAAAAGAGTCAGAACCTTCTGCTGTTCCAGCCTCTTCCATCTCCTGAATAGGGTCTTCTGCTTCTACTAGGCTCCACAACCCAGCAGGCACCCACTCTGGAGCATGTGTATGAACAAGCCATGAAAGGAGTGCAAGATGCCACTTCTACCAGGATGATGTCTATCTCTTCCACTCCTAAGGATGCATTTGGTCTGTCATTGAAGTATTTCACGGCTAAAGATTGATGGCTGGCACAAATCCCCAGCAATGCACTGATTGAAAAAGAGAGTGACACTGTTTCCATGCCTTGGATTAGGCTGTTCCCACTTGGCACCTTATTGCTACTACAATACAAAAAGCTTCCCTTCTGCTAGGCAGCATTTCACACCTGATTTAGACAAGTATAATTGAGCATGTGAAGCTGAGGAGATGAAGGGAAATACACTTGAGGTCTCATTTTTCAGGGTTTTTTTCTAAACATAGACCTGAAAGGCAGGAGCTGGGTGAGGGGACCTGGCTTCCTATGATGGGGGACACACATGAAACATGTTCACATGAAACACCCAAGAGGCTTCACTGAATAGACACCCACAGATACCAATAAACACAACCAAAGGCACCTCCCAGCTCCCTGTGGTACAAAAAGACTAGATTCCATGAGCTGTAAAATCCTACAGGAAGAGATCAGGGCACAGTCTGGATATTCATTGCCTGCACCTATGCTCTTGGGGATGAGCCCATAGCATTTATATCTCCCATTCCTGTTCTTTCAGGATGATCAAACCCTCATCATCTCCCAAATAGCTCACTGCTAAGGCAGCAGGATAAGCTGCATGAGCAGCCAGGCTTGGAGCCCAGTCTGCAGAGACAGTGCCAGTATTGATTAGGAAACCTGTAAAAAATAAACAAACTCTCTGTAATTACTCAGCGTGATGGATGCCAGTAGGTTTGTTTGCTTCCTGCAAAGATGCCAATAGCCTAATGGAGCAAATATCACTGTTATGTAATAAAACAATGCAGGTGATTAAAAACATCCTGGCAGGACTATAAACATAAGCATTATCTATTAACTCTTTCAGTGGAGCATGAGGGAAAGGACGAAGATTCTGCTTAATTTGAGGGGAGACAGATTTAATGGATACTTGAATAAGAGCTGAGCCAGTAGGAAATCACACAAAGTTCAACATTGCCCTCTTTTCTGCCATGAAATATCCCCTTCAATATTACAGCATTCTTAAAGATCTCAAAGCAGGGACCCACTGCACTGTGTTTCTTCTGTATCAACACTTCAGAGACTTTACTTTAAAACAAAGAAAAAAATGTAGAGGTGCCTTCCAGAGGATATCAGGCACCTGATACACAGCCTTCACCTCAACAAGCCTCTGGTACTGGAAATCACACAAGCAGGAAGCAGTAAGTGTAACTTACTTCAATAAGTGTAACTTATTGAAATGCATTAAGCACCTCACTGTGGGATCTCATCCTGCTGCAATTCCTTCCCTCAGATGCCTTTACAGAAGGTTTTGACCTCAAACCGTGGCAGGGAGAGCACTGAGGGGAGGGGACACTTGACCAGACCCAGTGGGAACCGTGGGGTCATGGGAGTTTGTAGCATGCTAACAGAACCTTCCTGTATTTGGTCAATGTTATAGATACATATTATAATATTGGCTTTTCGCAAATATTAAAATGGATTTATATGTGTAGTGTTAAAGTAACTTTGTTATAAAGATATAGTTTTAATTTCTGTTGTTAATTAAGCTTAGTGAAATAGCTAATATTAGTATGCTTGTGTTAAAATGCCTGCTTGGATGGGATAACATCCCATGAGCACAGGATGAGGACACCTGGACAGATCTGCCAACCATCAGCACTCACTGTCTGAAGACAGTGTGGGCCAAGGCCCAAAAACTGGAGGTGATAAAAAAGGACTAAAACCACAACCAAGAAATCTGCATGCTCTAAAAAGCTGGACCCAAGAAGAAGATATGCTAAACAGTTCTTGAAACATGTAAACTAGTTTGGGGGAAAAGTTTGCTATGCATAATGGTCTATGAATATGCAACAGGCTGATGTAAGAGAAAGGGTATTCAAGGGGTATCTCTGAAGATAACAGCATGGTCTTGGCTGAGTGCCAAGCTGCACCTGGCTGTAATAACTTTTGCTCTAACCTTTGTCCTTGTGTCCTATTATTTGTCCTTGTGTCCTTTATTAAACTTCTTAAATTTTCACAGGATAGTGAACATGTTTTTCACAGTCAAGTTTCCAGTTTCCCTTCATCGTTGCTCAAGACCTTTTTCTTATAAGGCCATATCCTGAGTTCACCTTTTGGACATTGTGCCCCTATGTCTGGCTGCGTTGGCCCCGCCCAAAGGATCTTTGGTTCTAGTCTCAGTACTCTGCCGGTTCCACATTTGTTATTTTCATTATTAAAGTTTTTATCTTATTTAGCCAGCTCCTCCTGGCCAAGCCATACAGGGGACTACAGTGGGCTTCTAAGCTCATACCTCACCACAACACAGCTGGCAGCATAACAACTTCATACAACTCTAGTTGAAGCCAGAAAAACCTAAGTATAGGCTTCAGTGAGACTTGGGCTTTGCTGGAAACTCAGAGATTTCTGACAACTCCTTGCTAAATATTTTAAATAACTCTTTTTCCTCCCTCAAGTGTACCTGAAAAATACAATCTTCCTATCAAGGGTCATGATCAAGCAACTGTGACCTTCATGTGCATCAGTATTAAAGGGCAACTGCTCTAGACAGCAGTTTATGAGGAAATTTTGGAAGAAAGGTCAAACACCTATGTCATGTACAGCACAGATTAGACAAGGATTAAGCTAGAAAGCTGCATTCAATGCCTAAAGGGGCCATGCTACTATTCCTGTCAACAATCATCTGAGAAGCCTTGGATAAAGTTCCCCTGCCTTAATTTCCCCTCAATCACAGAACAATTAATTTGTTGGTGTTTCAGCATCATTAAGGCTTAACAGACAGTGCTATGGACATGTGAGCTATTTCTTAGCCAGACCTTGATGCAAAGTACTGACATGAGCACAGATCACAAAATGTGATCCTGGAGAAGCAGAGATACACAGATTAAGCTGTGTTGACTGTGTGACTCACTAGATCCCAATAGGCCCTAGGGTTTAAGCACAGCTTATTTATAGCTGCTCTGAGCACAGAGTTCCCTGGATCTCAGAATGACAGCTGGGAAAGGAAATGTAGAATTTTTTCAATTATTTTACCTCTGGCAAATGTTTCTTGCTCACAAGAGACATAATTAAATCAACAAAGACATAAAGACTCCTGAATCACAGACAATGCTGCATTGTATCTGACCTCTTCTGCCTTGCTTACTGAGCAAAGAACTGATCTTGCTGATCTAAGAAACTTAACTGGTGCATGGAAATCACAGCCAGCCAAACCTAGGTAGTGAGAAGAAACTGGAAAAGCAGCCAGATTGTCTTAGAGAGATATGAGGTGTAGAGGGACTATATCACCTTTGAGACAGCCTAAATCATCTTTAGAGACTTTGATACTGCAAGAAATTGTAATTTTTTTTCAAACTGCTCATCAACAGGGATAGCATGAAACTCTCCTGGTGTAAGAATTCCCTCCAATATTGCTCCTTCAAGCTCAGGAGACAGGCAGACCTGCATTAGGCAGTCCCAGGTGGCCTGGGAGCCAGGAAACAAAGCATTGCAGGGCCTGTCCAGCCTCAAATGAACCAATACCATTCATATTCTCTACGACCAAGAGCTGTCTCTCACCTACCACTACAAAAAAACCCAGCAGACTCCTTTACTTCCACACAACAGATAATAAATATTTCTTACTGTTTATAAAAGCATCATTACAGAAAATTTTAAGCACAGTAAAGAAAAAATAAGGCAGGATTTTCCTAAAAGCTTTTTTAATGGCAAAACAAACTTATCAGTGGAAAGGAAAGTTCCCAAGGCAGCTTATATTCTAAAACATATGGGAAATAACATCTTCGAATGACTTTTGCCTAGCACAAAAGGGTTTGTAACAACAGTACTGACAGGATCTGAAGCTGGAACTCCAGATTTTCAGCTTTGACAATGGAATTATTGCACATTATTCTTTCTAAGTAAATTAAACCCATTAATCATCATAATTAGCTCTATGTCAGTGATATGGTAACAATGCTAGTGATTATATTCTGCTAACTAAACTAAAGAATGATGCTACAGCCACTACATGCTGTTTGCTGTCACTGTCTGGCTGTGAAGGAGGATGTTAATGCCCAAGGCTTAAGAAAGATGCCAACTTCAAAGAGATATGAGGGAAGCAAGAGATACCATCTCTCCCATGTTGGCTTTAAAGCCCCAGGAATGCTGAGAGTTAGCAGAAAAGAACAAATTCATCCTTCGTATGATTCTGCTTGAATCATTTCAAGCATGACAAAAATTATTTTGGTCCATGAGGTTTCCATCTTGATTTATACCTAGCAAAGGCAATATTATTCAAATGTGAAGCCAACTCCAGTCACATATCCCCAGGCATGGGCTAGGTTTTGTACAGAGTCCATCAGGATGCTGAGCTTTGGCACAATTGTCCTGATGCTGCTCACATCAACATTTCATCACTGTTTATATTAGAAGTGCATTAATAATGTGATTACCAAGCATGAAAGATGTATCCATTAATAAGTGAGTGGGAGATTTTGATAAACATTTATCATGATGCAAGTGCCTTACACCAAACCCTAATATGTAATACTGAGACTCTAGACATGTTAAGATATTTGTGCAATACCATAATCTGGCTGTAGTCCATTTTTATTTGTTTGAATGTATTTTTATGCATACTCATAATGGCAGAGGGCAGTCCATGTGCTTGATGCAATGCAACCATAGAAAATGAGGCCCCTGATGATCCCTGCCACAAAGAGTTTACTAGCCATCACAACAAATAACTTTCAGCAAGTTTCTCTTCCTTCTTTTGCAAAATGTCTCTGGAGAGAGGGGGATTTTTAACAGATTCTAACAGATTTGTTACTTGTAATCCGTTACTAAAATGTTTCACTAATTTCATTTTCATTCCTGCTCACTAGTCACGCTAGGTTGCTTAGTTACAATTGTCATTTGGAATTATTTTTGCTCCGTTACTTGACAAATTATGAGCTCTCTGATTGATTCTGACGTTGATACTGACAGAAATGGAATGTAACACTTCTTTTCCTCCTACCTAGTATGACTGGATGGTATGAATGTTACAGAAAGTAGACAAAAAGGAATCAATCTGAATTCCTCCCTCATAAAGAATGTTCCTCACAGTAATGTCAGTGAGACAAGTTGCCTGAAGTGCAAGAAAGGCCAAAATAAACTGATGCAGACAGATTTATTTGTTTATTCTGTGTCGGGCATGTTCTTGAAGAGACAATGAGCTCACATAAACCTGTGCTTGATAAGATGTTATTGTCCTGTAGCAGCTGTCCTTACCAGTTCCACAACATGCTCTTAGGACAGGTGCCCAAACTGCCCAGAAATATGGGATACAGCAGATCCTCAGAGCAGTGTCTCACTGAATTGAAACCCCAAAGTAACAGCTCTCAACTCTGTGCTTCCTCATCCTCCATTCTTTAGTACCCTCCATGTTCCACTCCATTCACTTCACATTCCATCTTTACCCCATACATTAATTTGACATCTCTCACACCAGCTCCTTCTAAACCAGACAGTTTAGTTAATAACAGCATTTGGCTCTTCTAAGTCAAGTATTTATGTTGTGAGCTCCATCTGGTGATGTAACTGAAGCCTTCTCTCCAGCCAATCTTCACAGTGCATGCTAGGTATTTTGTGGTAGACACAAGGGATCTGGAATTGAGCAACACTAGGATAAAAAGCCTTTCTGCCTATTGGAACTTCTTTAAAGAGGACAGTAACTACAAGAGCTGCTGTGTGGCACAGGCAGTGCAGTCAGCTGGGGAGCCAGGCAGAAGGCTAAAGGAAAGTTGGGGAACATGGCCCAGCAGCTTCAGAGAGTACTGCCTCCATATCCACCCCGGACAGGTCCTGGCAACTGTCTGCAATGAGACAGATCTCCCACCACAGATGCATCTTCCTGATACATCTGTCAGGAGTGAATCCTTTTGGAGCAGTGCCTTTTCAGCAGTCACATGCAGAATGGGTTGGTCTCCTGGTATTGCAGAAAGGATCTTGTGGATTTGGATGAATCACACTGACAGAGCAGCCTGAGGGAAACTGATTTCTCATTACCTGTAGCAGCAGAGCAATTGGGTTTCCTCTGCTGTCAGCACAAATCTTTCCATCAGAACTTGTTAAAATTGGGCATCAAAGCAGTTTTTTCCCCTGCATATCTGGCTCCTTTCATAACTGCATGTAACACTGATGTGAAAAAGCATAGCACCACGAGGAGAGGACAGTTCCAGTGTGACCAGGATTTGGTGGAAATTTTAAAACTGTTGCCAGCCACAGGGATGCTGTACTGCATTTCATGCTGACTTTTGACCACTTGCCCCCACACCCTACTAAGAAGCTGCCTTTGAGGCTGGCATGCTTTTGGAATCACAGGCAAAACTCTGCAGATCAAGGAGGATCAGGTTCCCAGGAGGGGATGAAACACAGCTGCTTGGAACAAGATAGTACTTTCCTTAGGCCTGCAAATCTCCAACTAGCCTCCTTTCCTCAATGGACATTCTCCACTAAACCCTCAGCCTGTGGTTTCCATTGAGTTATCCTGTCCTGCCTGCCTCATTGCCTATCCTCTCTTTTAGGTCAGGATCCCATCCACCAGATGACACAGCTCTGAGCATGGACTTCTGGTTCAGACCCCTTTGCAATGACAACTATAGCATAAGGATGCAGATATAAAGAGAAATGCATTCTTAGGTGTGCTCCAGCTGCTCTCCCTCAGTTTCTTCCTTTTTGGGTGGCAGATTTGGCTTCCTGGAGACATTTTACAAGGACATCAGCAGGGAATAAGGGGTACAAAAAACATTATTTACTGCAAGCTGAAATCACAAAGATTCCACAGCGAATTGGAGTGCAATGCTGTTTACCTGCTTTATCCTGTTTCTACTTCAGAATAACAATTTCACAGCCAAATCTGTTGTTTAGTATTTAAAATGTTCTCCCTCCACACTTCTGTTGAGGGAGATCACAGCACTCTGAGACAGTGTTCAACAGATTCTCAGACTACAGGAAAATAATATAAACCCAAACCAGATAATTTCTTCATTTCAAGAGATACTAATTTACCAAGACATTAGCAAGCAAAAGAAATATATCTCTCTGTATATCTATCTACAGTGTTTAGGATTTCATCCCTCATTTTTGTAAAATTCATGAAAGATTTATGAGTTATTCAGCCACTCTGAGTTCCTGGGATATTGCTAATAAACCTTCCCCTTATTCCTATTGTTACATCTGATCAACCCTCAGCCAGTTCAGACTTTTAAAGCATAGATTCTTTTTTGTTGAAGACTTTTAATATCTGCTTCATGAAGATGAGCATCAAGTTTTTCTACTCCATCATATTCATCATTTTCCACTTTCCCATCATAACTCAGAAGCCAGGCAGATGACACATTAATCCCTGACAGGAGTCAAGTTGGATGAAGGGAACCTCTGAAACCAACTAATGAATCTCTACAAGTTCTCCAGCCCTTAAAGAACTAAGCAAAGGTAGCTTTTCCTGAAAGTAAATTCAGGACTATTATCAGCACAAATTACTTACTGATACATACAACTGTCAGCATTCAGTTCAGCCAAATAAGGCTGAATTGAGGACTCATTCAAGTATAACTCCTGTACAGCAAAAAGAATGCTGAAATTTGACTACTGACTATTCTTTAACACAAGATTTTCTTCCTGGACCTATTTCCATTCTCTCATTTCCTCCTCTCACCACTCATTCTCAATTCCCAAGCAATTCATACTATTAATTTGAAGGAAATCTTTCATTGACCATGGATGAATGCCAAACTCCATGCTTGGCAGACCACTGGTTTCCCTCCTGTAGACTCTCAGAGCTGAGATGTACTGCTTAGTCTAAGTCCTACTCACTTCCCAAAGGAGAGCTGGCATGGGAAGGGTGGAACTGCCTGCAATATGTCACAAGACAGGCTCATGAACAGTCCACAATATTTAAGATCTTTTCAAAAGGAAAAAAAAAAAAACCACAACAACAACAAACAAATCAAAGGAAATCTTGTCATGGCTTCCCAAAAATTTAAAACAAAGTTGACTCTATCAAATATACTCTTACTTATGACCTAGATTTTCCAGTTTAAGCTTCCAGCTTTCCATGCCATATCTTCAATGTTCTCTTCAGGACATGGTTTGAAGAAAGTTGGTGCTGTCCAGGGTCCAGGAACACAGCTGCTGAACCTTAGAGATACAGAGATGTACTCCTTGTCAGAATACAGAGATACATGCAGCATCTCCAAGAGGCTTCAGTTTGAGGAGATTCTCCAGAGCCTGCAGTGGATGCACCCTTCAGATCTTAATCCTTTTGCTTTTTTATCTCTTTCTCTTCACAGTCTTATCATGCACTGCAGCATTTCCAGTGATTAGGCCCCAAACAGAAGAAGGTAGAGTTCCCTTGCAACCAAGAGCAGAACAGAAGAAAGGAAATCCTGATTCAGCCTCTTGTCAGCAAGTCCTTCCCCAGAACCAGGTGTGTGGAGATCCCCCAGGAAAACATCTAAACTGTCAACTTACTGACAGAAGCTTTCATCCCAGCTGCTTTTCTCCATGGCACCATGGTAATTACCCTCCAGCATTCAAACATCATCATAGCACAGGTCATCTCTGCCTGAGTCTAGGATTTTACTGAGCACCTATGAAAAAATTCATTTAAGTCTTAATCTTGACAAAGATCACCCCTTTGTATCTCAAAAAGTTATGTCCCACACTCATAGCAGATTGTGTACTGTAGAGCTTTGGAAAGGCTGTCCCTGCTCATTGCCCAGCAGCATGTTAGATGTGTCTAGCATGTGATTTCTGAAACAACCACTATCACACAGGTCTCACAGTGCATCCAACCCAGCTATAATTTCAAAACCTGAAAAGAGAGAAAACAACCTGGGAATCTTTTCTACAGCAGTCTGGAAACTGAAAAAACTGGGACCTTTCTTACTAAGTAGACTGTAACAGAAAGATGCTCCTTACATCTCTTTGTATAGGATCTGGCTAATGCAAAGAAAGGCACTGAAAGTTTAGCTATTCTTGTAGAAAACCTGAGGATAACACAACCTAGAGGAAATAACTAGGATCTGTCCTGTAGGAACTCTCCTAAAAAATTAAATTTGCAAACTGGTACTGTTACTGAAAATTGGGGAGAAAATAAAACTCTCTAGAAGTGATAGAAAATCAGGCATTATTTTATTTTCTGGCCAGGATATGCCAAGGAAAATATTCCAAACACACATGTTTTTGCAGGATTTCCCCCCAAACTTTATACAGTCAAAACATAGAGATGCCCTGTTTCAAAGTTCATTGGTCTAGAGTTGAGCAGCCTCCAGTATTCAGTTTCTCATTAGATCTGAAACTCCTTGCCTCCAATGTTAGACCTTCATTCTTGGATTTTCTTATCAGTCCTTTCAGGACCAGATGTCTCCAACTCTGCCAGAGAGGGCATCTGAGGGCAGATGTTCACAGATGCTCCATTGATGGCCTTTATCTCTTTGGGGCTACTCCCAGTTGTGATGGCTAAGAGCTGGCCTGAAGAGCTCACAGTTATAAATAATCCTAATTTAATAAGTGAAATATAACTAATTATATAAGTATCTTAATTATATAACTCAACCAGTCTAGGACACTGGGGACACAGGCAGCTATTGGACAGTTAGCCAGATGGCAAATAATTCAGCCAAAGAGGACTAACTGCACAGACCTTCAAAACTATATAAGGAGAAGAGCACTCAATAAAAGTTGGCTGTTGTTGTATGAATCTTGGTGTGTTCTGTCTCCAACATCAGGGACACCAGTCTGTTGAAATGCTAAGCCCACCAGGCCTCACCTAGAGAAACAATGCCCTGGAAAGAAATTTCAGTTCTCTTCCCCTGGGGCAAAGGTGAACAAACCTGGCTAAAGTTATATAAAAAAATTTAAAACGTGTATGATTTCCAACAGGACCTCTAAGCTATAGAGGCAGCTATATAGAAGTAGTCCAGGAACAGTTCAGCTCTGGGGGCATTTGAGGTCTGGCCTATTCCTCTGATTCTAAACCTTGTAGTTGTCCACCTGTCAGAAAGGGAAACTTTTAAACATTCTCTTCCAAAACTTTCAATCACAACTAAAACCTTGATATGTAGAGATGGAAAGAAAAGAACCTACACCAAATCTTTAGAGACAAAACATAAACAAATTTAGTGTCACTCTCTATACAACATCTCCTTTTATTCCATTTTTGACAGACCTGGGAGCTTCTGGGATTTTAAGCACTCAGCATACTTCAATGTAGATTGGAGAATGGGAGGGCATATGAAGTATACCAGCAAGGACAGGGAGGTTGACAAGAGAAGTAAAAAGGCATGCAGGTGCTCTGAGTACACAAGGTTTATGGATGACTTATCCAGTAGTACACCATCAATTACACTGCTGCTGTCTCAGCTGGATGAACTCCTGGCAGACAGGAGGCAGCCGTGGAGATGGATCTGCTTTTCTGTCATGATCAAGTGATGTCAAGATCAGTCATGATCACGACCAGCATTCCCCTCTCATCCAAGTAGGTACATGTGTGCTCAGTTCTGCAAAGGAGTTACTGAAAGCATCACAAATTACTCCAGAGGTCCATTGGCCTTCTGCTGCTTCCCTACTTGGCTTGTTTGGAAGGTCAGTGCAGGGAAACTGGCACCACTGGTTCACCCTCTGTGCCATAACACTATTGCTAGTCTGGCACAAACTTCATGCTCAGAGGGCATAATGGCCAGCCATTCCTGGGCTCAGAGGAAGATGGGGACTAAAATCTTTCAAGTATTTTCAACATCTTTCTAGAAACCACTACACTGTAAGTAGCCTCCCTGCTGCCTACAGAGTGCTGGAAGGAAGGATTCCCATAGGACAGAGTGTTTATCAGTAGCACAGCACCAGTCACAATATGAATCATCACACACCAAAGCCACAGCCCCTACAATATGTTCCTAAATGCACAGTATAAGCAGCAAAAGATGATGTCTCTGTTTTCTCTTCAGCTCTCTTAGCTGGTAGGTGTCTTCGCTTGGTGGCTCTTTGTGAAAGGAGTTTTTGTGCTTGTGGATTTCTCTTCCTGCCTCTAGATCAACAATAATCCCACAATTGTGATGCCAAGCAGTGCCTGAAGACCATTTAATCACAGTCTGTATAATGTGCAAATACCATTAAGTTAGAGGGACTCTCTCATTAATTCTCCATCCCAGTGACAAGCCAGAAATTAATACAATTGATTTTCCCTGCTCATTATCAATCATCCAAGAACTTTGTCACATCTCATCTGTCACACCTGGGTCTCAGCATAAATTTGCAGACTTCAACATATATTAAACTAATACAAAACAGTCATAGCAACATCTGGACTCAAACCCCAGACAAAAACAGTGCATGTTTCTGACTCCTTTGGTGGTAAATTTCCCACTATGTACCAGTATCCTACAGAGAACCAGTAGTGCCCAGATTAAGGAACAACTGATTATACACTACCTTCTGTGTTAATATTTTCTGTCTTGCAAACAAAAAAACTCCACAGCTCTGTGTTGCTTAAAAAACTTAAAGAAAACAATTCATAGGGTGTTTGCTTCCTGGGAGAAGCAAATTCAGGCATCTGAAATGCAGTTAGTTCCACAAGCTCTCTGTGTCACCCTGGAGAGCCTGTAAAAAAGTGTTACCAGTTCTTTTTGGCTCATCTGGATCCAGAAAGTACTCAAAATAGGCTCAGAGAAAGAATTATCACTAGATAATAATAACCTGTATGGAAGCTGTGTAAAGGTAATTCCAACCTTTTTTATTAGGTGACTTTTGAAATTTCCAGTACAGATTTGGAATACTAAGCAATAAGAGGTTAGAAGGGTATTTCAATCTGGAGCTGTTTCTCCAGATAATTGGATTCCTAATCCCTGAAAGGTCATGATCTCAGTTTACTGTGCTGGGATAGAAGGTGTCCAATTAGTCTTTTATGACATGATCCAGCACAGGCTTTTGCATTGCCTGCAAGGTAACAACTTTTAAATCATCACGGGGGAAAAAAATAAAGATTTTGCTGGTACAAGGAAGTCAGGCTCTGATAGACCAGCTCTGTCTTGTGTTCCCACTGGAACAATTGAGGGATACACCTTTCTCCCAGATACTGTAAAACAACAGCTCACAACATCCACAAACACAAAGGATAATAAAGTCCATTTTCCAAAGGGTGCTTTCCAAAGTCTAGCTCGTTTGGAAGAGCCTGCTCCTGTCTAAGCAGGGCTGGATACAAACTTCTGTAGCCCAGAGCTGGTGGCCCACCTTGGCTGGGTAGTATTGCTCTGTGTTGTCAGCTTTTTCTCAGGTTATGGTGGTGAAAGGCAGTAGCATTAGCAGAAAAGCATGGAGGAAGGGGAGGTGTTCTCTTCTTTATAGAGAACCCATATGTCCCAGATTTCAAGGTGATATGGATTCTATTTGCCATCTCTTTGGCAGTTACCTCCTCTTGAGTGGGCAGTTTTCCTTATCTCTTCCACAAAGGGCCCTCCCTCCAGGGAGATATCTGCTGACAATGAGCTATTGAATGTCACTGCCTGCCTGATAACAACTATCAGCATCCTATTGTGAGATGCTCCACCCAGAGGGAGGAGCCAAGCACTCCTCAACAAAATATAATCTGAAGTTTTGAAGACAGCTGCACAGCTTTTCCACTGGATTCCCAGAGGAGACAGCTGCTTCTTCCACTGGATCTTCAGAGGAAGACTTCACCCCTTTTTTTTTTTTTTTCTATGAGATCACTGCTCCAAAAGAACCTCACCTGCCCCTCCAGGAGGAGCAGCCACAATTCCAATGGGACTGCTACCAACACCCTGACCCACAGGCTGTCAGGTCATATCTGGACTCCATCAGTGTTGTTTTACTTTTCTGCATTGTTTATTTTATTTTTATTTTCTTCCCAAATAAAGAACTGTTATCCCTTCTCCCTTTGCCTGAGAGCCCCCCTTAATTCCAAATTTATAACAATTCGGAGGGAAGGGTTTTACATTTCCCATTTCAGGGGAGGCTCCTGCCTTCCTTAGCAGACACCTGTCTTTCCAAACCAAAACACCATATTAAATAACAAAATAATCTCTCAAGGACTGTGAAGCATTTGGTGACAGCACAGAGGAGCTCATAAATACAGTGGAACCAACTTCTTGTAAAATGTCTTCACAAATGCAGAACAAAACCCAGAGAACAATCCCCATCTCTGTAGGGAGTTTACAGGAACTACCAATGGGCTTAACAACAACACAAAAAAACCAAACCAAACCAAAAAAAACAGGAGCTAAGATCAGCAATGGTGTGTAAACATCACCTCACAGAAATTCATGAAGGTCATACTCCAGATCATACCTGGTGTGTTCTTAGCACTATTAGTGCTATCAACAACCACTGAATTATTCATGCAAAGACTCTGCTAATGAATAAGGAGAAGGAATGTGTCTCTGGAAAAGAAAGCATGCTCAAGGAACTGCTCCTTTCTGAATGAGACACTAGACAAAGTCTGGTGCCAAGAGAAGAATAAAGATCTCTGACAATCAGACAAAATGATGTCACCTTCCAGGTACCTAAAGTGGCTGTGTTAGCACATGGAGCATTGCAGAAAGAAAATTCAACCCTTGTAGTTTCTGGAGCTAAATCAATATGTTAATATGGGTAATGCTTATTGTACCCAGATGATTTTGTAATTTCTTAATTAGACCTCTTGAGCAGCCAAAGATCTCGTCTGAATCCTCTCACATACCAGTGCTGTCTCAGGGATAACATTTTGTTGTCTTTTTTTTTCACTGCAGACCACAAAGGTGTGTGCTTTTTTCTAAATATGCTATCAGCTTGTAAAAGGAAATCATAGAAAATTTTAAGGCTCTAGTGGAAACTAAAACAAATCAAAAAACTGTCAGAAACCAAGAGTTTCTCCTTCATCAAGGGCTGTGCTCAATTCCCTATGCAGCCTGGTAAATACCTCCATTCGTGTGTAAAAGGTTTATGGCAGAATTCAGACTTGAACAGATTTTTATAGCCTAAGCACAAAATCCCAATTGGTGAGGCAATAAGACAACCTGCAACATCACCACAGACAAAGGACAAAGCTCAGGGCCAGCAGTGATGCTGTGAGGGATCAGAGGTGAGCACAGCAGGCTGCTGACAGCCAGCTCCCTCTTCACCAGGACTCCAACACATCCCAGTCAGTGCTTGGCAGCTCTGCCAGACTGTACAAAGCTCTGCCAGATCCCCTCAGCCATATTCCACCTCCAGTCTTGGTTCCTCACATACAGCTCTTCCAGCTCACTTCACTCCTGCCTTGTAACCACATGTCCAGGCTGTTCTGCCCATCTAGGCTGGGTATGACTGGTGAGCATTGACTGAAACTATATTCACCAGCTGGACATCAAGCCTGGGGACTCTCTTCACTGTCACTCACTTGGCAGTGACTGAACAATTTATAGCAAATTGAAGGGTAAAGACTTGATAATTAAACTGTTTAATTTCCACCTC
Source organism: Peucedramus taeniatus (assembly GCA_013400575.1). Taxonomy (NCBI): domain Eukaryota; kingdom Metazoa; phylum Chordata; class Aves; order Passeriformes; family Fringillidae; genus Peucedramus; species Peucedramus taeniatus. The sequence continues at coordinate 114,403 of WBNO01032418.1, read as the reverse complement.
TGATTCAGCTGCCACCTGTAAAACTGCAGACAAGGAATGGGCTCTGGAAATGCATTGAAAGACCATTAGATTTTCACCAGGCACTGCCTTCATCTTTATGCCTGTGCCCATCCATTTCAGCTTTGTTATTGTAAATGACTCCTCCCGGTTCATTGCCACAAGAACACGGCTGCTTGCATCCTTTAGAGACAGGTTATCACATGCAGAGCTCAAAGCTCCCAGCAGTCAAATGTCCTTTTCTGTCCAAGAGGGCTGTCACCCCAGGAAAGGGGACAGTGCCTGCTGAAACTGTGGAACACTGTAGTCTCCTTGGACAACTGCCTCATGTCAAGGACAAAAGAATGGAGCACAGGCTATGCTTGGCTGCTGACATTTTACAAATGCCTGTGCTGGTATTATGAGCAGCCCTCCTGCCACAGAAACCAGTTTCTGAAATTCACACCTGGATTGGCACCATTTGATCACCCTTTCCATCAATGTCAGCCGCAGCCCCAAGGTGTTTCATGACACTTATTTCAGACAAACTGCTTAAAGGCTACACAAGTTCCAAATGCCCCATTTCTGTATGCACCTCCTTAGCCTGAGAGTTTGGGTCGATTTTACTGTTAAAACTCTTGTTTGGCAGATGAAAATTGAAGTCTATTTCCACTATTCCCATTGCAGCACAGACATTTCTACTGCAATACCTCTCTGTGACTCAAACTATTTCCTGTCCCGTCCCCCAGACACAGACAGGGGTTCACAGGATTTCAGTTCCCCCCCTCCAAGAAGTGTTAGCAGAATGGGGACAAGGATGGTGAGGTCTTGAGTAAGAGAAAGAATTTACATCAAATCCCATTTTCCCTAGAAAGTACAAAGCCTTACTTTAGGAAATGAGGAAAACATTGCTTCCCTTGAACTCTTCCTCCAGAAGATGCTTTTTAGTCAAGTCAGAATGGAACACATATTCTCTCTCACATGCAAAACCATACGGATCTCTAGAAAACAACCATATTTTTCCCTCCACGGATTATTGCACCTGTGAGTTAGCCTGCTGGAGAGATTGATAATTCTTCTTTTTATGTCTCAATCCTCAGGAGACATGCAGGGCTCCTAAATTACTTGGATTTGTTTCTTCACCATCTGTAGACAAGTTAACTCTTAGTAGGAGTATGCATCAGTCACTGATGTACTTGCACTCAACCCTTCCTAGCCCAACACTCCTCTGTGATAGGAATTTAGGACATGGCTGTTTCTAACCAGGAACATTCTTTAAAATGGAAGATTCCTATACACACACACACTGGAAACAGACTAATCTCATGCTTAAGGGTTTTCCAGGACATAGCTCTTCAGAAGACAAGGAGAAGGACAATAGCCAGATGCACAAGACTTGCAGTCTCAGAGGCAGATGTGAAATGCATACATGGAGCCAAGTCATCTCCCTTCTCCAAATCCCAGGCTCTTCTAAGAATCACACCATCAGCTTTGTGAAAATGCTGAATATCTCTGGATAAAGCAGCACTATATAACACAGCTAAAATTCCCTACATATAAGAAAGTTGAGGTGTTAGGGCATGGGTTGGACTCGATGATCTTTAAGGTCTCTTCCAACCTAGTCATTCTGTGAATTCTGTGATACTCTTAAGGCTTTATTGAGCCCTAGAACAAACACACACACACACACACACACACACAAAAGCACATGAATCTCTACCGTGGTATTCCCAAACTCTCCTTTATTTATATTGACTGGACATAGGATTCATATAGCAGTACAGCTATCCCCCACAGGTTAAAATATGACTTAACTGTGGCATACAATGGCCTCATGTCATACAGAAAGCAATTTATACTCAATCTGAAGTCATTTCATCAAACCTTTTGACAACAGCTAACAAGACTGGGAAGATGGTTTATTAGACTCTCTTTCCCATTAGGTCAAAGTCTGAGAAGCTTCTTAATTCCCACAGCATGATGATTTATGCAGATGTATTTGCAAACACTGAGTGAAATGTAAATTGCCTGAATTTGCCCCTTGTATCAAACCAGCATTTGGTTTATTCCCTTACCACAGCATGCCAGCCCATTTGGGGCACAGACTTTGTTTTTTTGCTTGATGGCACACCCATAAGCATGCATCGTCTTTATTCTTTGTACTACATCAGTGACAGGGCACAAAAACCAAACCACACCCTAAAAGAACTTTCCATTCTGTTCATTCTAAAGAAGACTCTAGGCTTTGTTAAAATTGCTAGGCTATTCTGCATTTCCCAGTCAACAAACTGGTCATGGATCTAGCACTAGAACAAAGAGCAGGTGCCAGGATCTCCCACCTCAATTAGCACCTAAAATCACTCCCAGACTAGCAGACCTGCCCAGTGCTACTCCAGCCTAGGACAAGACATCTGAAAGGTGCCAACCAGGAGGCAGACTGGAGGAGGCAGACTCTAACCTCTTGTTTCTAAAGCTATGTTTTCAAGCTCCTAGAGCAGCATTTCAGATCCAGTGTTTTAGCGAGGTTCACTGCTTTCCTTTTTTCCTGACAAACTGCCTGTGACACATCTCTCAGCCAGCATGTTCATCTTGATCAGCCATCTCCTTAATGAGCAGCTTCTCCTCGTTGTTGTTTCATGATAGAGTAACTTGACGGTGCCATACATTTTTAATTCTTCAAATCACTCAAGTCCTGGCAAGCCAATGAGTATTCAGCAGAGGACAGTCAGGGGTTATAGTTTTGTTTGGATTTGTTCTGCTTTTAAAAAAAATTTGGGTCTTCATGTGGAGAGGTTGTGAAATCTGGTGTGTGAACTTCTCATTAAGGATAGTGCATGCATGAAGCCTGGGAAAGATGCACAAACACAGGTTTCTTTCTGAGGAAATGGACCTGCAGATCAGTGAGATAAATGTTGGAGCAAGTCACACTCTCTCAGTGTACCTCAAAGGAATGCTTAACTATGTCCTTCAAGTTTTTGTCATTTATACAAATCCTTGTGGCCACTGAAATACCTGGATTAGAACATGGGTTTTCCTCAAGATGTTGCAAGAGTAAACAGTGACAACATTGAGTTATCATCAGAAGACAGTGTAAAAAAAATCCCATGACAAATTTGTTCATTTTGGGTCTTACTCTAAGTTCAGAAAAGCAGAAAGACCTTGTTTCAGACAATAAAACATGGGCATGATTCTCTCCAGCAATGGGCCTGTCTCCTTTAGACATACAGCTACAATAATCCAGCCCTGCTGAGCTTCATTGAAACTTACACATTTTTAGGCAATGTCATTGATTTTATCTTGGCCGGATATTTAACTCCACCTTAAAATGAAAAATAGCCTTAAGAAACAAGAGCAGCATTTCATTCCTTAAACGTAATTAAGCTCAAACTCAAAGTATAAAGTGACTGAAGGTGATTCAAATATGAGGGAAACAACGCTCACTTTTAAAATTTCAAAGGTTTATTAAACCTTAACAAAATACAACAAAAGACTGAACAAGGAAAAATTACAGTGCTGGGAGCATGGAACTAAACTGCCATGTACTCATCTACAAAACAGATGTTCTGCTTTTCATATCCTTGTCCCCTCCCAAAATCTTGTCAGTCAACTCCTTTTCTGCCATCCATTGGTGGAGATCATTTTTTTACAACTTGACTGGAGGTCAGGTGTTGCCATGCTGTGACTTCTAGTGCCAAGCCTGCCCTCCCCAAATGCCCAACCAGTGTCAGCAATACAAGGGGGAAGGGAGAGAGAACTATGGGGAGAACATACTAAAACAACATAACTCTACATCTATAAAACTTCTCTTAACATACACATCCCATTACCCATCTGTAACAAAATAAAAATAATCTACCCATGACCAGACAAAGCAAGGTGTAAGGGGAAAGGCCTAGTTACAAAGGAAAGGAGAACTGTCAAGTACTCTCCTCCGAGGAGCATCACCTCAAGTAAGCAGCAGTGATTCAGGCTACTCACCCAAGTGATGGGGAGAGTCCAAGCTACTAAAACCACTATAAAAGTATTGAGATTTTTCACTGGGTATTCAAGATGTGTTAATAGCAATGGACTGAACAGAAGTACATCTTACAGAGTGTGCAGACACTGCATTCTTTGCCCCACAAATACACTGTGCCTCATGCATAGCTTGCCCACACTCTTTTGAAAACTCAGCCCTCAGCATCTGACCAGAAAGAGCTTATTAAGCCATCAGCAAAGGCTTTAAAATTTAAGAGTTGACTGGCTTTCTTCAAATGCCCGTTTCTGTCGGTACCTGCCTACGCCAGGAGCATCTGTCCACTCATAATCTGCACAACAGAAATTCATCTGCAGCCACTTACTTTTCAAGTTCCCTTACACCAGAGGAGAACCAATGAAATACAACCAAACACTAAAAAATCCTTTGCAAACACAGCTCACGGGTTCCTGTAGAGAAAAGGCACTGCAGCAGCAATGGAAGAGCAACGCTGCCATCTGCAGACACTCGGAATTGAAGCTTCCTTACTTGGAAAGATCAGCCATGTGTTGATATCATGCTATCCTGCATTTTATCCTTTATAACTATCTCTAAATGCGTTTGTGAAGCACACTGTGCCACTAGCCAAGGCAGGAAAATTTCAAACCATGCTTTAGGCTTATTTATGACACACATGGGGGAGGCATTATGCTGTCACAGTTGTATGGAGCAGTGACCACAGCACTGGAAAACGGGCAGAACATACTGGTGAGGATGAAAAAGTTCAGAACATACTGGTGAGGATGAAAAAGTTCATCTTTATTAAAGATATTAAACTTCAGCTGAAACCTCCTTACAAATACTGAACAGTACATGGCACAGAAAACTGCCAAAAAGAATCAGAGAAAATTCTGCACATCATTTAATATACCAGAACTATTCTGCCATCAGCAGGAAATGATCACTGCCACAGAACTGTTTGCCTTGTGATCGGGAAGGACAGGACTATGTGATTCATAAAAGGACTTTTACACACAAAAAAAAGTATGATTTTTCAGGCACACTATAAACATGGCAGATGAAGACCTTCTTTCTTTCGTGACCATGTTTTAATCCATGTGCAAAAACACAGCTTGAGTAATATAAAAGAATCATACATAGCATAATTAACTGAGTAACATTCAGACAGTTTATTGGGTAAGAAGAAAGGCCTGGAGGTGCTTTAGGACAAATTAACAGATGGGCTACAGATCAGTTCATCTACCAGTGCACATTCATCACACTGCAATACAGCTCATCAAGAGTGACCTGAAAGAAGTTTCTAAAGTTTATATTCAGGGAAAGTAGCAAGGGAGAGGGAAAAGTGGGGTACAGGAGGAGACCCAGCATCTTAATCACAAAGCAAACCAATAAATGAACCTCTCTTACCACTCACCGATTATATGTAAAGACTACTTTGGCCTAATTACATTGGTTAAGTCACCCTTTATGTTAATTCATATCTAAAATGTTTTCTAGGACTAACAAGCTTTTTGCAAAGCACAGAGATAAAACACTTTTTACTTTCAAAGCTCTTTATGACAGTGATGTCAGCTCAGCAATGCTGTAAGTTAGGCAAAAATTAGCTGTTTTCTGAGACACAGAGAAGTTAAATGACTTCCTCAAAACCATGGTGTAGAATGTGTTAGTTATTACTAATATCCTTAAGAACCTGGAATGATACTGTTTTTCAAAGAGAGGGAATTAGAGGCAACCAGCATCTGCTAGTAAGGAATTACCAAATTTTCATCTCAGTTTTATTATTAAAATACTTTTAATTCCCCCTACCTCAGAAAGTGTTCCACATGTATATTTTTGTAATAATGAGCTGTTTCATCTTAGTAACAAAAAGCACTGGTCCTTTCCAGCCCTAAGTAGACACCCTACCCAAGAAAGGGTAGTCAAGATACAGTAAGAGTCACATACTCCACGGCACCAATGATCTTCCCATTATTACAATTACAGTTATCAAAGACACAAGCCAAGTTACTTTAAGGAATTAAGCTGGAGTACTCTAGTTTTTGTAAAAAAAGTAGAGAATAGGTAACTAACCATTCTTTGAAACAGAAAGCTATTAAAAACCAAGGTATCCTAAAATGAAGCACACAGCTGCTACAAAGGGCAGGATTAACCCAATAAACCTGCATATCCCCAATTGCAAAGTTAACAGATTTGTCAGCTCAGCCCTTACTTATCCCTACAAAAGCTTTTGGTTTGCAGAAATGTGAAATGGATACTGGAGCTAGGCTCTTCTTCATTCTGTAGGTCCACAAAGAAGCAACAGTAGAAACTCTGTTGTGGTATATCTGCACTGAAAACAGTTTCCAAAACCTTATGGATATCCCCCTCCATCCAAGCTGAACTCTTGCATGTTCTCCTTGTGTTTTTAATCCTAACAAGTATTTTGCTGTGGCAAGCAGCTGCTGAAGTCCATCTCTTCTTGTCCTGTGCCTAGCCAGATCAGAGAGATCATTTGCCCATTCTAATGAATAAAAGATGAAACTGTGGCTCATTAAATAGGCCTGCAAAGACCCCTTCCCATTAACTTCAGCTCAGATATAACTGCTGGGTAGCACTGGATAACATGAAGACATAAAACTAGTCTCTAAATACCTGTACCATGTAATCTGGTACCATTAACTCACCTTTACTGCTGTCAGTACAACCCACTAATGGGACACTTGGCTCTTTCAGATTTACACCACGAGGGTTTAACTTACCTATGGCAGATGCAGGGTAACACCATGTGAGTTTATTGCTAGTTTATTGCTCGTGTAAAAGCCCGACCCAGTGGTTCACACACACACACTTGTTCAAAGCAAGGCTGTGACCTGGCACCAGGAGCTCTAGTTCAACACCTGTGTGAATTCCTCTGAGCTTACCACAGCTCCTGCAAACAAGTTTTTCAAAAAACCTGCATACAGGTACTAAATAACACAGAAGAGAATTCAGTTGCCTGTAAGTAACAAGTTATGGATCAAATCCATCTTTGCACTGGAAGGCACATATTTTCCCCATTATGTTTGGCATGTTTTTCACACAGCTACATAGCTGCTGAAACAATCAACTCTCCAAAGGGCCACATGAACAGCAAGTGGCAAGATCTGCAGGAGAAAACAAAGCAATGCTGTGAGGTACAGAGTGGGGAAAAGAGGTGGGGAACTTTCCTTGAGCAATCACTTAATTGTGATTCCGTGACACAAACTCTGGACTCCATTAGGAAAAATCTTGTTAACAAAATTGGTTTCTTCCCATTTCCAGTCCTAATTTTTATGCAGAGCCAATGCAACAATCCAGATTTGTTTTTTCTAACACTATATATTTCTTCTTTGGTGAACTGGGCTTCTTATAATAAGATATTTCACTATAATACTGTGAATAATACTCTAAATAAACAGAGAAAAACAAATGACAAAAATGCTTTTTTAAATCAGTAATTTGTTTTCCATCTATGTATCCATTAATCCATAGCTATTCAGAGAAATTTGGCACTCTGTCAGCTCCCCCTAACTCAAAAACTGTCATTTCAGAGAGTAAATTCTAAGCAAATACAAAAATGGAAACCATTTATTTTTCTACCCATTAAGGGCTTTCCAGTTGCATGGTTTGCATTTACAGTTCAGCTTTTGTAGCAGAATAGAGATTTACTGGTTTTGGCCTAAAGTTTATGCAGTGGGCTATTTGTGCTCCATTTTAGCACTACAACCCATAGAGATTTATAACTTTGACATTTCTAGACTATATGGGACAAGCAGAAGCAATAGTTCATGGATCAGTATCTAGTGCATTTCAGGGGGCTTGGAAATAAAAGCTCAAATTTTGGCTAGGAAAAGCAAAACAAAAATTAAACATTAAAACAGATGAAGATGAAAAACACTTACAAGAGAGTGAATTAATGGCACCTACATTGTGATGCTAAACATTTGGCAGTGTTTTCTCATTCCCATATGGGAGCCACTGCACTCCTTCACCACTGTAAGAAAAGTGATAAGAGAAATCATTGTGCTTGTGAAGTGAATGGAGAGTGTGATTTGAGGCTCTATCTTTCATTGAACTGACAGCGAAAAAATTAGGTGGCAGAAGGATGAGGCTCTTGAAGACATTTCCTTGACCTTATGTCACCTTGTTCCTCAAAACAAAGCCACACAGTTCTCCCCTTCTGAAGAATTGATAAATCACTTTTTTGAAAGTATAAGCTGTATTGTATAAGCTATCCAAGACCAGAAATCATAACATTCACTATCAGCAGTGCAAGGTGGCCTTTCCATTCTTCTCACTGTCCATAATGGGCCATTTATTCATAACATTCACTGTTAATTGGCACAAATAGTGAACTATGAGGCCTGACCCTACAGTTCTTTTCACAGTTTGGGCAGAGCACCAGCTGGTGCCAATGTAATGCCAAAAACATAGAAAAGGCCCAGCAGTAGATTGAGTTTGGCTGTCCGCTGAGGAATTTTGCTGAAGTTCTGACTCCGGAACTGTCTTTCCAGTGAAAATGCCATGGGAATGGTGAGCAGTGGCAATGCCATGCTGATGGTATAACGTGTGGCCAGCACACAGAAAATCAGGTAGGGCAAGAAGAGCAGCACAGTGTAGAGAATATAGGAGAAGGTGGGGCCAATGAGGATGGCCAAGGTGACAATTCCCGCCTGCCGGTCCGACTCCATGTCCCGCGTGTTGTTGCTGTGCAGGATGGCCTCAGTGCTGAGGGCCAGAGGGACAGCGTAGAGCAGGGGTGACAGAGACAGGTAACCAACCTGCACTGCATGGGCAAACATGACAGCCAGGGGCCCAAAGGTGATCAGGATCACCACGTCGCCAAGCGCAACGTACTTAAATCCAACTCCTGTGGCAAGACACAAGAATAAAATAAAGCATTATTAAATAATTCAAATGACAGGAGAGAATGGATGACATAACAGTTCAGCCCTTCCCATAGGAATATTGCAAAGCAACTAAAGCACAGGCAGCTATGGATGAGAAACATGGTATCTCTTCTTTTTTAAGATAAGAATTTCTCCAAACAAAGCAACAAAAAGGGACAGGTTTTAATACCCATCTAGAAGTACCTGTCTCTGTAGAAACCTATAGAAATAAGGTACTTTTCAGTGTGATCACAAATACTAGAACCTGATCCTGAAGAAATACAGAAAATGCTCAGAATGAAATGCAAAACTGACAAGACACTTTCAGGAAAACCCACATAACAAAGTCTGACAGTTAGAAACTAAGTTGTTTTTTCTTCTCCTACTAATGATGTTTGGATCTATTCAACACAGGAAGACACTAAAATATCCTTGTTTTACTAAGAAGAATCACAAACTGTACAGCATTCACAGTGAAGCTCCATCTAAAGAATAAGTACAAAACATTCCAAAACAAAGTAACATTGCCACCAAAGGAAAGAAAATATGCCATTAGCTACAGTGCTACAGGATATGAGGTAAACTTCCACAAGAAGATTCAGCACCAGTTCTGATAAGCATCTAAAGCCATATATGTAAACAATAATGCCTCAACACCACTATCCAACCGAAGATCTTAGTATGACTCTTCCCACAACATTCAATTGCAAAGAATACAAGTTTAAGTACCAGCACTTCAGGAAATACCACAAATATTTTATTGCAGTGCACTAGATAGATCACGTGTGTCTTCTAGAAACCTCTTGACAATTCAGCTGATTCTATCACTTCTACATTCAGATTCACAAGAAACGGGATGCAGCACTTACCTCCGGTATAAAGGAAGGAGCTGGAAAGTCCTCCAAAGTAAATCAGGGCCAGGTGCTCCAGCTTGAGCGTCGAGACAACGTAGAGCCCAGCAGCGCAGATACAGCCCACGGTGTAGAGAAAGACTCCAAACCGGACTACATCCTGCGGCTCCAAAATCTGGTCCACCAATGTCCTGTCATCACTCTTCTTGTGATCGATGCCTTTGGAAAAGTCATAATAGGTATTCACCAAGTTGCCGGCCCCGTGCACAGCCAGGACGGTCACGGCGCTTCCCAGCAGCAGCCCCGGGTCGAGCGCTCCCTCGGCCCGGTAGGCCAGCGCGCTGCCCAGCGCCACAGGGGTCAGCGAGGCGCTGAAGCTCCAGGGCCGGAGCGCCAGCACATAGGCCGCACACTTGTGTCTCCAGCTGCCGGGGGCGGCCCCGTCAGCGCCCGCCACCGCCGTGCCGCTGCTGTTCCTCTCGCTCCCGCGGGGGCTCTCGGCGCTGATACTGATCTTCTGCACCAGGTCTGCCGGTCCCATGCTCGCCCGCCGTCTCGCAGCAGCAGCGCCTGGAAGGGGAAGGGCCGCGCGTTAGCGGGGCCCGG
>WBNO01032418.1:21245-103668 GCA_013400575.1 Peucedramus taeniatus | reverse complement strand
CGGCCCGCGGGGCTGCGAGCGCCGCGATTACCCGCGCCACGACCGCCAGCCCGCCAGGCCTCGCCACCCCCGCGGCCTTGTGCGAAGAGTTCCGCACCTGCCGGCACCTCCCGCTGTACAAATTAAAAGGAAAATTAAGCGGCCCACGGCGTCATGCGCGGCGGCGAAGGGGTGACCCCGCAGGACGCGCCAGCACCACGATTCATGTCATAGCCCCCACGGAGCGCCCGAAGCCCGGCGCAGATACAACCACCTTTGCTGCTGGCCGGGCAGCCGGACACATTTCAGCGGAGCACAGCGGGCACGGCACGGCAGCGCCCCGCTCCCGTTACGCATGCGCAGGGCGCGCCGGGGCTGACACCCTTGCGCGGGCAAGACCTTAAAGCTCCTCTGGTTAAAGCTCTGTCCACGGCCAGGGACACCCACACCCTCCATCTCCACCGGCCCAGGCTGCTCCAGGCCCCATCCAGCATGGCCTTGGACACTTCCAGGGATCCAGGGGCAGCCACAGCTTCTCTCTGGCAAACTATTCCAGGACCTCCCCAAACATCTTCCTAACACCTAAACTAAATTGCCTCTCTTTTAGTCTGAACCCATTCCCCCTTCTTCCTGGCGAAGAGTCCCTCCTTGTATGCCCCTCCAGATACTGAAAGGCTGGTCTGAGATCTGCACACAACCTTCTCTTCTTCCATAGAGGAGATACTCTAGTCCCCATCGCTCCAGCATCTAACAGCTCCACGCAGCTCGGTGCCATTCGCTGAGAGTGCCTCAATCCAATTGTCTCTGTCGCCGACAAAGCTGGTGAATGCCATCAGCCCGGTACCACCCCTGAGGGACACCACCCGTCCCTGGTCTCGATGTGGACAATGAGCCGCTGACCGCAACTCCTTACGTGCGGCTATCCAGCTAGTTCTTTATCCGACGAGTGGTCTATCCATCAAATCCATGTTTAGACATCAGGCTGTCACGCAGAACAGTGCCAAACGCTTCACAGAAGCTCAAGCAGACGATGCCGAGGGATCTACGCTATCTGCCCATGCTGTAGCCTGGCCATAGCCGGCACCTCACGGAAGGGCGGAAGCCGGCATCGGGAAGGTGGGCCTACTGAGCAAGCCCAGCCATTCTATTGGTCAGATGTACTGCCACTCAGTCACTATTGCCTTGATGATTGGTCAAAAGGCGACTGCCCTTGCGGTTCCTTGGGGAAGGGGTGGGGTTTTGAGCGCTTCTTCCCCCTTTCTCTTTTTCTATTGGTCAGATGTGATGCCGATCACAGCATTCCTGGGAGCCTATTGGCCAGCCGCAGCTCGCCGGCGCTGCAGGCGCGGCGGCGGGGCAGGCACGGGGCCNGGCCCCGCCGGCCGTGCTCGCCTTGCCCCGCCTCAGCCCTCCCTCACTCTCGGCCTGCGGAGCTCCCCCCGGACTCGGGCCTGCCGGCTCCTGTCCGCGGGTTCTGTGGCCGTGAGAGAATCCCAGGAACTGACTCCGGGCTGGGTTGATGGGCGGCAGCAACCCCCCCGCTGCTCTTTGATCCGGGGAGCCTCTCCTGGGCTCCCGCCAGCAGCCACCTCACCCATGGTCCCGCTGGATGTCTGTGACCGCGTGTGGAATATTTGGGGAGAACCGGCTGAAGTTGTGGTGTTAGTGCTTGGTTTGGTCTTACGTAATCTGAATATCGGGGCGGGGGGGGCGTCAAGCATCTGAAATGTTTTTGACATAAAGAAAGGCTCCCGAGAAAGTTTGTTTATGTGTTGTGCTAGGAAACCCCGTGTTGCAATGACTGGTGTTGCTATAACTGGACTTCCCATCTCTAAATATCTATTGGAGGATGTAACACTTGCCAGTGCTCAGTCTCCCTTGTGTTGGTGTAACACTGAGATTTCTGTGAAGAAACTTGGATGAAAGTGTTCAGGGAGGAGTCAGATATGATAGTGATATAATCCTGGGAATGGTTGTGCTTACTTATTATAGGTAATTGCAAACCCTAGTTTCACCCTACTGTTTTTCAACTGTTGCATTACTCTTGATTTAGGATTAGATCACCCTAGGGGACCTGGCCTACTGCAATGTATTTTGGTATTTGAGGAACTAGAGAGCAAATAGGCTAGGGGTCATGATATGTGGTGATACAGTTTTATCATGGAATGTAATGCCTAAGGAATATAGTCATTACTTGTATTTTATGGTCTAACAATACAGCATCTTCATGGGTATTTTGGGGACAGTCAGGAGGGACGGCCTTAAGGAAGAAGCTCAGAGATTTCAATTCAAACAGTAAAAAATGTGTCTCTCTGAAGAATTTACAGGACTTGATGCCCCTGAGCCCCAGCGTGCTGCCACCATGTCAGGCACTGTGTCCATTCTCCAGCAATTTGCCAATGGCTTGAAGAGTCGCAGTGAAGAGACGAGGGCCAAAGCTGCCAAGGACTTGCAGCATTATGTCACCATGGAGCTGCGTGAGGTGAGGGCTACTCAGAAAAAATGGAATTATTTATCCTCGTGTATCACGTGAGTCTAGAGTAATGGGCTGGGTGCCTTGGCAGTGGAGATTGTTGGAATATGGAAGCTGGTCTTAGGGAGGAGATGGGGCACAGCAGAGAGCTTATCTTTGCCCCCTGGCATGTAGGAGAGGTGAGCAAGTTGGTGACACAAATGGGTAGTCAGATACCAGAATAAGTAAACTTATATGGGTCACAAATAAGAGAAACTATTTTGAGCTTGTAATGTATGGTTGATTTAATTTCTTTCTGTTTAAGTGGCATAAGAAGCATTGTCTTTATGGAGGTTTTGGAGCAGGAGGGAGGGAGAGACTGCTAAAAGCTGATTTGAACTTTTTGCTTTTACAGATGAGTCAGGAAGAATCTACCAGGTTTTATGATCAGCTGAACCATCACATATTTGAGCTGGTCTCTAGCTCTGATGCAAATGAAAGAAAGGGTGGCATTCTGGCTATAGGTAAGTGAAAGTGCATAATGCCTCTGCTGAGTTTTTTTTTTTCATGCATCTATCTTTAGGGAGAGATTTTCAAAAGGAATGAGCTTTTATAGTCGGGGGCCTGATGTCTGACAGCTCAGGATGCTGGGTGTGTTCTAGTTGCTGGCTCTGAAAATCTGTGTGAAGTGTCAGCATGGGAGCTACTGAGAGTGGTTGAAAACCTGGTACTTAATGGGCCCTGAGCTCTTCTGGGAGTTGAGCATCAAATGTGAATGCTGAGCACATGAAAATTCTGTTCTAGAGCTCAGCTGAGAACACTTTGTGCTGCCCCTTTATATGTTTTAGGGTAAGCTGACTTTCTCAACTCTCTTCCATCTGGGGAGATTCATTCTTGTTATTTAAATTTACCTGGCTCCATAACAGCAACTTCCATCCCCAAGAGGGGTTCACATAGCTTCTGCTTTGATTCTGACCAGCCTCTCCATTAGTGGCTCTGGCTGTGTGAGATTGCAGAGCTGCCTGAATCCCCACTCTTGGGAAAGTCAGCTTGTGTAAATACTTTGCCTTCCAGGCAAGTAGCCTGTATTGTAGCAGTTACTTCTTAAATATCTAAAGAGGTGTTTATGTTTTAGGCTCATAGACATAATCATCCAGCCCCAATGTGTTTGAAGGCAGTGTAAATCCCTTAGAGAAATCTTTATTGATAACATCAGGTCTTAAGCTTACAGTATCACATTCAAATGGTTTTGTGAATTTAGTGATGTTGAAAGATGCCAGCTTGACAACCCTGGAGACTGATGGCCTCTTTATCTACAAAACAAGTACAACCCAGGCACTGGCAATGAAAGCTTCTGCTGTGCTGGTGCCTGATGAATTGCCTCCACCCTCACCAGGAGAGACTGTCTAGGACTGAGGAGGAGAGCATTTCCTTGGTCTGTTCAGTCTTTGACTTTTCCTGGGACATGGACTAACTATAGTAGTTGCATGCAGATGGATGTCTTTCTATTAGGAACAGGTCTGTGATACCAGGGTGATTTTTTTTTTTCTCTTCTAAAACTAAGAATGGGGAAAATATATGAGGCTACCAGATGCATTTTTCCACTCACTTAAAAAGTTCAGGCTCAAACGAATGGTGGCCCTTTCCTGTGCTTGATTATTTTTTTTTCCTGTGGATTTGCAGTTTAGGGGGACTTAATGGGAATCTTTAAGGAATGTGTAGGGAATACCAGCTGTCATCCAGGGATTACCTACTGTCTGCCTCACTGACTCTTGGGGAGAACTGCAGCACATGAAAACTGCAGCATTGCTCCCTTTCTCTGCAGCAAGTCTTATCGGTGTTGAAGGAGGTAATGCCACCCGTATCGGCAGGTTTGCCAACTACCTGAGGAACCTCCTGCCATCCAATGACCCTGTTGTAATGGAGATGGCTTCCAAGGCTATCGGGCGGCTTGCAATGGCTGGTGACACCTTCACAGCTGAGTATGTGGAGTTTGAGGTGAAACGAGCTCTGGAATGGCTGGGAGCTGACAGGAATGAAGGTCGTAGACATGCAGCTGTAAGTGATGCCTTTTTTGTTGTCATGAAATAGTTGGGATTAGTGAACAGTGGTAGGAAATGTGCACAGAAATCTGCAGAAAAGCTTTGGTCAGCATGGGAATGGTTGCCGGTCCGTGTCTGAGAATCTGTAATGCTCTCATGGCAGAGTGCTGCTTCATTGCTTCTCCATTAGCCCAGTCACTAATGAAGACCAAGACACTGTTATGCTAGGAATTGTCAGTGTGGGGTTGGAAACAGCTCACAGACATCGACAGTCTAAACAAATGGTACTACACTGTAAAAGTTAGGAGGTTTATCTCTGTGTGCTCATCTTTCAGATTGTTACTGTTTCTCTCCCCACCTCCAGGTTCTTGTCTTGCGTGAGCTGGCAATCAGCGTGCCTACCTTCTTCTTCCAACAAGTGCAGCCATTCTTTGACAATATATTTGTGGCTGTGTGGGATCCCAAACAGGCCATCAGAGAGGGAGCTGTCTCTGCCTTAAGAGCCTGCCTTATCCTTACCACGCAGCGGGAGCCAAAAGAGATGCAGAAGCCCCAGTGGTACAGAGTAAGAAAATAACTTTGTTTTGAAGCAGCCCCTTATAATGCAGTACAGATGTTGAAGTGCCAGTTTTTAGAAGAGCTGGCTAAGCTAAGAACCTGTCACCTTTGTCAGTAAAAAGCTGCCTCTCCTTGAAAGGGTTGAAAATATAATGGCTTCCAAAGTGAGTGGTTCCTTTGGCCTATTGCTGCAAAAGTATGCAAGACTTAACTCCTTCAAGATTACATTGTTCTATCTGCACCTCATCTTCAGCTTTTGAACTTGACCTAGTTTTATAGCCATGCAATTATCTAGTGTCATCTCTTACTAGTAAAGGGTTTTATTAGTGTAGCTAAAACATAAGTGTGAAAGGTAAGAATTCTTTTGTCTGAACATTTGCTTTGCTGCCATTGTCACATGAATTCAAGCTTGGTGATATCAAGTAAATTCTGGGCAGTGCAGTCAAATGTTATGAATTTGGATTTCTTGTAATCAAATAAGTGCTGCAGATAGCAATAAATCTGATACTGTGCTGTTTGATTAGTGCTGCTGAAAATGCTCTGCAGCAGAATCCACAACTTTTGGGCAAATCAGAGTTTTATTATGTTATACTTCTTTTATTACTCAATTGAGGTTTGTGGCTACTCTTGGAAAATTCAGAACGTCAGTAACTCTTGACTGGCAGTACTGCTTAATTTCCATAGACTTTGTTTCTGCATTGTCACTGAGATTTTTTTTCTTTTCCCCCAAGCATACGTATGAAGAGGCTGAGAAGGGCTTTGATGAGACTTTGGCCAAAGAGAAAGGAATGAATCGTGATGACAGAATTCACGGTGCCTTACTGATCCTCAATGAGTTAGTGAGAATCAGCAGTATGGAGGGAGAGGTGAGCAAAGGGAATAAGGTGGCGATTATGGGGATTGATTGAGAGTGTATAGCAACTCTGCAGTCTGTGGAAATAACCCATGGTGTTGCAAGGGGGTTGTTGGGTGGAAAACTCATTTGAACATAGAATCGAGCATTAAAGTGTGTTAGAGAAATAAAAGGGACAAGTTTGGGCTGAGGAGGTAATAAGCTCCGAGAGAAAGTCTATTAACTTGATTAAATACAATGAAAAATATATTTTCTATGGAATGAGGACTCTCTTGCGTGTTAGATACTCAAATATTTTTGCTGGATTTTATTCAGTTGATGTTTTACGGACATTTGAATATTGATTATACAGGATGCAATTCAGGAGATTTGAGTAGCACTCTACTGAGAGTATCTTAGTTACTCTTTATTTTTTTAATGTTTCTCTACTTTGTCCAGCGCCTTAGAGAGGAGATGGAAGAGATTACTCAGCAGCAGCTTGTGCATGACAAGTACTGCAAAGACCTGATGGGCTTCAGTACCAAGCCTCGCCACATCACTCCCTTCACAAGCTTTCAGTCTCTTCAGCCCTCTCAGTCAAATGCTTTGGCTGGTCTCCTGGGGTACAGTGCTCACCAAGGAATTATGGGTTTTGCAACCTCACCTGTCCCTGTAAAATCTACTTTGGTAGAAAGTCGATGCTGCAGGGATCTAATGGAAGAGAAATTTGATCAAGTATGTATTTGTTCTTCAAGTTGTCTTCCAACGTTCTCAACATCTGTTCTTGCAGAGGAGTTGTCCTCTGTGTTTTTACTTAGCAGGCAATACCGGCTAGTATTGAACTGAGACTTCAAAACTCAATATTTACATGTATCATGGCTTTGTCATTGTCTGCCTTGGGGCAGTGATTTATTTCCTTTGGAAGCAGTCTTGATTATCCTTTCCTTTGATGGACTCTGAAATGTCAGTAGAATGCCTAAAAGCACACAGGCAATAAACATTTATGTGTTACTGCCAGTGGCCGTCCTTTAAAGCCTAATCTATTTCCTTCCAGGTCTGCCAGTGGGTTCTCAAGTGCAGAACCAGCAAAAATTCTTTGATCCAGATGACGGTTCTCAATCTGCTACCACGATTGGCAGCTTTCCGTCCTTCAGCATTCACAGGTGACAAGACAGATGGTTGGATGTTAGAAATATTGCTGAATTTGGGCTGGAAATTATCCAGATCTCTTTGGTCCAGATGAACTTGTACAAGCAGTGCAGCACACCAAATGTGGTGTTTGTCTGATAAGAATATTTTTCTGTGGGAAGACAGTCTTTTTTCTGAATAAGTGTGACTTGATAGATGATGCCAAAATGTTGCTCTGATGAAGAAAATAGATTGAAATCTATTGTCAGAATTTGGTGATCAATACCATAAGACATAAAAACCTCCTTTTTTTTTTCTCCTCAATATGTCAGACTTAGAGGAGAATTCTCTCATGCTCTGACTCAGTATATCCCAAATGTTATTGGAGTTCTCTTCCTTTTTCTCTGTTGCATGTGCTAGGAAGTACCTGCCAGCTTTAAAGCAGTTTAGTTAATTTATCAGGCAAGTTTAGGAGAGTATCAGAGTTGGAAGCAAGTCACCAAGCTGCTCTTAGTGGCTTGGAACAATTTTTACGTTAATTATTCTAAATTTCCAATCAATCACTATGAAACTAAGATGCTTGGCTCTTATATGTGTATAAAACCTCTTGCAGTGGGGGTGTTCTATAGCTCTTTTATTCTGGTGATTTTTCTTTTTAAAAACAAAGCCTTCTGTAGTTTGAAATGTTTATTATATGGTGACATGTTTGCCACTGATCATGTCAGCAAATTTAATATTACTATGTCTGTTTTCTAGTTTTACACTTGTAAAGGTTCAGTTGGAAATGTTATGCAGCTGTATAAACCTCAATGAATTCTAATATCTGTATTGTTTTCTCTTGTGGGCAGCTGATCAGTATCTTCCAGACACCATGAATCATGTTCTCAGTTGTGTGAAGAAGGAGAAGGAGCGAACAGCAGCCTTCCAGGCCTTGGGGTTGCTTTCTGTGGCAGTGAGGTCTGAGTTTCAAGCTTACCTACCAAAAGTCCTTGAAATCATTAAAGCAGCTCTTCCCCCAAAGGACTTTGCCCACAAGTAAGTATGTGAAAGTTAGAGGAAGAAATGGAAACACTTGCTCTTTATATAATTTTTGTAATGTGGGATCAAATTCTTGTATTAAAATCAGAAGTATTTCTGTAAGACTGATAATACAGAAGGAGGATGAGGAAAGATGTTTGAAAAATAGCAGCTCCTTGTAATTTTGTGGTGCTTTTCCAGGAGACAGAAGTCTGTGCAGGTTGATGCCACAGTCTTCACCTGTATTAGTATGCTGGCACGAGCCATGGGACCAAGTATCCAGCAGGACATCAAAGAGCTTTTGGAACCTATGCTGGCTGTGGGCCTGAGGTAAGCATAAATCTGTTTTGCTGTTAGCTGCAGGATGGCATTGTCAGCCGTACGGAGTGAGATCTTAAAAGTTTTCAGATTGAGGATTGCTTTTAAGTTGACATAAGTGATCTTTCAGAAGATCACTATAGCTGTTTCAGAAGAGTGGTATGTTTTAACTGTTAATGTGCCTGTTATTTAAGAGAATTCATATCTCAGTAAAGAAATCTTGTTGTAGAACAGCTAGTCCAAAAGCAGTCTCCTTTATTTTTCACTATTCAAACACGTTTGGCAGTAACCTGCGAAATTTTTGAAAGCATATGACAGACAGCAGATTTGTGCCATAGCAAACTGGCAGAGAAGGAGAGCTGAAGTGCTGAATATTTGCTCCTGGCTTCTTTCACCTTTGTAGCTGACACTTCTTATTGGAGGAATTAATTAAGTTGGTGGTATGGAAAGGCGTGGAGGAAGTTTTCAGGTAGCACGAGGGTGTTTAAATTATATTGTCATCTGGAAGTGAATTTAGTTGCTTTTTTGTTTAAAAAGCATAAGTGTAAGAAGTCATTTAGATTTGTAACAGTATTATGGCAACACTGGCTAATGTAGTGATGTGTGCAGCAGTCCTGGGACTTTGCTCACCCAGTTTATACAGGAAGGTCACCTCATGCCTTGGTTCACACAAGGACCCTGTGCTCTTCTTGCAGGTGTTGCTCTCATGTGCGAATGCCCACAATTATATTCTGATTGGCAAAGTTATAAATTAACAAAAAGGTGAAATATGCATGTCATTGTTTCTTTTCTAATGACTTTTGTTTGCTTCTTGCCCTCAGCCCTGCTCTAACAGCTGTTCTGTACGACTTGAGCCGTCAGATCCCACAGCTGAAGAAGGATATCCAGGATGGACTGCTGAAAATGCTCTCTCTTGTTCTGATGCACAAGCCTCTGCGACATCCAGGCATGCCAAAGGGCCTTGCCCACCAGCTGGCCTCCCCCAGTCTCACCAACATCCCAGAGGCCAGTGATGTGGGGAGCATCACCCTTGCCCTGCGTACACTTGGTAGCTTTGAGTTTGAAGGTAAGATGAAATAAGGAAGCAGGGAGCAAGGGCATATGGGATAGAAACAACTGGGGCATTGGAGTAGAGTACAAGTAGGAGGAAAATTGTGGGAGCATGTTCTTTAAACTCCTGTTCTCTGGTAGACCTGGTAATTGAGGTGTAAACCTGTGTTCAACCACCCATCTTCCTCTTTTCAGGGCACTCGCTGACTCAGTTTGTCCGGCATTGCGCAGATCACTTCCTGAACAGCGAGCACAAGGAGATCCGGATGGAAGCAGCCCGCACTTGCTCTCGCTTGCTCACACCCTCCATCCACTTGATCAGTGGCCATGCCCATGTGGTCAGTCAGACAGCAGTGCAAGTCGTGGCTGATGTCCTTAGCAAACTGCTTGTAGTTGGAATAACTGACCCAGGTTAGTGTGGGATTCAGAGAAAAGTGTTCTCCTACCACATGTTAATTTTATCATGTGAGCAGGTGATGATGTTACAAATAGAAATAGAATTTGTAGTAGAATTTGAACGTATTTGCCATTAAAGTTAATCTGTCACTCTTGGTAAATTAGAAAAAAAAACTCTCCCGATTTATTTTTCCACATCTTAATTTTTGAGGTATTAATAGAACACTAGTGAAAAATGCTCCAGATGTGCCCTTGGTAATCCTTTGAACTAAGTAGAACACTGAGACTCCTTTTGCTGCTGTTCTGGGTCACAGCCTTAAATTTTGTAGTTTGGGAAGGAATTGGTCCTTCTTGTTGAAACTTCCTACTTGATTTTTTTAATTCTTTCAGTTGAACTCATCTCAGGTTGCCACGTAGCATCCAAAAGTGACACTTGCAGGTGCAATAGATTGGCACTGTACTGACTTGGTTATTGGGGCATGTTGAGCAGCACAGAGATTTCTGGGCTGACCTGTCCTGTTTTTTGTGTGTGAAACACTGGTATAGTGTCTTGCTCTGGGAAAGCTCTTGTGAAGAATTTTTGAGGCTGTTTTGTGAACAAAGGCAAAAAAGTGGCCAGAATTTAATGCATTTGAAGAGCAATAAATGTGTTCTTGCAGACCCTGATATACGTTTCTGCGTGTTGGCTTCTCTGGATGAGCGGTTTGATGCTCACCTTGCCCAGGCTGAAAACTTGCAAGCTCTTTTTGTGGCCCTGAATGATCAAGTGTTTGAAATCCGAGAGCTGGCCATCTGCACTGTGGGGCGCCTGAGCAGCATGAACCCTGCCTTTGTCATGCCTTTCCTTCGCAAGATGTTAATCCAGGTAAGGAGGAGGGATTCCTGCAGGGAAAACAGAGTAATTGATATTGAGACTAAGGTGGTGTTGAAGAACTGGGCTATCTAGCTGTAAATGCATGGAGAGCAGGGGAATCAGTCTCTTTTGGAAAATAGTTATTGCCCAGCTTAGTGGGTTTCAGCAGATGTTTCTCATGATAGGTGGTTGGACTGAAGCTCTGTGGATGTATTAGAAGGGAAAGGAAGGATAGCAGTTGTTATTTCACCCCTAGTCATCATGCCAGAGTGCTTTCCATCTCTGTTGAGGAAGAATGTTATGGTGCTTTTAGGTGAATGTGTGGTACCTCATTGTAAACAAAGATTTTGGAGCCATCCCTTTTATGCTAATTAATTTTAGCTTGATTTAGGAAAATTATAACAGAGTGAAAGGTAGAACAGCCTTTACAAGTGCTGAGTTGTGACAAAAGGAAATGCAAAGAATTTTTACCTGCCTTTATTTTCCTGATTTGCTTGCTTCCATTGTCTGTTGTGCAGATTCTCACAGAGCTGGAACACAGTGGTGTTGGCAGAATCAAAGAGCAAAGTGCCAGGATGTTGGGTCACCTGGTTTCTAATGCTCCACGCCTCATCCGTCCCTATATGGAGCCTATCCTTAAGGTAGTCTCTACGTTTCCTGGTGACTTTGGAATGAAGTGGCACAGCAAGTGGTTACATGACCCTCAGGAGCTACAGTTCTTTTACTTCATCTTAGCAGGAAAGAAAACAAATTGGTGTAGATGTTACTCACGGGAACGCACGTGGGTGACAGTTTAGCCCAATTTAATTCCAGATTTGCATAATGTTTGAGACACCTAAGTTTCTTTTACTGTTGAAATTCTTACTATGGTCGTGGGGTCAATTTCAAGTGTAAACAAAAGTAAAGATAATTTTGAGTACTCTTTAAACACATTCTAATTTGTCCCACTGTCATCCACCAGGCGCTGATTGTGAAACTGAAAGATCCTGATCCAGATCCCAATCCAGGCGTGATTAACAATGTCCTGGCTACGATAGGGGAGCTTGCACAGGTAGAGATATACTGCAGATACCTTTTTGCCATGCTTGTTAAGGTTTTGGGAATGCTAGATGAAGGATAAATTTTTGTCTTTCAATAGGTCAGTGGGCTGGAGATGAGGAAGTGGGTGGATGAGCTCTTCATTATAATTATGGACATGCTACAGGACTCCTCCCTGCTGGCTAAAAGACAAGTAAGTGTTTACAACTGTGCTAAACTTGACAGCTGCTGTGACCATAGCTGTAACAAAATATCCACAGGTCCCATCATAGCTGCTAAAATGAAACTTTAAATCACTCAAGTCTCTAGTGGAGTTACAGTCGCGGTACACAGGTGAGGGTTTACAGTGCCTGTTGTGACATAGTTCCAAGCTGTTAGAGGAAAAACAGGAAGGAAGAGAAAGCTGTTTTTATTGGAAAGCTTGGACTCACTGAACTGAATGTTTATTTGAATTGTACCTCTGAGTGAGAGCAATTGTGACAGCCTAAGATATTGTTGATTATTACTTACTTTACTATTGCTTATAGAAAAATGTTCTTTATAGAGGCTTTCCAGCCATGGACCGTGATTTTCAGTGTGATCCTAAAATGCTCAAAGAAATACCTCCGAAATTAACTGATGTATCAGAAGGCATAATAAGTTCCCTGGTCAAAACTAATCTTCTTTGGGCTTCATCTTTGTAGGTGGCTCTTTGGACACTGGGGCAGCTTGTGGCTAGCACTGGTTATGTGGTAGAACCATACAGGAAGTACCCAACTTTGCTGGAGGTGCTTCTCAACTTCCTGAAGACTGAGCAAAACCAGGGCACCCGCAGAGAGGTATGAACATGAAACTATCACACAGCCACTTAGCAAAGCTTTTTGGGGAGGAGAGAGGTGCCAAATAAATGTGCCTGCATAGATTTGAGGCAGGGAGGGAGAGATCATTGTTGTGGCTGAGCAAAATGCAATAAGAAGACATAAGAGAGTGCATGTGTTAAGTCAATGAAATGGCTTCCAGAAGCTGGATGGAAAGCACTGTTTTTTCCAGGTAGTCACTTCAGTTCCAGATCTTCCCTCTTAAATCATCAGGATCTTTTCAAATATGGGGGTTTGAGTGTTGTCTTTGGCCTTAGTGGTGAAGTTGTGGGGAATTTTCTTTGTGTCTTTTCAGGCTATTCGTGTGTTAGGGCTGCTGGGTGCTTTGGACCCTTACAAGCACAAAGTGAACATTGGCATGATCGATCAATCACGAGATGCTTCAGCTGTTAGCCTCTCGGAGTCCAAATCCAGCCAGGATTCTTGTAAGCATCTCAATTTCTTTCAGATAGATAGCTTTATGATTTACAAACAGATCTTGACTGTTTTGTTACCAGTTTGTCTCTTCTTCTTAAAGAATTGTTAATGTACATGTTTTCAACTTACACTTAGGTGTTCCTGAACCCATATTCAAGACCTTTTAATACCTAGCTCATGACACTGCCTTCTTTCTCCTAGCTGACTACAGCACCAGTGAGATGTTGGTGAACATGGGCAACCTCCCTCTGGATGAGTTCTATCCAGCTGTCTCTATGGTGGCACTGATGAGAATTTTCCGAGACCAATCCTTGTCTCAACACCACACTATGGTAGTTCAGGCCATCACCTTTATTTTCAAATCTCTTGGACTGAAGTGTGTGCAGTTCCTGCCCCAGGTCATGCCAACGTTTCTTAATGTAATACGGGTGTGTGATGGTGCCATCCGAGAGGTGAGTGTGCTAGGGACCACTCCTTCCTGTTCCACTCTAGGAAATTAAGAATCCATTTCCTTGAAGACACTGTGACTGGCTTTGGGCATTGCTGTGCTATGTGTTGATGCCAAGCACACTGCAGAAGTGAGGTTCAGCTTTGCTTTTTCCCTTCTGTGAGCAATTACTGGAATGTCCAGTGCAAACAATTTCTCTGCTTTTTATTAAAACGGCTGCTTCTGAGCATAATCCTTAGAAGGCCAGCATTTGTTTCTGTGTTTTCACCAAGCTGTTCTTGTTCAGGAAAACATCTGTGCAGCTTCCAGATCTTTCAGTGATTTCTGTGTTAATACTCTGTGGCAAACAGAGTATTATTAAATAATAGGGATGGATTCTTCAAATTTCTGGTGCAACCATGTACTTTGGCTCATCTCTGAGAAGGAAAAATCAATTTGATACAGTCTGCTAACATTTAGAGCAACATGGGTGGTGATTCCACAGCAGTGCTTTCTCTTCCTTCCCACTTAAGTTGCAGTTAGAGAAGGAAATGAGAATTGTATGAAGATGATGATGGGCTTAAGGTTCACCTAACCAGAGATGGCTGCTGTTTGCCAAGGCTCTTCTTCAGGCAGCCAAACACTCTGGGGTGTGGAGGGCAGTTTGTACTCGTTATTGCTGCTGTGTTTTATAGGTGGGACAGGTGCTCCCTTAGCAGAATCCCAGCTCTGCTATAGAACTGCTGTTTTCTCCCAGCCTGAACTACTACTCACATTGTAAGGAAAACATCTCGCGTCTGGGTTGTCTGAGGTTCTAGACCTGACTGATCTAACTTGCTTGAAAGCTATGCACTTGTGCACACTCTGTTTAAAAATTTTCAGGTAAAAGAAGATGGTGAAAGTGTACTGGGGAGAAGAGCTGAGGTGGGTATGCGTGACATAAAGCCTAAAAGAGGAAGGTCCTTGTCCTGTACGTAAGCATTCTCTCACTACACCAAAAAAAAGGCACAGTACAGGAGCTCAAGAGTTCATCTTTGGTAAATGTATGTGTACTGTTCTCACTAAAGAAGCTGAGATTATATCTTATTTAGTTCTCATGAAAATGTTATCTCTTTTTATGAGCTCCATGTTGTATTTTGTGACTGTAGTCTTCAAAAACTGCATGAAGAAATGAAATTTGGTAGACAATAACTTATATTTTCCTATTTTTTGTAGAGAAAATAGACTACATCAAAGTGATTTAGCCCACATGATTTCATACCAATTTAAAGAGTAAATTCATTGTCACAATTGGATGTTTAAGACTGTATTGTGGTGGAAGGAATTGCAAAACTCTTATAGTGTATCCAAATAAAATTGTCTAAGTGAAAATTCTTCTTGGTGATGAAGAATGAATGGTGTAATCAACCATCTTTTTAAAAAATGTGGTGTTTCTGGCAAGGACCTAACTGCGTTCCCCAGTAACTTTTCACCAATATATCTCAGTGGGGATGGGAAAAAGTACAGAAGGAGTATCTTAAAATGTGTGTCAGTTTGGTTTTCAGGCAGGGGGAAAAGACTAGGGGCTAAATTTTTGGAAGCATCCTTCAAACATAAATTACAATACTCTCTAATTGAGGTGTCTGTGCTTTCAAGTCTGTTCTGACACTATAGATTTGCTGGCACTTTATAAACCCCTGTTTGTGTGCTTGAATGTCTGAGGCTTTGAGCTCACAATTTTTTTTTTAATGCAAGCTGAGGGGAAACCCAAAATAAGCCCAAAATCACTTTTCTTCCCCACTGCCCTCTTAAAAACCAACAACAATAAAAACTAACCAAAAAACCAAATTGCTGAGCTGAAGCTGCCAAGAATTTAGCCCCAGATTTTGAGCAAATGGGAGCTATGCATGCTATTTGTTTGGTAAATGAGCTTGCAATTGCCTGTGAAACTCTTTACCCAGTGGCTTTGATATTTGGATAAGCTACACTGATTATTACACATTGCTTCCTTCCAGTTTCTGTTCCAGCAGCTAGGAATGTTGGTGTCCTTTGTGAGAAGTCATATTCGGCCCTATATGGATGAAATTGTCACCCTGATGAGAGTGAGTGCAATCTTTATGCCAGTACTTTACTATCACAGAATGGTGCACAGTCTTTATCAAATACCTTATCAAAAGTATCAATTACTTCAGAAGTTCATATGAAGGGCAGAGTTGCATATATTTGAAGTAATAATTGTATCTTGAAAAACCATTTATTTGAAGTTACAGTATACGTTATTGGTAGTAACTGAAGTAAGTGTAGCTTCAGGTTCTGATAGTGACTGAGTTCTTTTCAGCATTTGGATTTTGTGCACTTACTACTTTCAGAAACAGAGTTTTAGCAAGAGATAATCTGGAGTTCATAAATAGGTGTCATTTCACATAATTTTCACTAAATGTTTGCAAACTTGTAGAAGGATTAGGAAAAAGTCGGTTTTCCAGAGGTTGTTTTCAACAACTATAAATGTACTGGAAGTGCAGAATGTTTTAAAAACAGAAAATATAGTCCTTCCCTGCAATCTTGAATTTATCTACAGACTGTCTCCTACAGTTTGCTTTTCTTGTAATTGGTACAGTTCAGCTGAAGAACTGCTGGATTTTTTTTCCCTTTTTCTTCTTTCTTCTGTAGGACTTCTGGGTTATGAACAACTCCATACAGAGCACAATTATCCTTCTTATTGAGCAGATTGTGGTAGCTCTAGGAGGTGAATTCAAACTTTACCTGCCTCAGCTCATTCCTCACATGTTACGGGTCTTCATGCATGACAACAGTCAGGGTCGCATTGTTTCTGTGAAGGTGAGTGGGGCTGCAGCAGTGCTGGCTTTGGGCACTGCCCAGGCAGGGGTGTTCCCAGTGTGCCATGCTCAGCAGGGCTCCTTGCTTGTGTGTTTCACAGTCAAATGGGACAGGTGCAGTTCAGCAGTGGCTTGATGTGAAATGATGCAGACAGTTGTTTTAAGCGCAGGGTTGAAGAAACTTTTCACAGGATACTGACTTGTTTAAAATGGATCTCATCCATGACTTTGAGTCACACTGGGTCCTTTTGGTTGAAGGATTTGACTCTCCCCCTCTATTCTACTCTTGTGAGACCCCACTTGGAGCATTATGTACAGTTTTGGTGTCCTCAGTGTAAGAAGGACAGGAAACTGTTGGAGGCCACAAAGTTGGTAAGAGGACTAGAGCACCTCCCCTATGAAGACAGGCTGAGAAAATGTGGGATCTTCAGCCTGGAGAAGAAAGGGTTGTATGGAGACTCACTATATGAAAGGGGCTACAGGGCAGCCAGAGAAAGACTCTTCAGTCAGGAACTGTAGTGACAGGAAAAGGAGTAACAGGTACAAATTGAAAGAGGGGGAATTTAGTTTAGATATTAAGAAGACATTCTCTACTGCATGGATGGTGAGACACTGGAACAGATTGCATGTGGAAGTTGTGGATGCCCCAACCTTGGCAGGATTCAGAGTCAGGCTGGATATGGCCTTGAGCAATCTGGTCTAGTAGAAGGTGTCCCTGCTCATGGCAGGGGGGGTTGTGATTAGGTGATCTTTAAGATCCATTCAAACCCCTTGACATTCTAGTCTTCTATGATTTTTCTCTCCAGCTACTTAATGCGATCCAGCTCTTTGGAGCTAACCTGGATGACTACCTTCATTTGTTACTACCTCCCATTGTAAAGCTATTTGATGCCCCAGATGTCCCTGTGGTGGCTCGCAAGTAAGTGCTGGTGGCTTTCCTGTCTCTGTAGTTTTACCTGTGATATCCAAGTTTTGCAGTGGCTGAACGTTTACAATGAAATACCACTTAGTCCCTTCCTCAGCTTTTCTGTGTTAAATAATTGTGGAAGGTTATTTTTGTCTGGACATTACAGCAGTGATATTAGTTTTTTGGGTTTGTTGGTGGGTTTTGGTTGTTTTTGGTTGGTTGGTTGGTTTGGGTTTTGTTGTTGTTTCTTTGTTAAAATTTTCTGATTCTCACCTGCCAGTATTTTAGTCACTTATGAACTGTCCTGCAAGTACTAGCTGCTTTAACAGAGTTCTGGTGGCCTGTTTTTCCTATTATTATTAATCCTAGGAGGACTGAGCACTTTAAAGTCTTATTTCTTCATTCTTAACACTCTGAGAGATAAGTTTTTCCCTCTTTCTGCTTTGACTTAAGAGCTGCTCTGGAAACAGTGGACCGCTTGACAGAGTCCCTGGATTTCACGGATTACGCATCACGGATTATTCATCCCATCGTACGAACACTAGATCAGAGCCCTGAGCTACGAACAACTGCAATGGACACCCTCTCCTCTCTGGTGTTCCAGCTGGGAAAGAAGGTAATATTATTCTTTGGCTTGAAAGCTCACAGAAGGTGTGATTGTCCCAGAGATCAAGGCTTTAAAGTTGAAGTTTTGTAATGTACTCACAGATTACCAAGAGAATTGATTTTTCTTCTCGTTGTTTCTGGGATTGAGAGTTACTGAAATCAAACTGTCAGAATTGGTTTCTCATCAATGAAACAGTGTGTTGGAATTTTACTGCTCTTGGTGCCACTGAGTAACAAGTTTATGATGCATTCCCTTTTACAGTACCAAATTTTTATCCCAATGGTGAACAAAGTCCTGGTGCGACACAGAATTAACCATCAACGCTATGATGTTCTCATCTGCAGAATTGTAAAGGTAAGATGACAAGTGTACAGTTGTTTGCACTTTTGGGATGTTGTCATTGAAACAGATGTAGCTGGAACCTTCACTTGGATTTACTCATAAAATGAGGAGTGGTTGTTGCTCTGTTTCTCTTTTAAGTGCAGCTTTTTAAGGCAACTTTGAGGTTACAATGGGAAATTTTTTGTCTACTGATATTAAATATTTCCTACAGAAAAATCATGTCAAGTTCTAGGGAAGAACTTAGACTTGTAGCCAGCATCATTACTATTCTTTTACATGGTAGTTATTTAATGTTCATTTGTCCTATTTTTTCCATGGTTTCAGGATTTAAGGAGACCTTGTTATCTCAGTATTTCCTGTGGAATGTCTTACATTTTAAAAAATTAGTAACCAGTTTACAATTTGTATGGAACAAGCAACTAGCAAGTCAAATAGGCAGTAGTGCTTGTTTCAATGTACATTATTTTGGCTTTTTATACTAGGAGCTAAGAGTTCTTGACAGTTACCTTGAGTAGCAAAGGGATATCATTTAGAGTTCTCTGGCTTATAAGGTGTAATCTTTATAATGAAACATGGTTATTTGCTTCACAGATTTTGCTGTAAGATTTTGCTGCAAGTGCTCTTTTACTTGGCTTGACAAGAATTGCTTCTGTATGTGTGGGTGTGATCTTCACTGTAAACCAATTATTGTAGGGTTACACTCTTGCTGATGAAGAGGAGGATCCCCTGATTTATCAGCATAGAATGTTGAGAAGCAACCAGGGAGAAACTTTGGCCACTGGTCCTGTGGAAACAGGTCCCATGAAGAAGTTACATGTGAGCACCATCAACCTGCAGAAGGTAAGACTAGAGCCTTCATAGCATGAATTTGCTGCTAAAGGGAGCTGTCACACTGAAGGAGTTGTCTGATGCATTTGAACTACATTTATTTATATTGCTTTTATGTTGCTTTTCTATTCTGTACAAAACTGAGGTCAAGGTAGTATCTGAGACTCTAAAATTAGAAGGTGCTGAGCAACTTTAAAGATAGGAGTGAATGGCTGTGAAGTAATCTTTACATTTGCTTGTTAAGTATGAACAAGACTTTCTTGATCACAATGAATAGTCTCTTGCTAATAGAGACATCTATTTCAGAGCCTCTGCCATTTTTTGTATTTTTGCTTTTGCTCCTCTTACATCCTAGTCCTATATTTTCTTGAAGGCAGAACTTAATAGCTAAGCACTGGCTAGTTTGAACAGTACATACATGCAGCACACAGTTCAGTAATGGGATGGATTGGTTTGAAAATGCTGGACTTAAAAATGTAATTCTAAATGCATTAAGTATTTTTAAGCTGATGTTTCAACAGTGTCTTCAGTTCTACATATTTTTGTAGAGAAAGGATTGTTCATGTTAAATACTTGCAATGTCATGGCAGGAATACATTTAGGGAAGGCTTCTTAGACATGAGACTTCAGTATTGCAGATTATCTGGTAAAGGTAGTGGATTTCAGGAAATTGAAGAGGAATTCTCAGCGTGTGGTTGGGAGCTGTAAAGAAGTAATGCTGCCTGCTGATGGATTTCTTGTGCTTTTGGATAGTGCTTTGTCTGGAAGGTGAATTGTCTTCCTTTGTACTGCAGGCCTGGGGAGCAGCAAGAAGAGTTTCCAAGGATGACTGGTTGGAATGGTTAAGGAGACTGAGTTTGGAGCTGCTGAAAGATTCCTCCTCACCATCCCTGCGCTCATGTTGGGCCCTGGCTCAGGCCTACAATCCCATGGCTCGGTACAGTATTTCTGGACTTTTATCTCACTTGAAATGGCAGGTGGAAGCCGGGCATATAAGGAAAAAAGAAGGTTATTTAGAAGCTCTTAGGTTTCATAAATAGAGATAGTTCCCACTTTGGCATAAATCAAAGAGCCAACAGCTTGATTTCATTTCCACCCTTCCTAGTTGGCTGGTCCATGATGTGCACAAAATCTTTCATTGAAATTTTGCATGTTAGTCCAGAAATAAGATAATGCACATAAGTGAAGCTGGAAAAAGAGCAGAGTATGAAATATTTGTATCAAGTATTTGCTGTATGGAATAAAAATGCCTCTGAGTAGAATAAACTGCAGTGTTTTTTACAACCAGCATGTTTGGAGAAACTTTGATAGCATATGGTAGTACAATATTTCTATTATTGTAGTATACCAACCTATTCTATATTTTTTAAATGAAGATTTCACAGAAGTTAGCTTTATAAAAACTAATCACTGATTATTGCAGGTAGGCATGTAAGTGTATTTTTTAGCTCTTTCTTTGGGTAGGAAGGTGAGTCCACTGTCAAACAGACTTTTTCTCATGAATCCCCTCCTCACACTCTTTTGTGTTCCTCCCCAGAGACCTCTTCAATGCTGCTTTTGTTTCATGCTGGTCTGAACTGAATGAAGACCAGCAGGATGAGCTGATCCGAAGCATTGAGTTGGCCTTGACTTCTCAGGATATTGCAGAAGTCACTCAGACTCTACTGAACTTGGCAGAATTCATGGAGCACAGTGACAAGGTAGAGATGCTGTTAGGCAACTCCTTCTAGTGCTGTTGTGGTGGCTATTCTGTGTGGAGTTCATGGCTGCTTGGTAATACTCATCCTGCTTTTGATGTGTGTGCTCCTTCCCAGGGCCCACTGCCTTTGAGAGATGACAATGGCATTGTCCTTCTGGGGGAAAGAGCTGCCAAATGTCGAGCATATGCTAAGGCCCTTCACTACAAAGAGCTGGAATTTCAAAAGGGTCCCACCCCAGCTATTCTAGAGTCTCTCATCAGGTAGGACCACAGCTGGTGAGATTTCTGCTCTTGCAGTGGCTACAATTTAAGATACGACTAGGATTAATCAAGGCAGTTCTTAGGACTTCTCTCTGTCACAAGATGTTGTTAAACTACTTGCAAATATGCAATTTTAACTGCTGAGTTCTGTCCTTCTACTGTGTGGTTAAAACTATGATAGAAACACAGGGAAGTTTTGCAGGAAGAAGTGCAGGAAAAAGTTCTGATTCCTTTCTCACCCTTCCGGTTCACTATGGAATATCATAAGATGGCTGCAGGTTAAATGAGACAGATTTCTACACCTGCATATAAATAAGTCAGAAAAGTTGAAGTTCTTAATTAAAATTTCTCATCACATTCTGCTGATTCAGCTCAGATAGGTCTCATTGCTCTTATGTCAAATAGAAGGTATTATAAATTATGTGTTGTTTCTGAGCTTGTGACACAGATGTTAGCCTAAAATACTTGCACAGGGTTTGATGCTAAACTACATGTTTTAAAATGTGAATCTCTATTCCATACCACAGAAATGTTAGCTCAGCTATTTGAGATTAACAAATTGATTTTGGTTGAGCAAAAGCTTAACTTCGTCTTTATGCAGTGAATTTTTCAAGTATCCTACTTCCTTGGAATTGTGTTTTCCAATTTTTTTCTCCTCTATTATTTTTGCACCCTTCATTCTGCCTCATGTTATTGAGAAAAATACAGAATTCAGTGTATTTTTTTCTTGGTCTCAGTTGCTCATGCAGTTGTATTTTTGTGTATCAAAAGCAAGTTAAGGAGCAAAGAATTGACGTAAAACACACTTAAAAATGAAACAATTTATTAGAAATGAAAAAGTTTTAGAAACCTTTAAAAATCCATTATAGACCACAGTTAAAATAGTTCCAACTATAGTTCCACACAGTTGAAAATTGCATTATGACTATTTGAACATATGTAAATTCCCAAGACACCTTTATCTTCCATTTCACACAGGACTGAACAACCTAATCTAGATTCAAACTCTCTTCAAGGTGAATAAAAATAGATATATTAATTATAACGATCTTTTCCAACATATTCAAACAATGGTAGGGCTATAGAAGGAATCTCATTCTTTTTTAACTGTTATCTTTAACACTCTGTTATATGAGGGAGAAGTGTACTATTTTTGACAAACTGTCTCTAGGTAACTTCCAACTGGGGTAGTTTTCAAAACAGATTTTGATACTCCTCAGTCTGCTGTGCTAGCAAACATTCTCTTACAGTGAAATAACTTTTGGCACTTAGGGATTCTCTGATGTGTACTGGTGTTCTGCTCATGAATACAGTGGCTTTAAGTGTTGGAGTTCTTTGGCTTCGTCTGGATTTTTTTTTGCTAACCTGCTGCTCACTCCCAGCCTTACTGACATACAGCACGTTTGTATTCTAACCTGAACATAGTTTGGGGACAGCCCAGAAAGTTGCTTTTCTAGTTTATCAGCATTTAGGTGATCTGTGTGGATAGAAATAAACATTGGAGGGCCCGTGGGACAAATCCTCCTTCAGTGTTACTATCTGTTAGGGCAGCCTTCAGTGGGGATTATTTGAGGCAGCAGCAGGAGGTGGCAGTAAAACTTCAGGGGAGAATCTGGACAATGCTAATTAACACAACATTTTTGAGCTTTGTTCTTTCTTCTGTGGGAAAGTAAGCCACTTACTATACAGTAAAGAAAGGTGCATTGGGGACACTTCTGATTGATTCCTCTGGCTTGAGATGAGTCTGTAACTTTTGTGGTTTGAATACTTCTTGAAAGAAGTTGCTCAGCAGTGCTTGCTCCAGACACTGAAAGAA
Source organism: Peucedramus taeniatus (assembly GCA_013400575.1). Lineage (NCBI taxonomy): Eukaryota > Metazoa > Chordata > Aves > Passeriformes > Fringillidae > Peucedramus > Peucedramus taeniatus. The sequence continues at coordinate 81,028 of WBNO01032418.1, read as the reverse complement.
AGGAAGCCAAGAGGCTTTTGCTTTTCAGTCCCTGCCTATCTGGTTAATAGTACTAAGGCAACCCAGTAATCACACTGCTAGTGAAAACACACCCATAGGTTTTCTGAAGGTGCTATAAGTGCATTCAGTTCTAAGCTACTCTAACACAATATTTTTCCCTTTGGAAAGAGCCTGAAGAAGAGGAAACAAGCCTGAGCCCTGATAATACTGGTGGCCGTGACTGGTGTCGCAGTGTTTGTGTACATCACCAGGACATAGCTGTTGCATGTATTGGATGAAATGAAAAATTATTTGGCTGTTCATTGCCCACCTTTTACGTGGTGATGTCATGTAGCTGTAGAATGAAACGTTGATTTATCCTATGGTTTGAAATCCTCTGGCCGGATCTTCATCTCCACTCTCTTGAGTGAATAGGTCGATCCGTGCCACCCGTACCAGGTGATGCCATCCATGTTCTTGGTGTGTTCTCCTCTGCGGTAGTAAACCCCGTTCAGATTGGAATCTGTGCAGCAGTTGTACCAATATCCACCTTGTCAGGAAACATAATAGATTCCTGGTGAGTCATTTATATTAATGATTGCTATTTTTCCAGAGGACAGTGAACAGAATGCAGCATTTAATCCCTGGAGCTTGTGGCTCTGGTAGGTGAGGTTGCAGGTAAATTTAAAACTTAACATAGATATATAGGAACTTAAAGGCATTACAGCTCTATAGTCAAATTAGTCCAGTAGCTTTTCATTTAGTTGCTCATTCCTCTCAGAATATTTCCTTGATGTGTTTCTGACTCAGTGAATTAGCATAGGAAATGGATCTGGGTAATTTGCTGGAGCATCTTAAGGCATTTAAAAAGTTCCTGAACTCTCTGAGTATTCATTGAGACTGAGATCAACAGTTTTATTTGCATGTTGTGTGGGACACAATGGGGAAGTTAAAGAGCAAGATGTAATGAAGATAATTATCTTTGACAGAACTCAAAGATACTAAATTAAATTAAGGGAATAACCTCATTAGAGGTTATTAATAACCTATTATAACCTATTATAACCTATTATATATTATAATATATGTTATAACCTATTATAACCTAATAACCTTACAAGGTTATTACCCTTGTAATAGGGTTGTAATAAAGATCACAAGTCAAGCTGAATGTGGAGGTGAATACGGGAGAAGAATTACAGGTGCCTAATACTAGGATTTGAAAACTTACAAAAATATAAAAAAAATAGGAACCTTATAGATATTAAGGAATAACTTCCTGTGTCACTGTATTTTATCAGCATGTGAGATAGTCTGGCAGATACTATAATGGCTTGGGTAACTGTGTGTAGGGGAGAGCACACAGTAATTTAAGAGTACTGATGTCTGTAATACACAGTCTGGCTCTTTGTAAATCATCTCTAACTGCCAGATTTCCCACATAAGTGTATTTTCCAGAATTGGTCACCTCTCCCTTGATTTGCCATTCAGATGTTCCTAGTTGTGTGGAAAGAGGAGGGAGTGCTGGGCTCCCTCCAACTGACCCAAGCAGCTCTCTGGGGATGGGAAGGGGTTTGTGTGTTTTACCTTTACGGAACTGGGCACAGTCATCCACACACTTGTCATTGTCCTTGTCCTTTGTACTGAAGGCTGTGTTGTTGTGGTAGCGCAGAGAATCGCGCCCAGTGTTCCCCGTGTAATTCCCCACAAACAGCCGGTAGCTGTTTATTTCATTGCTCAGGGTGAATTGCTGGTATTGGGCATAGCGTGTGTTACCTTCCCAGTCCTGCACAGAACAGGGGAGAAGAAATCAGTCCTGTTAGAATGGTTATGAAAAAGACTCCAACATCCATGATTATATACATATATTTTTGCTGTCTCAGACTGCAGAAACTGCTCTGTTAAGGCAAAGGAACTTTCCAGAGCAAAGCATGAAACTTCCAAGTCTTATCTGCACTGATATTGTACAATATGTAGGAAACCTGATGTGCAGCTCTTGCATTCGATATCCTTGTGTCAGCATGCTGCCTCAGGGAATTTTTTCCTCTCTGAAACAGTGACTTTTAGATATTAAGCCTTTCAGTTTATACATATCCCATCCATCAAAGCTATTGTACCAACTATAAACTAGTCTAAGTCAAATCCAAGCCTTTAACATACTGAAGAAATTGAGGGTAATACAATGCAAACTTTTGTACCCAGGCTGGCAGGAAGTGCTGCAAAATGAAAAGACTCAGAGGCTTGGAAACTTAATGGGACACCTCTTTTTGAATTTTTAAATCTGAGATGACCAGCAGCTTGATCTCTGTCTGCAGTGGCTTCTGCAAAGAACCCCACATGTTCTGAAGACACAATGTGTGTACAGACAGAAGGTTGTGCCACTGACTTTGCACAGGGGAGAAGATATTTCTGTGTTGTGTTTGAATGTATTCCAAGGTTGATCCTACTTCTTCTCCTGTAATTAAAGCATGCAAATTCTTTGAGCTTCCTAAAGAGATGGGAGATGGTATCTGGTACTGGGGAATAAAAAATTGCCTTTTGCTGCTGAAATTAAGAGCTTATTAATTACCTCCAACTCTACTCGCAGAACAGTGGGGCGTCTTGAAAGTCGGTAGATATTTTCATTTCCCAGCCAAAAATCTCCCCTAATATTGCCAAATCCTTCCCTGTATTGTTTCCAGTCCCTATTGAACGATGTCAAACCAACTTTCCGTCTTTGGATGACAGTCCAGCCACCTCCATCTGTCTCCATGTCACAGAACACCTGGAATAGGAAAAAAAGGCAGTGGTTACTTGTCAGTAGACTTAGGAAGGTTCAGTTCTCTTAACACAAGACATTATTCCAGATTTCACAACCTGAAGAAACTTCTATGGCAAAATATTATTAGATAAACTCATTTTCTATTTTCACTCTTAAATGTACATACACTCTTTCCATCCTTTAAGTGTGCTTTTGTAAAGATGCTGATGACTAGTGCAGGGTACCAAAACTTGGTGTGTGCTTTTTACATCTCTGTAGAGAGGTATTTCTTGATTATATTTTAAAAGACATGTAATAGGTGCTGTGTACTGAATAGCCTTACCTCCAGATCTGGAATTCCCAAAAATTCATCAGGAGGTAACTTGTAAACACCAGAAATTCGGTAGTTCCTCTGGTAAAGTGATGAGCAGTCATAAACAGCATCTACTTGAATCAGAACCAGAAAGTGAGAATTTGAGCAGCAAGAACTCCTCTTCTTTGAAGGTGCTTTCTGCAAAGTTTAATTTGTACAAGGAGTAATGAAGAAGGTTTTCCACAAGTCTAATGTTTTCCTGAAATGGCTTCATTTTGAGTAGTGTATGCATTGGCAAAAGGTGTTGTAACACTGGGATTTTGTGGTTCTTTTTACTTTATTTTATTTTACTTTTACTCTGCTATTCAAAAAGACATCTCTGCTTTCTCATCCCATTGCCACTGTGTGTCTGTGCTGGAGAGTATATTTGCTGACCCCCTACTAAGTAATAAAGACTCATCCAATGAAATGGCCAGGCCTACTGCAAGGTCTCTGTTTTGAGTGTGTGAACAGGTTGGCCAAGTTTGTGGATGAGGGATATTTGTTCACCCCCTTCTGCACTGGCATCTGTGACAGAGAAAGTGCTTTTTAACTGCAGTCAGTCAGTCTGTGAAAGCCTCTTTTCCTCCTGGTGCAGGAGCTGACTTGAAGGTGGTGAAATGCATAGCTATTTTGAGGAGGATAAATGAGCTGAAGCAAGGCTTTATAATGTTTGACAGTTTTCAAAAATGTCTCTTACCTGGTGAGGTGAGACATATCTGTCTTAAGTACCTTCTGGCTCAGTTTCTGCTGCTTGTAACTTTTTTCTTCAGCTTCAAAGAGACTTGTTATGGTGTAACTTTTTTAAAAATTTTTCTGAAATAGTGATGTGTCAAAACTAACCAGGTGGAACTATTTTAGAGGAAGAATTAAGTAAATAATTTTAGACGTTTTTCCTAATATTAAAAAAAATCCAAATGAAGTCTTTTGGCAAACCCAGTTGAGACTGAGACAATTTAAGCTCTTTGCAGTGAATTTCATTTGAAGAGAAAAGTCAGCAAAGAGGATGCTTTCTTCTAGAGGTGCCTTTACAGGTAGCTGACCTAAAAATGCACCTGCATTCCACATTTAGTACAAGCCTGTGCAATCACTGTGTGCAGTGACATTTTCCCTCAGGGAAGAGAATTTTGAAGAATTTAACTGTGGTCTGGCTAGGTATAAATCACAGTTTGTATTATATATCACAGTTTGTATTTAATCTACAACCTTGAATTTTAAGAATTATCGTTCAGAAATAATGGATCACTCTTTTTTTTACTCTGGTTCAGAGATAGTCATAAAGATAGAATTACAAATCTTTAGTAATCCCTGGAGAGCATTTCTAATTCTTTTAACAATTTCTAGTCTCCTGTCAGCACTGTGAGCTCAGAAGTTATTAGTGCCAGAGCCATTCCCTTACCAAGGCAGCTCCCATTCTTTTAGGATTGGTAGTGTAGTACTCAGAAAATTAACTACTAGACTGAATTCCTCACTGTAGAAATGCAATACCTGTTCAGTTTCTGCACTCCTTAAAAACAGACATAGATATAAAAATACAGATGAAGAAATTCAAATTAGTTTTCTCAGGGTCACTGCCCAAGCAGCAGTTTCCAGAGTGCATGCTTGCTAACCACGTTAGCTGGACGTGCTAGCACTAGGAACAGGTCATTAGCTGTGTATTGAGAGGTGTCTGTGGGAGCTTGGTGACTCCCTCCTTACCAGCTGTTGTTTGTGTGACCGTCTGAGCTGCCTGGAGTTGCATGATGTCTATCTGGTTGTTCATTTCGGAGTATTTGCTCTCGGCGTCGATGAGGCGGGACTCCATCTGCTTGGTGCTCCCTTCCAGCTCCATCACCTGCATCACCACATTCACCCAGTCCCCTTCCTGCTTCTTGCTCAGCTCCTGGAGCATTCTGCTCAAGTTGGCTACCTGCAGCTTGAGCTCCTTGATCTCCTCACAGCAGCCTGGCATCCTCAACTGTGCATTCCCATTGATCATTCTCCTCTTGGGAGGTTTCTGCAGCAGTGCTGGGTAGATTGTCACAGACACAGTGACAATGCAGAGCCACGCCAGCTGAACCGTGGGTCTTGCTGGCATTTTTGCTTACAGCAACAAAAACCTTCCAGCTGACTGCAGTAGTCTGAATGCAGCTGGGATAGGTATAAAATTTCCTTCAGCAGCCTGGTACCTTCCTTGCTTCCAATGAAGTGAGTCTCTGAAGGTGGAGCCTGAAGAAGTGGCTTTTTTTCAGACACCTCCTGTCAGAGTCTATGCACTTTGGAAGTCTGTCTCAAAGCATCTTATATACTTTTTTTCTGTTTACCTCCACCCCCCTGAAACTATGAAGAGCTTGCTGGCCCCTCCCAGTTCATCTGTTCATATCAGGTATTTACAGGGTGAAATTGGAACAGGTTTCAGCCAGGAAAGGTTGGGGAGAGCAGGAGAGACTTCCCTCAGTTCTGTCTTGAAGGGGTGTAGGAGAGGGCTAGGAAATGAGGAGAATTTCCAGCAATTATTGCCTATTGGATTGGAGCCCTCTTTGTGACTAGCTCTGGCACTTAAATAACATGAGAGCATTAGAGATCCAGAATGTGAGAAGGCTGTTTAAAATGGGTGAGTTTATAGAAGTTCAAGGAAGGTAACTCCCCTGGAAGGTAGCCCTGGCTGCTACAAGTCCTACTACAACCCCAGAAGTTGCAGGGTGTAACTCTATGATTGCATTATTTCTTAACTTAGACAGTATTTTAGCAAATTAATTAGTTAAGCATCTAATCCTCTGCTCTCTGGATACTGGGTTCTCTGCACTATTAATGTTGTAAAATCCAGTGCTGTTCTTTTAGAAATGGGATATCTGAGGGTGGGATGAAATTAAGTCTGCAGGATGTGTAAGTAAAAACTTGCTCCTCTGTTTATTCATAGTGGGCAAGTGAAAGGATATTAAGTAATGGTGAGAGTCTATGTAAAATTGACACAGGGTGGTTGTTTTTACAGGCAATGTGATCTAACTCCAGTGTTAGGGAGGCCAGTTTATTAATAGGATTTTGAGAGGAAAATCTTAGGTTAATTAAAATATGCATAGTTACATAAAGAGTAGATTTTAGAGTCAATCTTAAATTTTTAGATGTTCAGAGTATTAGTCCAGTCTCAGCTGGCTCAGATGGCAACTTCCTCTCCTCTTTTATATCTTTTAACAGTTCAGAATTTTACCCTAGCAGCTTGATCTCCAAATAAAACCATTTCAGCAACAGTGCAGCCTTTTCCAAAAGGTCTGCAGGCTTACTTCTAGATCCTTCTGGATAAGCTTTTGCTCCTCAGGCCAGCTGCTCTGTAATTGCCTAACATGTGGGTTCTTGTATCTTCCTGCAAAATTTCTGATTATGATAATGGGCAGAAATAAGATGAAATAAAGGATTAAATGCCTTATGTATCTGCTCCTTGCATAAAAGTGAAAAGCTTCTTGATGTCCAGGGAAACAAAAGAAAGCTAATCTTGCACTTCTTACAAAGGACATTAAGAGAAACCCAACTGACACACACTATCCCATCTTAGCTTCTTTTGCTGATCCAAAGTGGCTGCAGGATTTCTGCTTGATTAGGAACCATTAGAAAAGCCTTGCTGACCTGACATTTGCTTTTAAAGAAATAGAAAGCACAACTGCTTGTTGATGCAGTTTCCCTCCCTCCTCAGCTCTGATACACTTGTTGCTTGATGCTTTGTTATTGCCTCTGATTTTCACTGGGGCTGGCTGATAGTTTTTCTCCAAAACAGACCCACAAGAGTGTGAAGATTTTGGGAGATGAAGTCATCAAAGCACTGCAGGAGTGGAACATGAGTACAGGTGTCTTGTAAACATGAATTTTCATGGAGAAGGAAGAGGGAATCTTTATGAGGAGGTCAGAATTAGAACTCTCCAAACAAGCAGTTGTCTTGTGGGTCACTGACTGCCTGTGTGCTGTGCTCAAGAGAAAACAACTGAGTCTGTCATGTCAGCTAGTGAGGCCACTGTGTGGGATTGGTGAGCTGAGATATTGCCAGAGATACACAAGTACAATTTGTTTAAAGCACAGAGGGTACCTCCATAGCAGACCATAGGCTTCAGTCAATTTTTGTCATGGACATTCCAGAAACCTTCCATAGCAAAATTGCTTTTTATACTTCAGACCAGAAAGTGCCACTGCACAGAGATGAAAGCCTGACCTTTTTGTTCTGCCTCTAATCCTGTCTGAGCCCTCTTCCAGCTGGAGCTTCTGTGATTCCCAGGGGCAAATTCTTCACTGGCTTCCTGAGATGAGAAACATGTTTTTGTCAAAGTTGGAACAGAAAATAGGACAGGCCAGACTCTGCTTCTCTGCCCCAAAAAGCCACCCTGCTAACACCCCCATTGTGTTGCACAGGATTTCAATCCATTCTGCTGCTGCTCCCACTCACCATAACTCTCCTGTCTTGGACAGGTGTGGAAGAGGGGAGCCACTTGTAGGTCCATGCATTCCCTCTTTATAAAATTTTTGAAAGGATCCAAGATTCAGTTGAACACACATGTTACAAAACACCACAAAAAGGCCTCCAAATGCCTTCTCTAAACTGGAATATTTAATTGGAAATAAGACAGCCAGGGTTTTATTTTAGATTCAGCTTCTAATTTGTATATCCAAATGCAAACCATCTTTCTTCTGGGTACTTTGATTTACCTGTTTTAAAAGAGAATACTTTGTTCTGTGTAAGAGAGTGACAAGTGATATTGTGCAGGAATGGAAAAGCACAAATCTTCCCATCTGTCATTATTTTAGAGAAAGCATTAAAAGAGATTTGGGCAGAGACATCCCTTGGCAGAGATATCAGCCTTAGTGGAATTTGACTTCTTTGTGAGTATTTGAAAGATGGGTCTTTCCCAGTTTCATGGAGAACTGAATGTGGTCACTGAGGTAGCAATAGCTACAGATGGAAGTCATTGCCAGGTTGGGTCAGTAGTTGGAGCTGACAAAAGCTGTTCTGCTGTTCTGTACTGTTCTACTTATGATTTGAATTCAGGATCCTGGTACATTTTGTAAAGAGGTAAAGTTTGGGGCACAGCTGGGGAGAAATGAGTTCCATGATTACTGAGTGGGTCCTGTTTTTTTACTTTCCCCAATACTGATGGAGAAGTTGAGCATCATTTGGCCTGAAATCCACCACCCTAGTTTTCATCCATTATATTTTGTATGTGGAAATACTGTGGTACATGATAGCTAAAAAGACAAGATCATAAAGTCAGGAACATGAGGCTTTTGACTTCATTCATGATGTAGTTCTGAAGTGGTTGGGAGAACTGAGGCTAATCATGGTTTCAATTTGTGTGTGCCATATGTTTATAATGTTGATTGATGTTACTAAATTCAAATATATCATTATTACTTGATTAGAACCAGTTATCTCCTGTCCCTGGAGGGCCAGATTAAATTAGAGGTGAGTTTAAATGATTGCCTTCTCTGGGAAGCTGCTCTGGCAGGTGTATGCAAAGCTGAGACAAGAAGAAAAGCTCAGTGCCCTGTGGCTATTTATTTGGTAGCCATTCCTTGCAAACCCCTTAATATGCATCTGGCAAATGCTTAGGATCTGGAATTCCTGGTGCTTGCCGAGGTGGCAAAGGTTCTCATCAGCTTTCAGCTGGCCCACTGTGGAGTCCACACTGTGTTGGAGCTCTGAAACACTGCTTTTCCCTCACAGGAAGTGTGAAACTGTTCACCTTTGCTTTGGAGATGCTCATAAATGCTCCAATATTTGCTCTACTGTAGCTTTATGGTCAGGATTGTGTTGTAAATCTCTGAAATTATATGGCACAGGTGGGACAGGGGAGAGGGCTCGATAAGAAACAAAACACTGCTACTTCCCTCTTTCTTTTGTGATTTGTGATTTCTTTTTTATTTAAGGCATGCCCTCTTTGCATAGCCAATACACAAAGACTGTCTCTGTGTTTCACCTTTTTTTGCTAAATATCCTACTTAGCAATTTTTTCTTCTCTGCTTTCTGCTTAATAAAAAATAGGTGATACAAAACCTTTTGTAGTCTAAGCAGCAGGTTTAGGTAAGAAATTTATTGTAACATTTTTCACTGATTAATTTCTTTCAAAACTGATGCATGTTTTTATTTGATTTGCAAGCATTTCTATCAAGATTGGGAATCTGGCCAGTTTTGATGCCTGTGAGCAATGTGGTGTCTCCTTGTTGGAAGCCAAAGGGGCTGCTCTGGCCTGGAAGCACTCAATCATCATAACTCTTTATTGAAAACAGTTCTTTCCTGGTATCAGTTTTTCAAACATATTTATTCCCAGAATGGTAATACTTTTTAGTGGCATGATGGACATGCAGTGGTTTTCTGAGATTTCTTGAGTCAAGGACTGGGGGATGCCTCAAGACAAATAAATCATAGAATTGGAGAAAATGGCCATCAAAGCCAATTCCTTTTGCCAGAGGATTATCTGTTCCCCCAAGTCTCCACAAAGCAGCAGTGCCTTCCAGTCCTAGAAGCAGCTCTCAGCACTTCTTCAGAAGGAAAAACAAGCTTGGCTGAAGCTAGTTAAATCTGTCATATAGAGAATCTTTCTAAGCAAACATGAGGAGACTGAAAAAAATAAGAATTTATCTACTTGTCTAGATTCTGCATACAAGCTGCTTTATTGCAAAAATAAAGTTTCTGTATTATGATTGGGATGTATTCTGGCAGTAGGAAATGTGTGTGTTCCCTCATGGATAAGTTTGGGACTGCTTGAAAAGGCTCTATTTTTTGAAAAGGCTCTATTTTATATCTTTATTGAAATAAAGAGTTTCTTCTAATTTTTATGAGAAGATGGGGAAAGTCTGGTTGCTTCTGAGTTCTTGAAAATTTAGTATATTTCGAGTGACAGAGAACATTGTCAATATCAAAGATAATGGAAGACTGGAAAGCTCCCAGGACTGTATAAAAGAGGACATTTCTAGTAAACATTACACATTTATGCCTTGGGTTTGTAGGGGAGGAAAGCCCATCATTTGTGTTCTCCTCCCACTGAAGACAGTAAAGTTGGTGTAGGGGTTTTGGTTTGCTGATTTAACATTTCCCAACCCCTGTGCTGATGAGTGTGGCAGGTTAATCACCAATGCACTCACCTCTTGCCATGAGGGAGGATTTTGATTCCCAGTTCATAGCTGGTTCCTGTTTAAATAACCTTTAAAATATACAAGCAATAGGAGTATATTTCTCTTAAGTATTGTTCTTTTTTGTGATTCTAGCTCAGTGTACATGTAAAACCTACAGTTTAGATATCTTAATAATCAAGGATTAGGTTTATGTAGCTTTTCACTACTAATACAATTAGAAGATTTAAAATTTTTGACCAAGATTTTTATATTAGGAAGTTTGTCAAGGGTAGTCACCTTTTGTAGGAGTAGACTGACATAGCATTTGGAAAATGTTTTCCATCAGAAGGCTTGTTTACATTTTAATATTCCACTCATCATGATCAAGTGCTCCAAACAGGTCAGGGTTGGACATGATTCTGACTACAGTACAGAGACTGTTTAATAAACAGGGGAGGAAATTTAAATTATGTTGTTCTGTGTAATCTAATTATGCAGTGAGCCCAGGTGAGCTGAACTCATACCAAACTTTATGGATATGAATTAGTTTTGCAACTGATTTATGCTCATTTAGAGGGAAAGTATAAGGGTCTTCTGTTGTTTTGTTGGTTTTGCTAATCACTTTGTTTATTGAATAAAATGTGAAATGAAGTGGTGAGTATTAAGCACTGAAATTAGTTCAAAATATATAAAAGTCTAGTAGGTATGACTTAGGAAGTCTTGTTATTTCTGTGGTCTCCCCACTTGCAAGCATGGGACAGCTCTGTCTTGAAATAGTTTCAGAATATTTTAGTAAGTATATTAGCTTTGCAAACACATAATTTTAAAATCTTTTCCTTGAGCATTAGTACTAGAAGGCTCTGCTGGCCCATAGCAGGCAGTAGAACTTGGGACTTTCCTGAGAGTTCTTACCAGTGACCTACCAAACATATACCTCAAGACTTCTAAAATGTTCTAAATGCCCTAAAAATGTTCTTTTATGCCCTCCTGCCAAGCCTTCAAGTAGGAGATAGTGGTGGAGTTTTTTTCTAGCTTTTTAACAAAAATGAACTGATGAATATGTTCTTCCCTCAGTGGATATGGAGAACAACTGATCTTTTCCTTTAATATTAAACTTAACATTATTCTGAACTAGGAATAATTGCAAGGACATCTGCCAGTAAACAAAGACTTAAGTTACTGCCCAGCAACTTAGCCAACAGTATTGGCTCTCATACCTTGAGAGATGTTTTCCCACCTTCTCCTTTAATCCAGAGAGATTTTGTAATTATCTTTTTCCAGATAGAAGGAGAAATCCATCCCCTTGATTCTAATCCAGTAAACTGCCCTGATTTCCAGCAGCAACACTGTGGCTAAAAACCCCTGGCAACTCTGCCTGACTGGAATATTAGCCCTGGGGCCTTTTCTGAATGCCTGGATGCTTTTCTGCAGTGTTTTTGTTTCTGTTCAGTCTCCAGCATGGTAGCTAGAAAACAGCTCTGTAGTGCTTTTAAGAGTTATAACATTTAGGAAGATTCTGTCTGAGCACAGACTCCTCAGGTCTGCAGGGAGAGGAGCAGTGCCTTCATGAAAGGAAGGTGAAAGAGAAGGAAAGCACACAATGTTGTGTTTTCTTAATGTGTGTTTTGAATAGGTTAAAATAGTGTGTATACAAAACAGGCTGGGAGTGGGGAGTCACAACATTTACTGCTTTCGCAGAAATCTCCTGAGCACAGGGAAAAGCAGCTGCCAGCAGAGGCTTATCCCAGTCAGAGGCTTATCCTAGTCCACAAAATTACCTGTCACTGCTCACTGTGTTGTAGATCATTTGTTAAAGGAGAGTAATTTATGATTATTAACAACTACTGCTGTGTATTCTTGTACATCAAAGTCTTTCTCCTTTCCCTCCACATCTTTTCCTTCCCTTTGCTTAAACCTAACCATAAATGGATTTGAGACAGTTAATTCTGCTTTGGACAGTCAAAAAAGTAAGAAACGAAAGTAGTAATTGAGTGCACAAGGAAGTGGCAGAAGAGCAGTGCTAATTGTCAGATAGTAAAAGAAAATGGTCAATTTTGTCAGGAAGTGTTGTCAAGAAAGATAACTTGGAAGAAATTAACTGTCTGACATGCTGGAATGTGTCTGCCAGTGGCTCTTTAAGTCATCAGGTCATGAAATGTGACAGCCATTTATCACTTTTATGAGGCTGCTGCCAAGCTTTCCCTTGGGAAGCTAGATGGAGTTAGTGTGGTCTTTGACTACTTTGTTTAAAAAAATGACATGGGTCTGTTTTAAGTGCTTCCTATTGTTGGGTGCCAGTCATCTTGAACTGTGATTATGGTGTATTCGTAGTCTGGCTAAATCTGATTTTAGTTCAACCAATCTGAAGGCCCAATATCCAGGAGTACTTTACTTAACCTTCCCAGGTATCCAGAGTATATCTGGGAGCTTGATTCTTTACTTGTCAGGAAAGGAGGCTTCCAGAGACAGAAGAAATGTAGCATTCATTTGAAAAATTTCCCCTTTTTTTGTCTGTGTATTTCTCCCTTTAATACTTTAGATCTGCTTCTCTTACTGATCCCCTGCCCTCTTATAAGGGGGAAGTCATGTAGCCATTCTGATGATGGCAGGCAAGAAGGAGCATTTCTGAGAGCTGCCTGTGTCTGTGGTCCTATTCAAAGACCACTGAAAGTCTCTTTGCACTGCTCTCTGTTGCCATGTTTTGTTTTGTTAATTATGCTGTTTGCATTCCAGACATTAACTAATGTTAATATTGGGCTGTAGGATGTGTTGTAGGTGCTCAGGTGTTGTGATGTTGCTTTGAACAATTTGCACTTCTGATTCTCCAGAGTCAGTAGGGAAAGAGGAGGTTAATGAACCAGAGGCTGTTCATACACAAGCTTCATAAAATAGCAGAAGTTTAATAAAAAGTTAATTTTCTCATTAAATTGGGGTTTAGGAGTAGTGCTACTCACTGAGTACCCCATTTCCAATAGTAAAATAAGAAAACCAATGTGAAATAAAAATTATTTCGGAGAATAGCTGTACATCATGAACTAGAGAATCAGGTTCAAGAGTACCCTATTTGCTTGTGCTTCATAAAATTCAGCAGGCCTTGCAAAACAAGTTCCTCCCTGGTACAGACTGAGGGTTGGTTCTGATGGCAGCAGTTTCTGGCATGTTCTTGAGAACCAGCAAAAGAAAAATGCCAGTGCTAGTTAGTACCAATGCAGAGGCTTTGTATGAAATGTGAAACTGAAATTAGGGTTGCACACTTTTTCTGTAATTTCCTGGTGACATTTGTCAGCTGTTTTAATGATATAGACTGTTTCCTGCATCATTAAATTCTCTGCTTTGATTTTTAGAGGAGTTGGTGGTCTGTTTAAGAGAATGGGGAGGAAAAAAAGGTAGTACTGTAAAACTCTGAAGTACAGCTGTTTGAAAAACCGTGCCTTTAAAATTATTGGCAACTATTCTGCTCACTATGGAGGCTGTTACATAGAATTGATAATCATATACCATCTCTGTTTAGTGTAACAAGTCTTCAGACTATGTGCAGAGAACCTGTGCACCTATTGTTTTGAAAATATATGGTCATTGTGTGCTTTATGTAGTTTAATTGTTCATGTGGAAGTCTAAACAAAAGAGTGTTCCATTGGTATTTTTAAATGATAGAGCTTGGTATTATGAAGTAAAAGCTTCTACCAACCCCTAATGTGCCAATTGTGTTAAATCATCTTTCTTTTTCTCCCTTTCCAGCATTAACAATAAACTCCAACAGCCAGAAGCAGCTGCTGGGGTGCTGGAATATGCCATGAAGCATTTTGGGGAGCTGGTGAGTCTTGCTGGATAATCTGCTTCTTCACATCTTATGTTTTTATGGTTTCTGTAGTTAGTTTTTTGGTGAGTGGTGGGGTGTTTTCTCAATCAATCACATCGAGGTTCTATCCCTGCTTATAATATTTCATTGTTCATAAAGAAAGGCCTTGCTGCTTACAGGAATGTTCAGTGGGCACTTTGCAGCAAATGCTGGGTACAGGGAGGGCTGCAAGAATCTGATTTGGAGGAGAATTTTGCAGCTGCTGTTGATACTAAATGCAGCTGTGAGCAGCTAGCAACTTGATGACATAAATCCTTTTATTTAGGATAAGTTGGGAAGGGAGGGAGTGAGTTCTTGTTCTAAGCTTAAAGGATTTGAGAAACTGCATCAACACCCTCGAGGTAAGGATTTAATGGAAGTTAACCTCCAGTCTCTCTCAAAAGTGTTCACAGGCATTGTTTAGAATAGCAAGTTAACCAGTCCCTTACAATTTAGACTGCTCACCAAAATCAAATAACCTCATTATGTATTTGTTCTTTCTCAGAATGATGTACCTTTTATTATTTCTTCTCATTTTATGAGTCATTTAATTTGTGTTCAAAGACCAAACTACCTATGCTCTCCTGACAGTTGTACTGGTAAAAAAAGATGATTTTGCAGTGGTAATTGTTGCAGTGTTTTAGGATAATTAGGAAAAGGAAGACAGCTGTGGAAGCACAGTAGACCAGCCTCACTAAGTAGTAAGCACTAGAAAGTGGGAACCAGGTATAAGCACAAAATGCTGGAAATCCTCTGGTGTAGGATTATGTGTGGTTTTGACCTAAAGTAGAAAATAACTCCTTTCTGGGAGAGGTACAGACTTCAGAACATCTTTGCAGCTTCCTATAATTCCTTGGGTGGATTGAGCAAAGTTCTGCATTACCTAATTCTGACTTCACTCTTTAGCAGCAATATAGTCTAGCAGTAAATGTAGTTCAAAGCACAGAGCTTGCCAGAATTGGCAATGAAAAGAAATTAAGAGAAGCTGTGAGCTCTACTTTCAGGGACTTAATTGAAATATGACTTATCTGAGAAGTTAAAGGGCTAAGTAGAAGACCTGGCATGCAATTAATGGTTTATAGTGACCCTGCCCACAGGTCTGGGAAAAGAATCTGCTCTGCAGCCTATGTCAAGACATGAGCTGCCAAGGACTGAGCAGAAAAACACTGGCAGAGAAAAGTATGGAAATATATTAAGGCATTTTATTTCTTGAGAATGAAAAACAAAATCTAGAAAGAAAGACTGAAGAAGAGGGTTTAGCTGATTCAGATCACTGCTTGGCTAACTTTTAATGGCTTTGTTACAAACCATTGCCTTCCCTTTTGAAGGGTGTGATTGGGCCCCAACTTCATACTGCCTGATGTATTAAGTAATTGCCTAGCAATAGCCAGATGCAAAGTTTGGCCTTTTTTTCTAGTTAGTCATTCCATTCCTGAATGCAAGGCTGTTTTTCTTGTTTGAATGCAGGTATGTGCAACAACGGGAAGTGGAATATGTTACAGATTTACTCTTTCTCCTGTCCCACTCACTCCACCTCTCCAAAAAGAAAAGCACCAGCTGCTGATTTGGTATTTCAGTGGCACTGAGTAAGGGGGTGATGTTAGATTAATCCCTCTGGTAAACCTGAATTCATTTCTGGTCAGGTGGAGGAGTGCCAGGATTCCAGTTTTCACACTAGCTCAAGGCTCTTCTCTATCACAGAAGTCCATGAGGTTATTTAGAATGATAAAAGGGTGAAGTGACCAGCACAGACACAGAATTTTCTAGGGAAAGCTATGGTAGTTAATGTAGAATGATCAATGTTAATCCTGCTGTTTATTTTTTACTTTTTTTTCCCTTCCCTTAGGAAATTCAAGCTACCTGGTATGAAAAGCTTCATGAATGGGAAGATGCTCTGGTGGCCTATGACAAGAAGATGGACACAAACAAAGATGATCCTGAGCTGATGCTGGGACGGATGCGTTGCTTGGAAGCACTTGGTGAATGGTAAGAGGAGTATGCCTGAAGACTAAGGAAAATTGTGTCTTTCTGTTCTCTGGGTGCTGTCATTCAGGTGCAAATTTTTTGCCTGAATTCCTATTTACTCCCACTTTCTTTGGGTATTTGTATGGCATCTCACTTTGTTCATTGAAGTCAGAATTGGTAACATCTCTCAACGTTTTGGGACTGGCCATCTGGTGAGTTAAGGTCTCTCTGGAAGAGAATCTGCAATCTTATAATCAGGTCAACCCCATTTATAACAGAGAAAGACATTGTAGATAGAAGAAATATTAACTGAGCAGAACTTGTCAGAAACAGTCATAAAAGGAGCTCATTGTGACCCTCCTTTTCAAACTGATTAAAACATGAGAGATTTCTGTGTTTATTCAGTGTCAAACCTATGCCTTGTAGAAGGATGAGGTTTTCCTTGTTAGTCTTTTTCAGCATTTCTTAAGCCTTGTCTTTGTGGACATTTAGTATTTCAAGTTCTGTGTCAAACATCTGTTGTCAACACATAACTAATTTGAATCAGTGTTTGTGACAGGGTGAGCTGCTGGTGACTTATAGCTTACTACTTAACTGGGGGCTTCTGTTTTTTCTCACTGTTCAATTCCAAGAAGATAATTGGAGCAGGCACCCTGTTCACTGTGGCGTGCAGTTCTACCCAGGGGCAGGTGTGGGTTCGTCCAGGTTCCGCCTTTCTACTGAGCTTTGCATATGACAAGCTCTCTCCTGATGGGTCCTGACATGAACCCAGGGGATGGCACCACAGTAAGGAGATTCCTCTTCTCTAAAGTCATTTTACTGCTAGAAACAGAACTGTTTGAGAAACCTAATTCTGGCAGCATTTTTCTGCCCTTTTTGTTTCTAAACAAGGCTGAGACATACAGGGTGCAGCTTTTCTAGTATGGAAAACAGATCCTCTTACTGGGCATTCCTCAATCAGATTTTATATGAGTAGGCAATTCCAACCAGGGATTTGAAGAATTTTTCCCTCCTGCAGGATGTGTATTTGTGTTGTATCCTTTCTGAACCTCCTACTTACTCGTGTATCAGCAACAAATCTATGGAACAACAAAAGGACAATTTTCTTCTGTTGGAGCTGGATATCATGGATCTATTGATAGTCTGTAGTAACAAGAGCAATCAGAGTTTCCAAGTTCTCTTGTGGGACTGGGCTCCAGCTCTGTGCAGGTGTTTTTAAAATTCAGAATTGCTTTTGCAAAGTGCTGTCTGCTGCCCTGCAGCTGACTCTAGAGAGATCATCCTGAGGCTGAGGATTCCATAGTTTGGCTGCTGATACTCTTCAGTAGTGTTCAACTTGACTGACTGTGCTGCTGGAGTCTGCTTCCCAGGATGAGGCAGATAATCTAGAATTATACTGTGCAGCATCATTATTTCAGTCCTCTGCTGTGATATTTTTAGAGTACAGCCAAAACATTCTTAGCTATTTGTCTCCTCATATAGTTACTCCTGTAGGACCCATAGTGTTTTATCAGCATCTATGAGGTTCTCATTTACTGCTGTTGCTAGGTTTGGCTTGGTTTTACATTTGCTTTGGGGTTTTTTTCCCTCCTGGGCCATTAAGCTGTCAGAATTACTATCTTGCCTGTGGCAGCCCATTGGTTCTGTTTGACTAACTCATCTTCCTTTTTGGGAGGGGAGAGGATAACACTAGGGAAAGCAAGTTGTTCTCCCTCACAGTTGGCAGCTGTTTCACTGCTACAGAGTATCCAGCCTGAGAAATCCTGGAACTGCAACACCCAGGGTAATTGGTTCGATTAGTGCAGCATTCACAGTTGATTTGAAAGAAATAATATAAAAAATCCTGATGCTTCCTCTCCGCTGGAGATGAAAGATTCAGATGCCCTCTGAGATCCTGCCATGACAAGTCTTCATATGAGGTTACAGCAACATTCATTCTTCAGTCTTTGTCTTCAGACTTAATGTGTTAATCCAAAATGTTTGCTAGTAAGAGCCATGCCCAAGCCATCCAGAGCATACGTTTCTTCTACTGGCACTTGCAAAAATTTTAAGCATCCTTTTTTTGGTGGTGGTTTGTTTGTTTCCTTTAGAATTTTTTTTTCTGTATTTATAAACTGGCATTATCAGTCCAGTTTTAAAGTAGGCATTAACAGTTGCTGAGGGACAAATGCAAACTTCTTTTTAGATGTGTATTTTCAAAACATAGTGTGCCTTAAAATTATTTTCTGATGATGGGATATTTGTCATCAGACTAGCATGGTTGAGTTGGCCAGAGGAGTCAAATCCTGTTCTCCACTCAGTATAAAAAGAACAATGAGGCTGGTTGTTGTCTTATCAGTGGGAAGTGATTGTTTAATGAGGCAGAATTCTTGGAAGAGGCTTTTTGCTGATCAGAAATTGTGGATTCTTCTTAGGGGGCAACTCCACCAGCAATGCTGTGAAAAGTGGACCCAGGTGAATGATGAAACTCAAGCTAAGATGGCCAGGATGGCTGCTGCTGCTGCTTGGGGTCTAGGTAATGTATCCTCCTCTGCTGGCATTGCAGCCATGAGGTGCAAGCACAGATAGTTTTAACTTACTTCAGAAGTACAGAATACAGGAGACAGCAACATCAAGTAACCACATTATTTACATTGGGAAATGAAGTAAGTGTCATTCCATATTGAAAACTTGCATTTACAGCAAGTCTCCCAGTGTGGTCTCCAGTGACAGAGTGCTCTGAGCAGATGATCGCTTTTGCTTGGCTTTACACTGAACAGAGCTCAGGCTGGAAATAGATAAAAAGACTTTCTCAGATTTGTGGCAGACTCTTATTTAGAACAAGAACAGGATCTGTTGAACATTTTAGAGGTTGTCTCTGCTGAGTAGATAATCTTAAGTGAATAAATCTATAGTGATCCAAATGTCCATTTGTGTTGTAGTGAGATATTTACTAGAGAAGCTGGTGAATCACTTGCTCTCTGCCAGACTTTCTGAGAAAAATTCATCTTTTGCTTTGTAGGGCATTAATTCATTCAAATGTTCCGGAAGTGTCAGAATTTTAATTTTTTCATCACAAAGAATGAAAGAACCTTTTCCACAAGGACAACAATTTGTCTAGAAGAAAAATGCCTATGTTTTTCTTGTCTGTACCTATGTTTATATTTATGTATATAATAGTGTCCCTACCAAAGACAAGCTGTTGGAGAGCTGACTTAAATGCAGAAGTACCACACAGCACTCAGGCCTAGGCACTGATGTCTAAGCACTACATCATAGTTCTGTTCTGTTCCCACACTGCAGAGAAAGCTGTTGTGTTACTGAGGATATCTGTGTCTCTGCAGGTCAGTGGGACAGCATGGAAGAATATACCTGCATGATCCCCAGGGACACCCATGATGGGGCTTTCTACAGGGCTGTACTGGCACTGCATCAAGACCTTTTCTCACTGGCTCAGCAAGTAATTATCCTCCTTGTTGGTATCCCAAAATCTGGTTTAAGATGTTCTAGGCTACAGAGTTTTGTGCTGTAGTAAAGCAGTTGGCTCTAACCTATGAATTGCCCAATAATGTTTTTTCCATGGGTATATTAGACCTGGGTGATAGATCTTACCTTGTATTTCCAGAAACATAGCAGTGAATGTATTGACAGATGGTAGTGGTCCAGTGCTGTAGAACATTAGAATGCCTTTGTCATTTTTTTGGCTTTTTTTTACTTCTGTGCCTCTTTTCTAGACAGGCAGGACACAAGGATTATCTCAGCAGAGGTTCTGTTCTACAAGGCACTGATGGTAAATTTCCAAGAATGCCTGAGACACCTGAATGGATTTTTTGTGCACTTCTGTCTCTTAGAGCTTTTTCAGTGAAGTGCTCATATATATCATGTACAATCATCTTAATTTTTCTGGTAGCACTGATAAATCTCAAATCTTAGATTGAGGTACCAAGGCAAGGGATAAGTCTGTTAAACAGAGCTTGTAATTTGTATTTGTGATGATTGTGTTTGTAATGCTTGTTTGTCACAGGGGAGATTTGCAGAGTGACTCTGTAGATGTGAAACGTGTTGTTTACTTTCCAAGGAAGCTCAAGTCCCATTTCTCAGCATTCTGTGCTGGCTTGCCAGCTTAGATAAAGGAGTAATTCAATCTGTGCTGTCAAAACCCGTAAATAGATTTTTGGATGATGTGCACAGTAAAATTAACCAGGCATTCAAAAGGGTAGAGTTTGTGATTAACCTTTAACATTTTGAACAGGAAAAGCTATAGGTGAGAGATTATATAATGACTAGAAGTAGAGCAGGATTTATTTCATGCTTGAAGAGCCTGTCTTAGTTTGAGGATGAGAAATGAAATTTGCTGTCCTGTAAAATACATAAAATCCTGTTGAGTTATGTAAAACAGTGAAAGCTATTTTCTTTCATTGTGTGGTATCAAGAAACATTTCTTTAGGCTCTTTTTTGTAACTAACTCTCTTGCACTAAAATGTGAACCTTTCCTCTACAAATGTTGTTAATGATGATCTCTACAATCACAGTAGGATTAGAAATACTGCAAACTTTGATTTTTCTAGGAAGACAAACTCCAAACTGTGCAGGTAATGAGTGAAGGTCCCTTGACTTCCCTTATATATGCCCTGGACACTGTTTTCCTGTCAAATCTTTTTATTTATATGATCCTTTCCTAGAGAGAGGAAAGTGAGAACAATGCCAGCTTTGTTCATGAGATGGAACAGCTGAACAGCAGCCTCAACAGCTGACTCTAGATAAAGCACACTGCCTTTGCCCCAATATCTTGTTCTATTTCAGTGCATTGACAAAGCCAGAGACCTGCTGGATGCTGAGCTGACTGCCATGGCAGGAGAGAGTTACAGTCGTGCCTACGGGGTAAGTGTAGCTCTCAGCCTGCATTCCCTTCTCTCATTGCTGCCTCAGACTGTCTCAAAAAGTTGCATAAAACTTCAGAGTAGCGCTTGTCTCGAAGAGAAGACCTTTGTAGGCCCACAAGCTAAATGGCTTTTGTCAGAAAAGAAATACAACTTTGCAAGAGTAGCTTTGGGACAAACTAAAAGTGTGTGAAGTGAGGTCCACCCTTTCAAAAGAAATAAGAATTGTCATTTAGGGAGTTTGAGTTTCAATCAGCAGGTCATCTAGGTACCAGTATATAGCAGTTGGTCCTTTATCTATTGGGCAGCCTATGTACTTTAGATTTTGATGCCAAAATACTGTTCCTTAATTATAGATTTGTTCTGTAGTGATTGGGATGGAATGTGATTTTTTCCTTCAGGCTATGGTATCCTGCCAGATGCTGTCAGAGCTGGAAGAGGTTATCCAGTATAAACTTGTACCAGAACGCCGTGAGATCATCCGCCAGATCTGGTGGGAAAGACTGCAGGTACATCCATGTGAAGGTCAAGAATGGAGATGCTGGTGGGCTGGCATGAGCAGCTTCCTTTTGAATCAGTGTGGTGGCTCAGCAGATCTTTCCATGTCTCTTTCCATCCCAGTAGAGTCCATGCTCACAGGGCTGTGTGCTCCATCTCCTTTGTGTTTGTCCTGGTTGCCTGGGGTTTTTGTTTGGGCTTTATTTTTTTTTTCAGGTTAATGTTCCTGAAGTCTCAGCTCATATGACACTTTAAAAGGGTGAACTAAGTCTTGACATAGATGTGTACAGAAGAGAGACACTAGTAATATCCCCAAGACTGCTTATCTCAATATTGGATTACATCTGGAAATACTGGTTTAGATCAAGCTAGTTTGAACTTTTTACCTGGCTGGCTGGATTTTAAGAAGTGAATTCTCTCCAAATGTTGGAAAACTGGTCAGAGGATTCATTCACATGCTTGTAAAATAAAAGATTATCCTGTCTCTTTTGGGCAAGAACATTTCCAGCTTATTGGTAACATTTAAGGACATTACTTAGTGGTGGAATTGGCAGTGTTAGGTTTATGTTTGGACTTGATAATCATAAAGGTCTTTTCCAGCCTAAATGCTGCTATGATTGACCTTGACTTTTCAGGAGAGACCTTTAGCAATGTTCATTTTCCAGTACTGAAAGAGGAGTTTGTGCCTTTCTTACACTAAACATCAAAAATCCAAAGTACCTCTGAAAATTTGAATCAGACAAATATTTGACACTATTTCCTTACAAGAGGCATCCCTACAGTGAAAGTGAATATCCTCAGATGCAGTAGTACATACAAGACTACTGTTTCAATAGAGGTGGGTGATTCCTGCAAGAGAAGGGGGTAGAAGGAAAAAAGGCCATAACTAAGGTGAAATGCTGCCCTAAGGAAGAACTTTTCCCTGTTCAGAGTTCTTCACTGGCAGTGCTATAATCTGCCACCTTATGAAAGCCTGCTGTATATTTTTTAGCGGTTTGGGAAACTGTGACAAAGCTTTTAGTCTCCCATCTGCATTCCTGTCTGGAAAAGCTCAGGACCATTCCACTGGGGTAGAGAAACTGAAGTGGCAAGAAGTGTAATGTCTGAATACAGCTTTTTATAGTCCTGAAAGCAGTACAAACAGTTCTTGAATGTTTTATAGGTGTTTTTTAATAGTTTTTAAATGCCTATTGGAAGAAATTTATTTGAGTGTTAGGGAACAAGCTTTGCCTAACTTCCCATTCCTCAACTTGGGAGAAAAGAATAAGGGAAAGAATAACTTTTTTGGTGGTAAGGTTCTTGCTGTCATTGGAAAATCTTTTGTTTGCCTCAAAATCAAGTAGTTTCTAGCTGAATAGAAACTTTGGAGCATCACTGTTACCCTATACTTGGCCACTATATCAAGCACCATGGATTTAGTTGTTACGGTCCCTTCCACAATTCTACTTCTCTGTAGTATCCTTGAATGTTTGAAATACAGACTCATCCTGCTCTGACAGTGTTGTGCCTCTCCCATCAGACAGACAAGAACCAGACAATGCTTGCACAAGCAGCACAGCAGTTGGAGCTGAAGTTTCTGGCAGAAAACCAGTTTAAATGCTCCAGCCTCCAAAAGCAGTAGCAGTTTCTTTCAAGGCAAAGAAAAAGGGCAATAACAAAAATATCTTTGCAACCATTTGGTTTTTTACCATCTCCATGTTGAGATTTTAACCAAAAATAGGTGGAGAAGGCACTTTGGAAGACACTTTGACTCACTTTGGAATTGTATGAAGAGTTTTTCTGATTCTTGGGTGTATTTCAGCTTGAGGAGCTTTTCTCCTCTTTCCATTAGAGGATATCTAGACTGCAAGCACTGAGCTCACTGCAGATTGTGAGAGTCAGGGACTGAAACTTCTTCACTTCTTCACACTGCAGTGTTAAGAAATAGACAGTTCCTAATGTCAGTCTGCTGTGAATTATGGGCACAGAAGTCTCTCTCTTGATGGAAGTCCCTTCAGATTCTGAATCAAGGCTCTGTACAGTACACTGGAGACCAAATACTAACAAGTTCTTGTTTTTCCTCTCAGGGCTGTCAGCGAATCGTGGAAGACTGGCAAAGAATATTGATGGTCCGATCTCTTGTTGTGAATCCTCATGAGGACATGAGAACTTGGCTCAAGTATGCCAGCTTGTGTGGCAAGAGTGGGAGGCTGGTGAGCATTGTCAGACTCTGTCCTCTTCAGCAGATTTTTGGATGATTGGCTTTGCTGTGCTGCTTCAGTCTTGAGCCTTCCTAAATGCTTTCATTGCTCAAGTGGGATGGGCTCTCCTCTGAGGAAGAAACTAGTCAGAAATTGTTGAAATGCTAAAATTGTAAGCAGCATAAAGTTCATGCTTGTAGCCAAGGTTATTTTTTTGAGACTGATACTATACCTGAGAGCCCCTGGGCCAATTTTTTATTGCATGATATAACTAAAAGTTTATATGCACTACTGGAGATTATTAGTAATAGCTCTCTCTGCTAGAGCAGAGAGTCAAATCTAGAATGTGACATTACTATTGAACATTATAGTCCTATTCTAACATTCATCACAAAATTTATTACCAAATACTTGAAACAGAGACTTTACACTTTCTACTGGCTTCTGAAATGAGAATCTAATGCTCTGATGCAAAGGAAGACATATGGTTTATCATGTGGTATTCTTATGACTCCAGGGAGTCTGCTGTGTCTGTGTTGTATCTGGAGGGTCAGATGTACTTTTTTAGTGTTGGGCAATTGTGAAGCAATATGAGCAGGAGGTAACAATTACAATTATGTTTTAACCTACTTTTTGTCTTTGCCACTTGTCCAGGCTTTGGCCCATAAGACCCTTGTCCTGCTCTTGGGAGTGGATCCATCTCGCCAGCTGGATCACCCACTGCCAACAGTGCATCCCCAAGTGACTTATGCATACATGAAGCACATGTGGAAGAGTGCCCGTAAGGTACAGGAGAACACACTGCTGTGTTTCACTGCTCAGCTTTTGTGCAATGCCATACATCTTAGCTCTTCATGTTCCCAACAGAACAAAGGCAGAGCTAGAGGTTTTGCTTTTGCTCCCTTAAAAGAGTAACTAATTCCTTTCCTTATTGTTATTCAGATCATAAGCTTTTTATTTCCTTTAAAATTCTGTAATGCAAATTACAAAAAATGTAATTTTCAGAGAAAACCTGACCCTAATTTTATTTCATATATAGAAAGATTGTTTTTGCTAAACCAGTAGCTGGTACCCAAAGGATGCAGCCAGGATTAATGGTAAATAGTAGCTCTTTTGTCCTGTGTAGGTTTGCTGCTTGACTTTTCATCCACTGTTTTGATTGCTGGGTCTCTACACTGTACCTGTGGTCAGGGTCACATGCAGAAAGAGGGAAGTAAAGGGGGGTTTATTACCAGTTTTAGAAGTGTCCTGAGCAGTTTGCACTTAGTTGCTGAGCAGAACTGATTTTTACTAAAGAGATTTTTGGAAATTTCTAACTGAAAGAGAGCTGAAAAGTACATAGAGTTTTTTGTCATGGGAACAATTTGGCGCCAGAGAGCCCAGGGTGAATGTTTTTGACATTGCAACACAGGGAGAATTTACGTAATCAAATCCAATAAGCTTCAGACTGGATAAGTTATCTTTTTTTTAATATTCATTAAAGCCTGCATTTATCCTCATATTCTGCCACATCTTTATTTTTTCTGCCTTGGGATTGCCAGCACTTGAGCAGAGCCATTGCTGTGGGAACATTGCCACGACTAACTATTCTTTACTTGAATTAAATAGCAGAAGGAGCTGTTGGTGAGGCCCTGTTCTGTTGGCTCTGTAAAACAGTGAAATTGCCTCTTACCATCTCCAGTAAATGACCCCAGAAGTATGTGGGGTCTCTGCCTGTCTCTGTAAGGGAAACTGTGTTTTGTGGTGTTTGACTTGTGGTCAAGAAGTAGATGGACATGGTGCAGGACACTGGTGCAGTGGTGGAAAGCAGAGTGAGAGAAGGCACAAAGATTAAGGGGATAGGAGAACATGTCTAAAATTATCTGATGGGAAAATAAGTGGAGCCCTTGAAGATGGGGGAAAATGGATACCAAAATAGATAAATAATACATAGTTACAGCTATGTAATTTTAAATAATACAGAGTTACACCTGTGTAGTTTTGTGTAACTGTGTGTGTTCACTTGATTTGGTATCCTAAGTAATAAACTGCTGATGTAGGCTGATATGGTGGGAAATGATCATTTTTTTCTAGCTCAGCAGTTCAGGGTTCCTTTGTTGACCTAAAATATTTTCAGTACTGCCATTTTGGCACTTGTCAAATCCAGCAGGAGGAAAGCTGGCATCTAGAAGGAAACCAGCAAGATGGCACTTGCAGAGCTCCACAACAGTCTTCTTAAACAACAGATAAAAATTGATGTGTGATTTCTTCTAACAAAGACCTTTGCCAGCAGCTGCATTCTAAGCCATATCCCATAGAAAGGATGCACACAAACTTAGCAATTCAGTTGTTCTGGAAAACTTACTGTTTTCAGTCTTAAGTGCTCTGTCTGTCAGTTTATGGCCATCAGTTTTCAATATTAATGGAAACTAAAGACCAGATTGTTGGGTGTATCTAGATATGAGAGGGGCACATAAAAAGATTCTGTAGTAATTCTGTTTGGCAATATATTTTGTCTGTTTCCAGTGGATGTCTAGCATAACTATTTATAAGACTGTTATTTATGCACACACCCCCCTTCCCACCCAGTCCTTTCTGTCTAGGCTATCAGCTGTGGAATGCACTGCATTAATGTTACAAGTATGATCTTTTCTTTTATTTCACCCTGGGTTAATGCCCTTTTTCCTCACCACTGAGTTGTGTATGCTGATATTTGAACAGGATAGATGAGGCATTTGAGCTCAACTGGTTTTTGTCTCTAACATAGCTCATTCCTATAGATACACAGAAGTAAATTAGGCTTCTAACTGCATATTCTGCAGTTCCTAACCTGAAATGACCTTGCAGATTGCAGGAGCTTTACTCTTAATTCTTTCCAGTGAAGCGTGCATATTTTTTCTTAAATCTTTATTTTTGGGTTTTCCTATCCCAGAATTCTTTCCAAGGAATTTTTAAAATATATTTTCTCTCTGAATTTGGTAGTGAAAGTTGTTTTAGCACTACTGCCCTGTATAATATTCTGGCAAAGGAGTAATGCACATTTATACTTCTTCAATAACCTTAGGAGAAATCTAGACTTTAATTTGTTGAAACAACTCAAAGTTAATGTTCCATGATGTGTACTTCAAGACTAGCCAAAGCTGAAAGGTTAGGAGAGATGATCAGGAAGCTGCAAGTTTTCTTCCAGGCATTATTTTCTCCAATTGTCATGGGTTTGTTTTTGGGGGATCTTTTTTTATTTGTTTTTGTTTTTTGTGGTGGTGTTTGTTATTTGGGGGTTTTTTTTGTTTCATTTTTTGGTTTTTTTAAGGGGTTGTTGGTTTGGGTTTTTTTTGTCGTTTTCAGAGGTTTTTTTGTTGTTGTTTTTGGGAGTTTTTTTGTCTGGCCATAGCATATTATAGGTAGGCTTCTCTGGATTTGTGATCCTGTCTGTTCAGTATTGTCCTGGTCAGATACAGTTTATAAGCTATAAACATTTGATTGTTGCAATTGCCAGACTAAGTTCATGCTCAGCTGAAAATGAGATATCTCAGTGTCTCACACTGAGTGGGCAGTAACAGGACATTCTCTGCTGTGGGAGCTTTCTCCCTGTACAGGTGACCTTGTTCCTTTGGCAGAGTGGAATTCTTGCACATCAGAGCATGATGTTAGCTTGTGTGACAGTCAGCCCTACCTTTGGCTCTCTGTCTCTGTGACAGTGAAGGTGTGCCTGGCATTGGGAGGATGCAGTTATTTGTTCCTCAGTTTAGCAATTTCAGGGACAACAAGAATCTCTAACTTCTTCATTTATTTGGACATATTTAAAGTGTAAAGTGACTTTAGAAGGATGTTAGTGGCTGAAAAGCTTTGAAAGAAAACAAAACCATATATTTTTATTTCTGTGAAAATCATTTCTACATTGTCTTTCTCCCTTGAGAAATTGTCTTTAAGCCCTATGGTCCTCACTGCCTCCATCATCCCGTTGCAGATCGATGCGTTCCAGCACATGCAGCACTTTGTGCAGACCATGCAGCAGCAGGCCCAGCATGCCATCGCCACTGAGGACCAGCAGCACAAACAGGAGCTCCATAAGCTCATGGCACGGTCAGCACAGGGTCCTGGGGCACCCTTTAGCTCTAGACTGAAACTGAAGGCTTTCCTGAGGTGCAGGGTCTCTGGAGGTGACACATTTTAGACAAAGCTGATGCTTTGATTAAAAGAACGGGATTTGTCATTTAGCTGCTTTGGTATTACATTCTTATCTACCATGTAATGTTCACTAAATGTTACAGGGACACATCAGCCTGCTTATATTTGTTGCTGGTGCCTGGTTGTATTTTTCCAGCACTGTGGCTCGCTGGCAGAAGGCAGAGCTCTCAGCATGTCTGTTTCTTTGCTTTTCAGGAGATTCGGTCAGTAGGAAAGAAACACTTCCCACACGCTTGGCATATCTGTATTAAGTACACAGGCTGCCAAGCACAACAGCAGTGCTTTGGGCAGTAGATGCCTAGCATGTGATGGTCTCTTACAATACTGTTGCATTAAAAACCCTTTTTCCATTTTTCTCTGTGGATCTGTAGGTGCCAGATCTGTTTTTTTTCAGTTTAAATTGAAAATTGAAAGCATAGTGCTTTCTATTGAAGGTTTGCTTTTTTTCAAGGGAGGTGTGCACTCAATTGGCTTTTATGAGGATAGGAACCCTTGGTAAAACCATTTTCTTATTTTTTCAGTGACTATCATGGAAAACAAAATTGTAATGATTTGCATACAATATTTGTCTTGCACAATGCTTTCTGGAAAACTCAAAATAGAGAAAGGACAGCCATGTTATAACTGTGGCATTTAAAGCCTGCTGAGGGAGCAAAGTATTAATTTGCACAAACCTTGACAACCCCACCCTACTGCAGTAAAAATATGTTGTTTTTCCTTTCCCCTAGGAGGGAATGACTTAATGGGGTTCTGGCTGGGGGAAGAACAGTTCCTCTGTGTTTTCAGTGTGTGTCAGTGTTCTCTCCAGAAGGCTCATTCATATGGTGCTCAGTACAGCTCAGCAGCACATGTGTATGCATTTTATCAGCACAGACTGATGAAGCCTTTCAATGTTGCTGTTACCTACTTCTTATATTTATTTTATAACTTATACAGATGAGGAAAAAAAGTTTGATCCCCACCTATCCTCTTAAATTAAACCTTCAACTAGTTAGTTCCACACTACAAGCAAGATGGAGATATTTTAATCTTGCATCCAGCCTGCAGGAAAGGCTGCCTGACTGGATTCACCACATGCAATGTCTTTTAGACTCCAGACAGCAAGTTTGCCTTTTAATCCAGAGGCTTTGTTTTCATTTTAGGTTTTGAATCAATAATCCCTTTGCTTAACTAGGTGTTTCCTGAAACTGGGTGAGTGGCAGCTGAACCTGCAAGGCATCAATGAGAGCACCATCCCCAAAGTCTTGCAATACTACAGTGCTGCAACGGAGCATGATCGCAACTGGTACAAGGTCATTACAGAAAAGTTTCCAGATAAATTTTATCAAATCCCATCGTACAGGAAAAGGAAGGTGTTCATTGGAAGATTTCCTATAGCTGTCTGCCTTGTTACTGCCAGTAGGATTACAAAAAACAAAACAGAACCAAAAACCAGAGAAAGTGGCCCAAGGCAACCATGAGATTCTTGTTTAGAATTTTATCTGGTTGGTAAAACTAGGCCACAATTCAGTTTCTGTTCTTGCTTTTGAGACTCTCTCCTGTTGTCAGTTAGCAATGAAGGAGAAAGAAAATGGAAAAGTTTAACTTGTTCTCAGTCAGTATACTTGAACGAGGAAAGTAGCCCTGTTGTTAATTCTCCAAAGAGCCTTTGATTTCATGGTTGTGATATTTCAATTAATATTTGGTGCCAGATCTTCTTTGGGGCAGCCATCTCCTGTATTTTTTCCCATTATACATCCCCGAGTCCTAACATACTAATTTTCATTTTAGCCTTTGAAAAACTAAGCTATATGCAAATATAATTTAATTTTTCGTGCAGAGCTCATTTGCTTTAATATTCAACAGGTAGTTCCAGGCCAAGAACTCAACATGATATTATTTAAGATAATAAGACAGTTCAAATTACAAGCAATTAGAGAAATCAAAGCACTGTGTTGTCTGCCAGATATTACTTACTGCTATTGTTTGCAGACACAAAAAGGTTGGATTATATCTAACAATTAGGAAGTGCCACTTGCAGGAAAGAGTCTGACTTCTGTTCTCTCCTGTTGGCAGGCCTGGCATGCCTGGGCAGTGATGAACTTTGAAGCAGTGCTTCACTATAAACATCAAAACCAGGCCAGAGATGAGAAGAAGAAACTCCGTCACGCAAGCGGAGCCAGCATCACCAGCGCTAACACTGAGGGCAGCAACAGTGAGAGTGATGCAGAGAGCACTGAGAACAGTCCCATCCCATCCCCAGTGCAGAAAAAAGTCACTGAGGTACCCTCCTTCCTCCCTCTTCTTGTTGAGAGATTGGTACTTGCTGCTTAGACACAGGAAAAAAAATTATGGGCTAAATTAACGCAAATGATTATTAGCTGTGACCTAAAGTGGCTGTCACAGGGGATACGGTGCATTAACAAATTCTGCTGTTTAGGCCCTTCATGGAAGACTCTGAGGAATCTCTTTCATTTATCAGTTATAGTAAGGTTGTAGTTTTTAGGCTGCTGTACTGTCTGTAGCTTTGCAAACAAACTGAAGTATAAAACCACTTCACAGCCTTTTCCCTGCCAGGCTGAAAGATCTTTGTGTAGTCAAGCAAAACATAAAATTCTAGGAGCAACATGTCCTGTGAAGAGTACGAGCAGAAGTCAGATACAATGAGGATTAGGTCTATATTTCCACATATTTCTTCCTCTTTCCCCTTCTTGAGTTTAGGATTCATGTGGGCTGATGTGCTTGCATAGAACTAATGCAGCAATTTCATTCCAAAAGGATTTATCCAAGACCCTCTTGATGTACACAGTCCCTGCTGTCCAGGGTTTCTTCCGATCCATTTCTCTGTCTCGAGGAAACAACCTACAAGACACTCTAAGGTACATAATAAAGCACAAAGTAAATTAAATCCAGCTGATAAGAATGCGTGGTTTCAGATTAGGTTGAGCACATTTCTGCTCTTTTTTGTTGTGGTTGAATTAAGTGAATGCTTTGGTCCAGGCTAATTTTTGTTAGATGGATTATCCCTGCTATCTGAGGGTTCTGGGAAGAAAAGTTGCTTGTAAATAGGTTTTGGGTTGGGGGTTTTTTTGTTTGTTTGTTTGGGGTTTTTGTGGTGGGGTTTTATCTGTTGATTGGTTGGTGGTTTTTGTTTTGTTTTGGTTGTGTGTTCATTTGTTTGTTCCTAACAAAAGTATTTCTCTTCTTCAGAGTCCTTACTCTGTGGTTTGACTATGGTCATTGGCCTGATGTGAACGAGGCTTTGGTAGAAGGAGTCAAGGCAATCCAAATAGACACTTGGCTGCAGGTAAATAACACAAAGAGAAATCAGCGTTCTGGGGGTATTTTGGGGATTTGCTGCATGCTGTCCAGTATGATCCCTTGCTAAACAATCCTCCATAGGTGAGTGCTGAGAGCAGTGTGCAGTGCAGTTTGTAACTGATTTAACAAGCATCTTGAACAGAAAAATAAGAAATATTTCTGTATTTATATGCAGATTAGTGCATATTAATGAGAAAGAATGAAAATTCTTAAAATAAAGATGACATGCCTTCAGTGGTGATCAAGTATAAAACACCACTGTCCTGCTCTGATGTAGTTCACAATCTATTTCAGGATTGCCTTGTAGAATGATTATTGTAATTAAATTTTAAAATACTTTATTTCCTATTTAACTATTATACTTCAAGAAGCATCTTTCCTTAGTAGGATCCTGTAACAGTTTTGCACAGAACCGTTGTGATCTCATTGAGCTGTTGTACATTTCTGTTTGGAACTTTGTGTTACCTTCTGACCAACCCAAAAATGAGTGGTGGGCTTCCCTGTCTCCTTTAGAGGCTGTGAGGTCTCTAGGAGAGGGCAGAACAGCTGGTGCACTGAACATATGAGATGACAGGAGTGTTTCTTTTGCTTATCCTTACTACTAGGTTATCCCTCAGCTCATTGCCAGAATTGACACCCCTCGACCACTGGTAGGACGCCTCATTCATCAGCTGCTCACGGACATTGGTCGGTACCATCCCCAGGTAAGCCTTAGCTTAGAGCAGGAATTCTCACAGTTGCCCAATGCCTGCACAGGAGGTCACAGCAAGTGATGACAGTGAGCATGGGGACAATTTCTGTTGCTGCTGCTGCTTTCACCTCAGCGCTTCACATAAGAATGGAAGGAGGTGAATGAGCCATGCAGCCTAAGAAGAACTCTGTCTAATGTAATTTGATGTCTACTGGGCAGTGCAAATCACCTTAAATGTCTGTATGTGACTACTAAGAACCTACCTCACAGGTTTTATCTAAATATCTTTCCACAGTATGGAATATCACAAAATCCTAAAACCTATTTTTGTTTGAAAGAGGCTCTCAATGTCATCCTGCTATTCAGTGAATTAAAGTCTTGACAGCCTGTTGGTTCAGAAGACTTTCAGTAGTAAATTCCTATCACTACTTTCCAGAAGCAAGCTTGCTTTCTCCTGTTATTCCTAAGGCTGCTCTTTGTTAATGCTTTGCTAATTACTTATGAAGCTCCAGCTCTTCTGTGGGGTTCTAAAGTATTATTGGTTGCTGTCCCTTGCAGGCTTTGATCTATCCTTTGACTGTGGCTTCTAAATCTACAACCACTGCTCGGCACAATGCTGCAAATAAGATCTTGAAAAACATGTGTGAGCACAGCAACACTCTGGTGCAGCAGGCAATGATGGTGAGTGCACAGTGTAGCATTAAGTGTGTTATGTTGGATGGATAGATGTCAGTTACAGTAACACAAAACGACTATTCATTGTTGATTCTGTTCAAGTATAATTAATTTGGAGTATTTGCAGCTGGTAGAAGTTACAGTATTAGTGTAATTTCCAGAGAATGCTTCCATTTTACAATAATTCACACACTGAGTTTTTGTGTTTCCTTATGAATACATTTAGAGAAGAAATACATGAAAAACCTTTGTTCCATAAAGAAGTGGATTTGCTTAATGGAAACTAGAAACAAAACTTACTGAGCATAGCATAGAAAGAGTAATGTAATTAATTTGATAAAGATTTTTATGAATAAATGAAAAATAATGCTCTCAGGCCAAGCTGCACAAGCATGTAGAAAATTTCAAAGGTAACAAATAAGGTAAGAAAAGCCTAGTTACTTCTTACAGAAAAAAATGTGCCATCACTGTCATAGTTCTTGTGGCTCCCTCTGGCTGCCAGGAACAAATATTTCATAACATTAGAGAAGAAAGGAGTTTTGCAATTTTAAGTCAGGACCCAGTCCCAGGGATTTCTTTAGAAATTCCTTAGTTTAATCTTTTTTTTCTGTCCTAAAACAGGTGAGTGAAGAGCTAATTCGTGTGGCCATCCTATGGCATGAGATGTGGCATGAAGGGTTGGAAGAAGCATCTCGTCTGTATTTTGGAGAAAGAAATGTGAAGGGAATGTTTGAGGTGCTGGAACCACTTCATGCAATGATGGAGCGAGGGCCTCAGACTTTAAAGGAGACATCCTTCAATCAGGTATCAGCAAATGGCCAAGGGGCTGTTCTTCAGGACAGCCACCTGCCCCAGATGTGTTACAAGAACCTTTGCTATTTAAAACAAAAAGTGGATCTCTTGGGACTCATTATGTTAGTTGCAGATTTCATTATTGATGTTTATCTTCAGATCTGTGTCACTTTTGGAGACTATAAGAGGCCATGGTAGTCAAAATTGCCCTGGAGTCTTGTATTGGCAGGGTGTCTGATAGGGACTATAAAACAATGACTGCTCTGCTGTTAATTATTCTGCTTTGTTCACAGTAAGCACTAGCACAGATAAGAGAGAACTAACTGAGCTTGTTCTAACTAACAGCCTACTGTTAAAGGGTGATTCTAAGCATTCAGTTCCTCCTATAATGAAGTTTGCTTGTGAGCAATGTTGTTTGATAAGTTCAATGCAGATCTTGGATCCAGGAATTTCTGGATCTGCTATAAAAATGCTATAAAATTCTATTCTGCTATAAAAAATGTGAGATCAAGTATTTGTAGTGCAATTTGAAAAGAGATTCTGATGCTCTCTGTAGGTGTTAAGTGGTCTCCACCTGTTACACTACAGTCTGTTGAAATTCTTTTTTTTGTTGTTTTAATCCCTAGGCCTATGGCAGAGATCTCATGGAAGCTCAAGAGTGGTGCAGGAAGTATATGAAATCAGGAAATGTCAAAGACCTAACTCAGGCTTGGGATCTCTATTATCACGTGTTCCGACGTATCTCAAAGCAGCTGCCACAGGTGAGGGGGGAGATTCAGATCTTTTGTGGGTCTTACAGTGCAAGTTGTCAATAGCAACGTTTGTTTTATGTTTTCTGGTTATTCAAAACATACTAATTTGGTATTCTGGAAATAACTGCATTGGGTTTGCTGCAAATTTGGTGTTTATGCAGCACTTCCTGCAAGTATTGGTCACTGCCTGAACTGTTTTATGTCTCTTGACAGCATGAACTCTCCAGATCCTTCTGTGAGATTGAACTAAAATTCTAAGGGGTTGTATTTCTTTTGGTTTTGGTAGCTCACTTCTTTGGAGCTACAGTATGTGTCACCAAAACTCTTAATGTGCCGGGATCTGGAATTGGCAGTGCCAGGAACGTATGATCCCAACCAGCCCATCATTCGGATTCAGTCCATCGCACCTTCGCTGCAGGTCATCACCTCCAAGCAGCGACCCAGGAAGTTGACATTAATGGGTAAGAGAGAGCAGTTTTCACTTTGCTATCCCAGTATTTAGACAGTTGTTGCTCTTAGGTCCAACTATATATTTACCTGGTAAAACCTCTACAACCTTTCCTTTCAGGTGAGGTGTTTCTTAATTGGTCTGACTGCCACGGTTTCCCGTTTTGGATGCATGTGTGTTTAGTCTTGTCTGCTTATTCAATGAGAATAAACTTTTGTGCACTAATTCTTTTGCAGGAAGCAATGGGCATGAGTTTGTATTCCTTCTGAAAGGTCACGAAGACCTTCGCCAAGATGAAAGAGTGATGCAGCTTTTTGGGTTGGTCAACACTCTGTTAGCAAATGACCCAACTTCTCTTCGTAAAAACCTCAGGTACGTGCTCTGGGTAAGCACTGAAAATGCTTGAGCATATGTGGCTCCTTACACAGGTGCAGCTTTGCAAGTAAACCTTGGCACAAACTGTTGTTTTGTGAAGAAATGGCAAATCTTGGAACTAAGTTAATTAAAAAGAAAAACTATTCATGGAATTCAAACATGGAGGAAATGTATCCGAGGGGGTTGTTTGTTTTATTTAACTGAAATCCTATCTTGTAAATTGTTATGGTCTTTGAAGCAATGCCTATTTCAAGACACCTTGAGCACTGCCTTAGGAGCCTGAGAAAGGGTTTTTGCCAAAAATTTTTATTGTAGTCACTAAATAGCTTGGTGAAGAGTCACTGAGTGCAATTCTGCAGTCTTTCAGGCAAGAACACATCAAATATCATGTGCAAATAACAGATCATCATAGGTGACATAACATGTACCTTCTGAAAGCAGCCTTTCAGTGAAAACCACATAAACTTTGAGCTTGTCTGTAGATTACCTGGCAACAATCTGTGCAAAATGGGTATTTGAAGTCTTTTTGAAAAGACAAGCAGTAAACTATTGACAGTTCGGACCAGAATCAGATTTAACAGTAGTTGTTTTAAGCATCTCAAATATGAAGTTACAATATGCAACAATTTGAGCTGTGATTCTCCATTTTTCCCATAGCATCCAGAGATATGCTGTTATTCCACTGTCTACAAATTCAGGCTTAATTGGCTGGGTGCCCCACTGTGACACACTGCACGCACTCATCCGAGACTACAGAGAGAAGAAAAAGATCCTGCTCAACATCGAGCATCGCATCATGCTGAGGGTAAGGGGCAAAGCTGGCAGAGGTTTTGGTACATTCTTTTAGAACACCAGTGTCTTAGTGAAGGAAAATGGTGTGAGGCTTCTTCCTCTGCCTCTTTTCTGATTGTTACAATAAATAAAAAATAGTAGATAAGAGTTATAGCTTGCTGTACGTTTATTTGTTTCTCCTTTCCAGTTTTAGCAGTGACCACAAGTTGTTGCCGTTTGGTAACTGGTGTGTGTTTGGAATTTTGCATGACTGTGATGTGTCTCATACAAGGTGCTGTACTGCTGGCATTGCAAACATTGTATCTAAGCACCAGGACCAAAACTGGATAGATTGGAGAAACTGAACACTACTAGAAAATTTGAAATTTCCTGCCAAAAAGGAAAGCATTTGCCAGCCCAGAAGACTTACTAGGATAATGGTTTTTGAAAAATACTTACCTGTGCAGTTTTTTAGTTAAATGGGGCTGTGGGCTACTGACTTTGTGGATACTAAATCATTTGCTATCCCATTTAAAAACAATTCTTCACTGTTGTGTGATTATCTTGCTGTGTTTGAAACATACTGGTCAGTCTACAAATAATTTAAGTATAAGCTTGATATGAAATTATTTATGATTACTGTGTTTCTCACAATACAACCAGAAGCTACTGGAGGTGGCTTTTTAATTTGCTGAATGTCACTTCTGAATTATAGATGGCTCCAGACTATGACCACCTGACTCTGATGCAGAAAGTAGAAGTATTTGAGCATGCTGTCAACAACACAGCTGGGGATGACCTTGCCAAGCTGCTATGGTTGAAAAGTCCAAGCTCAGAGGTGAGTTCAGCACAACTACTGGCAAATAGCAGAATGTGTAATTATCTTCTCTGCAGAAAGAGTGAGAGATGGAGTTTATTTATCCTGAACCCCAGCTGAATCACTGCAGAACATGTATCCACACATGTATCCCCACATGAGGGGCCTTACAAGGCTCAGAGCACAAGTGAAGTGCAAAGCACAAGACTGGAGATTTTAGTCTCCATATACTCTGCAGGGGAGAGAAAATCAGAAGCCCTAGAATATATTTTCTTGATGACTTAGATATCTAATTCAAGGGCACAGGGTGTTTGAACCCTCTGAAACTTAGAGAGTACTGAACCTAAGCATATCACAGTAATTATGGTACTGAACCTAAGCATATCACAGTTATGCTTTGTGCAAAATGCAAATGGTTAATGCATCAGTTATAATATAAGCTGAAACATGCAACATACCTGCCTGACTTTTTCTGTTTTGTCTCCACTTGTAGGTATGGTTTGACAGAAGAACAAATTACACCCGTTCACTAGCTGTGATGTCAATGGTTGGGTACATTTTGGGCCTCGGGGACAGGTAAGTAAAGCTGTAAAGGTTTCTTTTATTTAAAAGCACAGACTGTGAAGGCCTATCAGTTCATTCCTTGACTCTGGTCTTGTGATAACATCTTCCATTGTGGTTACTGCTGATCTAAAGTGATACCATCTTTCAGGTATTAATTATGCTGCTGTTATTCTCAGCACTGCAGGTATGAGATGCAGTTTGTGTATCTTGAGTACAAATAAGACTTTCTTCCTTTTTGAATGAATACACATGGAACTACATTAAGGACCACAAGGTCTAATTTTGCCCTTTCACAGAATGGGAAATCTTTCTCCATTCATTTTATTAACAATGTAACTTCCAAAATACTTTTAAAGACAATGTATATTGGATTTAAAGTCTGTAATGCAAAAACAGCTAAACCCTTAAATGTTTTAATAGAAAGAGCTCTTATTTCTGAGCTTTATAAAGTCTCTAACATGAAGCTACAAACCTTTGAAAATTGAATTAAAACAAAATTGGAAGATGTAAGCATGAATACAGCACTGTAGTTTTGCTAGTCTGGATTGATTTTCTTCTCTTTCGGTAAAATGATTTGTGTTACTTCAAGTACAGCATAATGCATTACATTTTTCTTCACTAAAAAAAAAGAAAAAGCATAAAACAAATGGAAAAATATATCCTAACTGAAAAATAACCATTCATAAACATTCATATCCAAAAAATATACTGATTGTTCTTGCCCAGGATGTTATTTATCTTCCAAGGTGAGAATATCTCTTACCTGTGAGAGGTAATTACAAAACACACGGTCAGGGAGGTTTCCTGTTCATCCTGAGATTGAAGATCTCAGACAAGCAAGCTACCACTGGCTGTTCTTGTTCATGAAGATAAATATATTTTCAGACTGGAGCTGCTGTGATTTACTTTGGGTTTTTGTAATGGTCTGTTACTGATGGTCTGTTTTCTCTCCCACTCTTCACCAAAGACACCCTTCCAATTTGATGTTAGACAGACTGAGTGGAAAGATCCTGCATATTGACTTTGGGGACTGTTTTGAGGTGAGTCTTTGTATTTGGACATGACATTTTCAGTAATATTTCACATTTTCTAGTGGAACAGAAATTAATCTATAAGCCAGGACAAACTGACCTTGGAGTCTGATCCTGGGCAAACACTTTGGCTCTCTTTTGAGCCTCCCTTTATCTACAGACAGGATGAAAATAATAGGCATTTTATCTCAGAAGCAGGTAATGGGGATTAGCTGACCACTGGAACAAGCAAAGAAGTGTTAACATCACTTTCATGAAATTTCTTGGAGCAATTTAAGCTGCTGATAGGCAGTCTGTGTTGCTGGGCACATGCTTGAGTTTTCCCTTTGTTATCAAGGTAATCATCTAGCTTCTCCCGGTAATTTGTGAAAACTGAGGAACATAAAGCTGTGACTTTATTTTCTATTTGGAATAAAATCTTTGAGATTGTAGCAGAAAGATCCCATTTTAAAATTTTTTAAAAAGTAAGTTAGCTATTCATTTACTTCTTCTCCATCATCATGTGTTCAGGTTGCAATGACAAGAGAAAAGTTCCCTGAGAAGATTCCATTTAGACTAACGAGGATGCTGACAAATGCTATGGAGGTAAGCATTCCCTCTGATTTGGAGGGGACTGTTCCTAGGGAAAATGGCAACCATTTCTCAGTTTCTCCTGTA
Organism: Peucedramus taeniatus; assembly: GCA_013400575.1. Lineage (NCBI taxonomy): Eukaryota > Metazoa > Chordata > Aves > Passeriformes > Fringillidae > Peucedramus > Peucedramus taeniatus. The sequence continues at coordinate 42,506 of WBNO01032418.1, read as the reverse complement.
TTTTTTTGTTGTGGCTAAATTTTACCACTCCTTAAGAACCCGAGGTGTTAATATTTCAGCTTCATTTTCTGTGAGTTAAAATATCGCCTGTGATATCTGCAGTACATTACTCTGGAAAGCAACTTCTTAGTTAGAAAATAAACTACCCTGAAATTCCTCCAATTTCTTAGGCCTTCCTTAGTTTCCCCATTTCAAATAGCTGTTTATATCAACCAGACACAGTCAGTTGCATGGTGCTTTACAAGGATCATCCTCATGGAGAAGAGAGCTTCTTAGTTTGTAATTAATGTGTGTCTTGTTCTCTTAATGAACAAAGCATAGAGAACTTCAGTTCAAAGCTACTTCCTTCTCCCTGAATGTTGGGATTGTACTTGCAGAGTGAACAAAGCAGTTTATTCACTTCTTTTTCTTCCAAAGGTGACAGGCCTTGATGGGAACTATAGAATCACCTGTCATACAGTGATGGAAGTGCTGCGGGAACACAAGGACAGTGTCATGGCTGTGCTGGAAGCCTTTGTGTATGATCCCTTATTGAATTGGAGATTGATGGACAGTAAGTGATTCTGATAAAATAGTGACAGCAAGAGAATATGCATACAAGAAATCCAGAAGCCTGAAATCCAGTGTGTTTTCAAACAATCTGATCAAACTGTTAGCTTGCATGTGCTATTTCTGTGTGCACACAATTTTAGGGATTTTAGCATGAAATTACATCAGTGATCAGGAGATGGAAATTATTTTCAGGTGACATCAAATCTGGAGAAGGAGAAAGGCAACCAAATCTGTATTGTTTGTGGACAAATTTGCTCTGAAACACTGAAACTCCAGTTCATCCTTTCCAAATCCTTGTTTTCTTGCAGCAAATACAAAGGGCAATAAGCGCTCACGAACAAGAACAGACTCCTATTCAACCAGTCAGTCAGTAGGTGAGTAGAAAAGATGGTAGATGTCACAAATATGCTCTTCAAATTAGCTCATTAGCAGTCTTGCTAATGTTTCCAGAAGAATATTTCAGCTACTTTTCAGCTTCACATTTATGCTTTTGTGTTTTCATGTTGTTTTCAATAGAAATGTTGGACAGTGTGGAATTGGGTGAGACAGCCCATAAAAAAACTGGAACCACAGTGCCTGAATCCATCCATTCCTTCAGTGAGTTTCATTGTTGTTTCTCTACTGATCCAGAAATTGTTCTTAGATCAGAAGATTTCATCATGATCCAAATGCAATTATATGAGATGGGACAGATACAGTCTCTTGTCAGCATAAAAATTATCTGTGTTCTTAACTCCCACCAAGAATTGTATCTGTAGAAAATGCATCTAGGTTTGCTGTCAAAATGGTATTTGGGAAGGGCATTTCTAACAGCAGTACAAATGCTTTTATTGTTCAGATTAAGTCCTAATTCTGTGTCCTATTTCTGTATTTTAGTAGGAGATGGTCTGGTGAAGCCAGAAGCTCTAAATAAGAAGGCAATTCAGATCATCAACAGGGTTCGAGATAAGCTCACTGGTAAGTGTTTAGTTCTGTTTATATAAAAGAAACTTAAAATCTGATGGATCAGCACTATCCTTAGTGTTTGTATTTTGTATTAAACCTTTAATTTAACATATTCTGATTAAGTGGATGAGGCCATTTTCCTGGTTTTATCCAAAACCTAAGTACTGTACCTGCATTTAGATACAAATAAGTCTGATTTGAAAAGTACAGACATGTTTGTAATTACAATGATTTAATATTTTGCACGTATTAGCTTGTTAGTGGAAGTTGTATTTCTACTGTCCTGGCTTCATAGTTTGCAGCATTTAGTTGCAAAATTTTACACTTCAAGTTTTAAGAAACTGTTCCCCACCTGCCAGATAATGTACTTGAAGGGATTAGTACCAGGATTTATGACTCCTTTCATGATTTTTTTCATCCTTTAATTTCAAAGGTCGAGACTTCTCTCATGACGAAACTCTCGATGTACCCACACAAGTAGAACTGCTCATTAAACAAGCAACTTCTCATGAGAACCTGTGCCAGTGCTACATTGGATGGTGAGTTTGTCACTCAGCTAATCTGGCAAAACTCTTCTGGAATAGTCTGAGCAGGGAACTGCTAAAGAGGACCTCACTTGTGTAGTTTGTTATTTGTAGGAGCCGTACCACATACTGCATCTGATCTGGTAAATTCTGCAAGCCCATGGCAATGCCATAGACAATCCTCTAGGAAATTTGCTGTCATAAGTACTGACAAGGATTTTACATTTTAAATGTTTGAAATGAGGAATGTGGTGGTCAGTGCTTTCAGTTACACTGAAGAATAAAACAAAGATGATTTAGTGTCATTTTGAGAGTTAGATAATTTAGAACTATGCTTAAGGAAATAGATCTCTTTCCTGCTAATGTTTAAAAGTGATAAAGATCACCTGGCAACTTTGCCTGTGTTCAAATGGTGCCTAGTCTGTATGGAATCTCAGTCCTTCTCAGTGCTGTCTTTGTGAAACTACATGCAAGTCAACATTATTACAATATCTTTATTTTCTTTAGGTGTCCTTTCTGGTAACAGGAGATTCCAGAGTATGCACAGCCTTTTATTCTGGAGGCTTTTTCACTCCAAACTTCCTCTTCTACAAACATGAATTGAACGTTGGACTGAAATACAGCCTTTGTCAAATATTTTTAAATGTAAATGAAAAGAGTTATTGTATATTAAAAGTTGGTGTAAGCCAATGTATAGCTGCTGTTGGAAAAACAAGCTGTCTGAAACAAAACACTTGATTTGGGTTTCCAGGACAGTGAAGACTGATTGTACCACAGATGTCTATGGTTCCACTTTGTCTTTGGGGAACTGGAGATCCATTGAAAATAACTATACGGGTTTTCACTCACTTTGCAATGTAATTAAGTAACTTGCAGATTAATTATTGCCCTGGTCATTCCTGTTGATGTGGGTGCAGTGAGCTAAATGCGCTTGTGCAGGAGGCTTCATTTAGGTTTGGGGGGAGCTGCATAACTGGAAAGAAAGATGAGTACAATTTTGCCATTGTTTCCTCCTGTACCTTGTTTTCAAACTTGATTCTTGCCCCAAAATTGGAAATTGTCTGTCGGCTCATTACACTAGTTCAGGATTTGTGTTTCTGACTAGATCAGGGTTTTGAGCACATCCAAGATTTGAAAACCTTGAGCCTGAGCAAAGTTGGAGTGCCTCTGTGCAGAGGGATCGGTGGCAAACTGGATGCAGGGTACAAATAAATACCACTTACGAGCTTCCTGCAGAGTCTGGGTTAAAAAGCAGGGTTTGGAAATAACTAGGGAAACTTAAGGTTTCGCACAGGAGGCATATGGAGGGAAGAACTGGTTGTAACTTGAAACAGAAAATAATGGTTATTAAACATGAGGTTGAAGATGAAGTTATGATTTATGAATTAAAAATATTAAAAACAATGCACAAAATACAACAGAGTAGCCATGTTTAGATGCCATGTTGTATTTGCATATTTTTGTGCCAATAAATTACATCAAAATGTAAACACTTTGGCTGTGTTCCTGTTTATTCCTAAGTCTTTCTTAGGCAGGGACAGGGAAGCAGATTACAATTTTTTTAAGGTTCCTGTTGCCATTGATTTGTCTTCTTGTGCATCAGTTCGGGTCATTGGCTTTATTTCCCTTCTGATAGCAGCTGAATGAAGTCTGTCAGTTGTATAAACAAACTGACCATGCAACCCCTAAATTTTTGTTTTCCAGGGAAATGTCATAGGTGATGTCATCTGTGTGATAAGAACATCAGCTTCCTTGGGCTCAGGGTCACGGCCACAGGTCCAGGCATAGCATGGAGTGTTGGATGGGATTCCCTGGGCTTCCCCAGCTGCTTGTGCAAATGCTGCACTCCAAAAATGGGAAATGGGGAGGTGGCAGTCACGAATTTGGGTATTGGCCCCTGCCCTTTTCTGGGCATTGGTGTGGCTATCAAGGAGACTTGGCATCACGATATAAGAAAGGTTATTAATCCCGTAGAGTGTACAAAGAAGGGACACAAAGATGGGGGAGAGGAGCCACTGAGGGCACTTGGTGTGTTCCACCTGGAGGAGACTGAGGGGAACCTGCAGTCTAAAACTTCCTCTTGAGGGGAACAGGACGGGCCTGCGTTGATCTTTGCTCTGTGGAGACCAGGGACAGGACCCAAGGGAACAGCTGGAGCTGTGTCAGGGGAGTTTTAGGCTGGATATCAGGGAAAGGTTCTTCCCCCGGAGGGTGGTGGGGCACTGCCCAGGCTCCCCAGGGAATGGGCACTGGCCAAAGCTGCCAGAGCTCCAGGAGCATTCGGACAATGTTCTCAGGTATAAGGTGGGATTGTTGGGGTGTCCTGTGCAGGGCCAAGAGCTGATGTTCCCTCTGGGTCCCTTCCCATTCAGGACCGTCTGTGATTCTCTGGGTCCCACCGGTAGGAGTTTGTAGGGGGAAAAGGCCGAATCTGGCCTACAAACCCCTTTTCTGAGAAACCCAGCCGGGTCAAGGCTCTCCTCAGGGCCTTCCCATCCCACACGGGGCTTGTCCTGCCCCGTCCTGCCGCTGGGGGCGCCGGCGGCCCCCGCTGTTCTCCTCTCCCCCCTTCCTGCCACCAGTGCTGCGTTCTCGCCACAGCGCCCGATTCTCGCGACAGCGCCGCGCGTCAACATGGCGGCTGCCGCCCGTGAGGGGAGCCCCGTGGGGCGGGCGGGCAGCTCCGGGACGCCCGCGGACACCGAGGGAAGCAGCACGATGTCGGTCTTGCCCGGGTTCGACAGCTCCGACGCCTTCGTCAAGGTGCGGTCGGAGAGGGGCAGGGAGAGCGGGCGAGGCACTACCGCTCCCGGCGTGCCGTGTGCGCTCGGGCCATGCCGGGAGCTGTAGTTCTGTCCCGCGGGGGCCGCGTGGGGATCCCAGCCTGAGCGGGAGACACGCGGAGGGTGTCCCCCCATGCGAGGAGGAGGGTGTGGGCCGGGCCGGCGGGTGCGGGGGCCAGAGAGATGTATCGGGACCTATTACCGGCCTGGGTCGGGCCCTGGCCTTGTCAGCCATGGGGGATTCCTGGAAATGCCAAGGAATCGGGACCCTCCAGAGGGCTTGTCGCGATGAGAATTGCCCCTGGCCTTATAAATCGCAGCGTCAGCCCCCGTGTGTTTTACCTATGCACGATGCTGCTTCCGCAGGGAGAATGGCTGTCAGATCCCAAATAGGAAGCGTTGCAGGGATTTGGGGCGTTTTGTAAGAGTAATAAAGTAATTATCTGCGTTCCTGCTGATTTAGAACTGTAGAATATTCTGAGTTGGAAGGCTCCCACAAGGATCATCGAGTCCAGCTCCTGGTCCCGCACAGACACCGCTACAATCCCACCTTGTGCCTGGGAGCATTATCCTCATGCTCCTGGAGCTCTGGCAGCCTTGGGGCCATGACCATTCCCTGGGGAGCCTGTTTAGTGCCTGATCACTAGTTTTTAGACTTTCGTTATTTAAAGCTGTCTAAATAACTATGCAAAGTTACTCCGGGTGAAAAGCCCCACAATACCACACAGCAGAACCATGCACTTCCAACCAGCCAGGCAAAGTGTATTCCTATCAAAGAGTATCCTGAGTAAACAGAAGCAAAATACGGACAAAATGCTGATAACAGTGTTCTTGCACAGTACGCTCTCAGCACAGTGGTGGCTGCAACAAAGGCATCTAATGGGCTCCCCCAGCCTGGTGATGAGTATGATTTCTACTGCAGCTTCCCCGGGTTCCGCGCGTACTGCAACACGCAGAGCGACCGCCTGCTCCACTGGTAAGGGCCTGCTTGCATCTCTGGGCTGTTGCTAAGAGCTGTCAATCCAAACCAGAAGGTAGCCCCCTTCTTTGACAACTTCAAACTTGCCATAGGTAAAAAGGTGGTTTATTTCACACATCTAATTTTAGCTGGTTCTCTAGCACTTGGCAGCTGAAGTGGCAGGCTTAAAGAGGGCATTTCATAATGATTGCCATGGAGAGCTGTGCAGAGAGGAGCACCTGATTCTGAACACATTAGGCTGTCCATTTTAAAAGTCCCGTTTGTGAGAAACTAATTCTAACACTTTAATACTGTATAGGTGCTTTTTCTATTTACTGCTCATGCGATGATATCTATAATTTGATTTCTTTTCAGACTTTGAAGTGTAGAAAGTCTAAGAGAATGGGATGTTTTAGTGTTTAGATAGCCTGCTTTCACATTGCTGACAGCTGTGCTGTTCTCTTGCAAGCATGAGCCAGGTGATGCAGTACCATGGCTGCCGGAGCCTCATGAAAGATTCCAGCAAAGTGACAGGGCTGGAAGATAAATTTGATATGCTGGTTGACTCCAATGATGTCATTCTTGAAAGAGTGGTAAGCAAATTATTTCTGGATGTGGTTCTTATAAAGTCTTCTGTTGCCACAGGTGGTTTGTTTTCTTTTTTGGTTTTTTTGGGGTTTTTTTTTGGTGTTGTTTTTTTTGTTGTTGTTGTTGTTGGTTTTTTGTTTGTTTGTTTGGGTTTGTTTGTTTGTTTGTTTTTGTTTAGGTTTTGATTTTTTTGGGGGGTGGGGTTTTTTGTTTGGTTTTTTGGGTGTTTTGTTGTTGTAGTTGTTGCAAGAACTTTAGCGGCAGTGCTTTCACAATTAGTCACTATTTCCTCAATTGGATGTATTCCCTTTTTATTTTAAAAACCCTTCCAAATGCTGGGCCAGAGATCCCAGCAGCTAAGGTAGGTGGGCCAAAGCAGGGGGAAGGTAATATGGGGTGTGTGAGGAAACTAAATACAGTTTGACATAAAATCCTCACAGCCTGAGAACATGTCTGTACATTTTAGAGTGCTTCTCTGAAGAAACTCTTCCCACCCCTGATCTTCAGCATACTCCTCCCATGTTTGTCTGTCTTGTGTTGCATAGAATTTGGGGGAGATGGCTATGGAGGTACCTACCTACATGACTTTCTTTACTCAGTCTGACTAGAGTGTCTGAGTGTGGTGATTTAACAGGTGTTTCACATTGTTTTTCTGGATTTTAGAGTATTTTATTGGATGAAGCATCAGGAGTGAATAGAAACCAGCAGCCAGTCCTGCCAGCTGGGTTACAGCCCCCAGAGATGATTGTTTCCAGCTGGAACCGTAAGGTGAGGCCCCCATGCTCAGTTTGGCTGTGTTAGCTCAGCTGTTCTCCCAGCCATTGCACTACCACTTCTCCAGTGGAGTTGAGTAGTTAAACGTTCCCTCATGTGTTTTCACACTTTCTAAGTACCTCTCTCTTTTTTCTATTCATTCAAACTTGGTTCTAAAATCTTTGTGCCTTCAATTGCCATTTCAGTTTCATGTGCTCAACAGCCTTTCCTGTGCTTATGAATCCAGGATCTTGAGTCCCAACTTTTTTTCCTTACAGAAAAGAAGTTACTCACTTTAAAGTGTGGGGTATAACTCCTCCTCTGAATGTTGGATCAGACTGAGGAAAAGAATGTCTGATAAATCATGTTGGTTTTACCTCTGTTTTTTTAAATAGGCAGGAGAATTCCACAAGAGAACTCAGTCTGAAACATTCCGACTGCTTCATGCCAAGAATATTTCTCGACCACAGCTTAAGTTTCGTGAAAAGATTGACAATTCCAACACTCCCTTTGTACCTAAACTTTTTATCAAACCAAATGCTTTGAAGCCTTTGCCTGAAGGTAAGGGGTTTGTTTTTGAGGGGAGATAATTTGTTGCAAGTATTTGACACAAACCTGTCCTCACAGTCTAGGGGAGAAATCACTGACTGTAAAAACAAATAGCAGGAGGTGTTGAACGTGTAGTGATCTTGGTAACACTATTGTTTCCATATGTGGTATGTCAGGGTAGGTCAGCAAACAGCATCTTCTTGCTGGTATACAGCAAATAATCTGTTCCAAGCAGATAATCTGCTGCTGCTTTTTACCACCTTGAACACACATGAGAGTCACTTTTGCATGAGAAGTCTTGACTAGTCTAGTTGGCTTTACAGGTATTCTTTCAGGTGAGTGAGCTGCACTAGGTGTGTGGGGAGACCTGCCTTTGGTTTTGGTGCTTTATCAAAGCTGCTGGTAACACCCTATCTCAGTAACACATTCTGCTGGTGCCAGTTCATCTGTATTCTGCACTGATGCACTTGTACTTTCAGTAACTGGGAATGATTGAAAACTTTTTCTGAAGATTTTTCAATTTCCATCCAAGCTTTTGAGCCAAAACCAGCTTGTGTCTTGCCTAAAAACAGCCAAGTGACTGAGTTGTTATTTCAGGTACAAAATGACAGCTAAAGCAGCAGCCCTAAATTAAGAGTTTTGATACTTTGTAAACTCTTGTAGTGGGTGGAGGGGGAGATAGTAGCAGGCTGAGAACATGTTATGTGGGGGACCTAGTCCAGTTATTCCATATTGGTTGTTCAGCCCTCACAAAAAGTGGACGGCAGAGAAAGGAGCGCCCTGAGGACTTGGATGTGCCAGCTGCTTTGGCAGACTTCATACATCAGCAGAGGACGCAGAAAACTGAGCAAGACATGTAAGAAACTAACCTGACAGCAAGGTGCTTGGAGTCCCCCGGGTGAACCTGTGTGGTCGGATTGTGCTGATGCTCATCATGTATAACAGTTCTGCATGTGTTTGTGTCCACGCTACGTTGTATGCGATTTGCTTTAGACCTCTGCAGTTACATTAAACCTCTGCTTAAAAAGAGACAGAATAGGGAAAGTACCATAGCTCTCAAAGCCTCTGTGCTCTGTCCTCATAAAGAGGACTGGAATTTAGTCTGTGCTTATCTCTTCCTAATTTCCACAGGTTTGCTCACCCTTACCAGTATGAATTGGAGCATTTTTCTCCACCAGATGGAGTTCTCAAGAAACCTGAACTCCAGGTTGGTGCCCATTTTAATTTTAAACTACAGATGCAGTACATTTAAAGCCATATTTGACAAATTTCAGGTTTGAGGGTGGAGGTTGGGATTGGGAGTTGACAGTGAACATAGCATGCCTAATTCATTTGCTCTGCCAGATGTACAGGCCCATTGAGGAAACACCCTGTCATTTTATCACCACACTGGATGAGTTGGTAGAACTAAATGAAAAGCTTATGACTTGTAAAGAATTTGCCTTGGACTTAGAGGTAATCCAATTGCCTTTTATATTTAGAAGTTACACATGTTCTTTTAGGAGCTAGGAGACCATTATAATCTTCTGGTGGGGGTGGGGGGATTGAGGGGTGGTTTTCTTCTGGTTTTTGTACTCCCCGACATGAAAAGACAGTTCCTGAGCCCTGATCTGTCAGATATTATCTATAAGGTTGAATTAAACTGTGTCAGTATTAGAAGTTTTCCAATGGCAGGGCTGGCTGTGCACTTCTTAGAGAATTTGATGTTCTTTCAATTAGTCCTATTTTTTTAATGTCATCTTCGTGACTGCAAAGAGAAAATTTGCTCATTCAGTGTCTTCTTTTCTCAAAGAAGTCCTTGTTGCTCTTTCTTCCCTGATTTAGAATGCTGTTTGTTTTATAGTGTTGTTTCTGTAATGAATCCTAGCTTACATCTCTCATCCCTGTTTTCAGCACCACTCCTACAGGAGCTTCCTGGGCTTGACATGTCTGATGCAGATTTCCACCCGAACAGAAGACTTCATTATTGACACATTGGAACTGCGCAGTGACATGAACATCCTCAATGAGACCTTCACAGACCCTGCAATTGTGAAGGTCAGCTGTGAAATTCACCAGATTTATCAAAAATTATTATTGTTGTTTTAGTTTAAGCTTTCTTATAGTTAAAATCACACTGTGTGCTTGGTCTTGATCACTTGATTCTGCTTTCACTGTAATTTGTTCAGGAGCTTGTTTCCTTTATGTTAGTAGTGAATTGCTTGCCAGATGCACTTACTTAGTAGTTCTATACTTAACAGTAAAAAACAGAGAAAAGAAATCTGGTCCCAGACACGAGTATGAAAGCACAGCACTACCAGCCTGGAGTAGAAATGTTCTTCATATCATTCCCAATTTTTTATGCTTTTCAAGGTCCTTCATGGTGCTGATTCAGACGTGGAATGGCTGCAAAGAGACTTTGGTCTGTACTTGGTGAATGTGTTCGATACTCACCAAGCTGCTCGTCTCCTCAATCTTGGCAGACATTCTTTGGATCACTTGCTAAAGCTGTATTGCAGTGTAGATGCTGACAAGAAGTACCAGCTGGCTGACTGGAGAATACGGTAAAAACTGACCCTTAAATGGGCTGGAGCTGCAAGGTAGCACTTCTTGTTTGCATTGCTAGAGCTTCTACTTGCAGGACCCATAGTTATGGGTTAGTCTCAAAGTGAATGGGCACAGCATTTACCTGGCTGTGCCCAAAGCTTTTGAGTGTTACATTTTCCCATGTTTATTTTAGAAAATGAGCTCTCTTTGGAAAGATCTGCAAAGATGAAGTAATGTAAATCTGGAAGTCCATTTCTTAGGAACAGTTCTTAATCACTGCAGTGTTACAGAGAGAGTATTTGCTCCTCTAGTGCCCCCACAAAAACATTTAATCACCTGTGCAAGGCAGAGCAGATGGTGTTGGAGCAGTGATCTTGACTATTCAGGTGCACCCCGCACACCACAGAGATCTCAAGTCCACTTTTGTAGGCTCTGCAGAGAGAAGAGAGCTGACAAATACCACAGCAAGCAGTTCTGCCATGTGACTTAGCTAGACAGAGGTCCTGTTCTCCAGCCCACGAGCAACAATGTGAATTGGAGAGTGCACAGCATTTTACTGCTGTTCCCTAACCAATCCTTCAGTAAGAAAATAGATTTTCCATGTTAGTTCTTGGCATGTCTCATATGCATTTTGCCCTAATATGCCTTTTAAGAGAAAAGTAACAGTTTGGCAGGACAACTGAAATGTGTTGGTGTAATTGTGGCTCTTTTTCTAGGCCTTTGCCAGAGGAAATGATCCGGTATGCCCGTGATGACACTCACTACTTGCTTTACATCTATGATAAAGTGAGGGAGTTGCTGTGGGAGAGAGGGAAGGAGCAGCCCACACAGCTGCAGGTTGTGTGGCAGCGCAGCAGGGACATCTGCCTGAAGGTAAAGCTTCACCTGGTTTGATTACCTGGATCAGAGTATGGGATTAGGAGAAAAGGTCCTTTGCCTATTCTATGTCTTTTTCTTTTTGTGTGTCTGAAAACATCTGTATATACTCTGACTCAGTCATGTGCAGTCACTTTCAGTAGCTGTGGTCCTTGGATTCAGGTGCCTTCCTGCTCTTTTTTGAATTCCTTGGCCTCACAATGCATTCAGCTATGTCTTTTCTAAGAGAGATGTTACATTTCTGGTTCTCCTGAATGTTCCTAGAATTTCAAAGCCTCACTGGAGTTGCATTCATAGACAACTATATTGTGCCTGTGGAAAACACTGTCTATGAAAGTAGGCTTTGTGTGATGTAGTAAAGCTTGAAGATAGTAAAGATGCTCCTGGATTTGATGAGGGTGAATTTCCCCTAGCAATGGATGAGATGTGTTTTTTTCAGGAATAGGCTCCTACCAATAGTTTAGGATAAAAAGCTCAAAGACACATTGTACCAGAGTGAATTTAGTCCCCTGATGTCCGTATGAGATTCTATGTCTGAGAAAGGCAAAACAGAAAGCTCACGAGTGCTTCTTTTTTTCCTGTCCAGAAATACATCAAGCCCCTCTTTACAGATGAATCCTACCTTGATCTCTACAGGAGGCAAAAAAAACACCTTGATACCCAGCAGCTGGCAGCATTTAGGCTGCTGTTTGCATGGAGAGACAAGATAGCACGTCAAGAGGATGAGAGCACAGGGTAGGAAGTCTTTTCTTATGGACACTGCCTTAATGCTTTAGTAAATCTCTTGGATTATGGCCCTTCCACCCTTGAGATGGGACTGCTTTGTTACCTGTAGAAATTACTGTACTACATCAGGCTGCTTGTTACACAGAAGTTCTGTTATGTTTCTTTTCTTTTTAAATTATTTCATCGTCTCAGACCTTGTAATGGGGGCAGAGTTGTGTACTTTGAAGGTGTTTTTAATTGTTTTTAACACTCTGTTACATTCATACCACCTCTTTGTTTTGTAGATATGTGCTGCCAAATCATATGCTGTTGAAGATCGCAGAGGAGCTGCCCAAGTAAGTTTTGTTCACACAGAAGGAGTCTTACTTGATCTTAATATCCAGCAAGTCACTTCCAAGTGTGTAATTACTTCTGCAGTTGGTCCCTTCCTTCCAGCTGTCAGTACTGCATTTCTCTGTAGTTGTTCAGTTTGGAAGAGAAATAAATAGCAATACTTCTTCAGAAGGCTCCTGACGTCTGGGATACATCACTTGGATTGTATTGCACTAAAAAAAAACACATTCTTTTGCATTGCTCTGTGTCACACATTCCCTCTGGGATTCCTTCACTGTTACAGAGCAAGAGAGGGGTGAGTGCCCCTAAAATTTATTTGGATTTTTATTGCAGTTCCTAAAGGAGTGGAGAGGGCAAAGGACAAATCCTTTAAAACATCAATTTATACAATATTTTCCTCAAATATTTGGCACTCATCACCTAATAACCATACTTGAGAATAAAAGAAATACATCTTTAAAGACAGGTCCACTGCCTGGCTCAGCTTTCATAGGTGAATACTGAATGAAATGATAATGAGGACAGACAGACCACAGAAGTGAGAGGAAAGCTGACTTGATGGCTTCTCCTCATCTGCACAAACCTGGTGCAGAATTTCATCACAGAGATTGATCTGACCTGTCTTGCTCTGTCACAGTCAGGATAATAGTTATATCCTTTAAATTGCATGTCCTTTGAATGCAAATGTCCAACATAGGAGCCATAAATACAGCACACTGAATTTTCCTCCTCTCTCTCCAGAGAATCCCAGGGTATCATTGCTTGCTGTAACCCTGTCCCACCACTTGTTCGCCAGCAGATTAATGAATTGCATCTGCTCATTCAGCAGGCCCGAGAGATGCCTCTTCTCAAGGTAAGAGTAGCTTGTACCACACAGGAAACTAATCACTGGCATTCCCTAAGCCAGGCCCTGGAGCTGAATAGTGACCTGTGATGATGTGTATGCTGAAGTTTGCTTTTTGAACACTGAATTTTGTAGTAGAGCAGAAAGATGTGTTGTAACTTCTTGCCTGTCTGCTGTGTAGTGGCTTACACACAGTGTAGTTTCCTGGAAAACTGGAGCAGTAAATGAACAGACACTGCTTGAACAGAATGCAGTTTGTCTTATACTGTACATCCCATTTGCCTGTGTGAGGAAGAACTGCACCTTGTGGAATTTGCTGGCCATGTAAATTGACTCATAAATGTTTTACAGCTACGATGAGGCAAAAAACCCACCTAGGTGTAAGAAGTTAACTAGTTGAAATATATCAGCAGCATGTTGATATTAATACAGCTTTCATCTGTAGTGAAAAAAACATATGTGAGCAAGAATGTGCCCTCTTTGTTTGAGGTGTTTGAGCCAAGTGCAAACACTGCAGGAGAAGAAGAAAGTAATTTTATTAACCTGCTAGCTTGTAATAAATGTGGTGAAAACATTGATAAGGTAGCCAGCCTAGAAGAAACAGGGCTTTTAAGTGACTTATCTTTCTCTCCTATTCTAGTCAGAGATTACTGCAGCAGTCAGGAAGAGAGCACCTCTACCCAACCCCGAGGTATTGTTTGCATTGTATTTTTTTACCTAGTGTCTTAAGCCTTAAACTTGGAAACAAATGTATCAAAAATCTACCTGCTAGTAAATTGCTTCTCTCATCCATTTTACAAGTTTCTCTGCTTTAGCTTAATGTGCCAGACTGTGCACTTAATGTGCTTTAACTTATCTGTGCCAGACTCATAATATTACCAGTTGTTAACTGATATTTTACAAACCACCGTAAAGCAGCACTTACGGTTTCATCAGCAAACACTCTGGCTGCTGGACAGTTTTCATGTATGTTGGAATATACTGACTGAGCTGTAAGAAGAAGGTTTCAGATAAGTTTCTGAGGCTGACTCATTCTCTCTTGTCATGTGCATGAAGTACAGCATCTCATTAGCTCATCATCTCATACCATGTTTGCACAGGTAGCCTTTTGATGCCAGATGCAATGTGCTCTGGCACATGAGCTACACTAAGAATATTCCATCTCTGAATTTCATCCCTCTTTTCTGAATTTTCATTAAAGTATCTCTACAGTATGTGAAAATAATAGGTTCATAGTGTATCAATGGTGTTTATAATTTGAATCTCTCTGCAGAAACTGGAGAATGCCCTCTTTGGACCACATGACAGTTCACGGATTCCTATGGATGATTTTCAGAATAACTCTGCCTTGGGTAATTTAGAGTTAACCTAAAAGCCATGTTAATAATGCAGTGATGGAGCTTTGACATTGGGAAAATAAGCAGTCCTGAAAAAACTTTCAGGGAAACCTCATGACACAAAAGAGCAGTAAAATACACAAGACTCTAATAAAAATTTTGTCTCCTTTTCATGCAGACCCTGCACCGGTTTTGGAAGATGTTTGTCTCTTTTCAGACAGTGAGAGGACCATGGATATTCAAGATAGTCAGCCAGAGTCAACATGTCTTGTTGCTACTACCACTGTCAGCATATTCAGTGTAAGCAGTATGTTTGTGACAGTGCCAGTATTGAAATATTAGAAAACAGACTTAATAATCTGATAAAACTGTGTGGAAGTGTTGAAAGAAAAAAGGTGGGAATGCATGCAATGGTACTGACTTTTGACAGACATAAGGCCTAACCAAGAAAACTGGGTTAGGAGGCCAACAAGGTTACTTCCATGTCTCTGGAGGGTCACTGCTGTCAGTGGGATTTCAGAGTGAGAAGCAGCATGGCATGAAATGGCAGTAGCCAAACCAAAAGAATATTAGTGTTAATATTTCATCCTTTTTTTTTCTTTTCTTTTAAGGAATGTGATGGAAACGAAGGAAATAAGAGGACTTTAACCACTGCACAGCGGAAAGCTCAGCTAATAATGGAGTCCTTTGAAAATCCATTTAAAATGGTAAAAGCTCCTGATAGTGGGATTCAAATTACCCAATGCAGAGGATGCCCTGAGCTAGTTTTCCAGGCATGTCAGAAGGGCTTGATAGAGCATCAGCTGCTGCTCTCTGACTGGAATCAAGGGATTGTCCTTGCAAAGACACATGTGTGGACTTGTTTTCAAAACACATTTAAATACCTCTTGGATACAAGTCTTTCTACATAGTAAACAGACCATTCACCTTGTTTTTTTAAGCTAGTTTTAGGTTTTTCATCTGTCCTTTATGGCTAGCATTAGTAAGCTGATTCTACTCTTGTAATGAATCAGAAGAACAATAGAATGCTGTTGCACATTTGGAGTGGTAAATTACCAGAAAATAATACCAAGATTTTTTTCTGATGTACAGTTGACGGTTGGTCTGTTGGGGGTGGGGAGGGGTTTTTAGTTGGTTTTTTTCTTTAGTATTTCTCTTGGCAGTAGCTGTGGTGACTTCTTTTTTTCCACAAGGTGTTCTATCCACAGAATGTTTCTTCAAATGAGCTCTCTGATTTAGTTTTACTTATTTTAGCAATGAACTCTCATTTTAGCAATGAGCTACATGTCACATGCTGTTTAAAGCAAAATTTTTTCCTCTCTACAGTATCTACCTCCAGAGGAGAATTCTGCCTATGTCTCACAATCTGCAAAGTTTGACCCATCATCAAAAATTTATGAAGTAAGACTGGTTCTAAAATTTCCTGCCAAGTAGTACAATAGAAACAAAGAAGTAGTTTATTTTCCATTGGGAGCCTCAGCAGTATAGATTTTTTTTTTCTCCTTGGATACTTCTTGAGAAACTTTAAATGTTTCAGTGACAGTCTTATCCTTTGAAGAATCAGGGATTGGAGACATTCTGCTGTATAGTCCCTGTCTGTCAAAGCTGAAAACTCTACTGAAAGTATGTGCATTTGTTTTTGAGGTTTGTTTGTAGCTTTGAACTTTTAAAGCATTTGGTTTTACTTCACATAGTGCAGCAGATCTTAATCTCTTTTACAGTTGAATTTGATCTTTTGTACTCTTAATGAACACCAGCATGTGTTAGCAAGTTTATAAACAACTTTTTTTGCCATAAAACTTTAAAGAAAGTGTTTCCAGGTAATATTTTTTCATTGCAGATCAGCAATCGATGGAAGCTGATGAGCCAGGCACCAGTACAGAAGAAGTCCAAGAATGAAACCAATAAGAAAGCAGCCCAGCAGTCAGGTACAGCCATTCTTTCCTTCCTTGGTGTGTCTTGAGACTTGATACAAGTTGCTTTGCTTGCTTTTTCTAAGCCCCTGGCTAATATATTCCTGCTTTTTACAGTAATGCTTGTTTGTCTCCATAGCTGCCTGTGTCCAGACGCAAAAGTTGCATAAAAAAGCAGCAGAAAACGTTGTATCTGTTCGTCAGCAAGCCATGGTATGTCATAGAATTCCTCCTTCCAGCCGTTGCTTATCTTGACTGTTATAATTCAGAATGAAACTCTGAGCCCTGTAACTGAAATACCTGAATGAGAGTGTTTTGATAGTAGTCTTTCTGTGGTGCTGCCCTGGGTGTAACAACAGGCTCCTGCTCATTGTGCTGTGCACATCATCACATCCCTCCATGTGTTCAGTAGGGGATACTTTCCACTGATGCACCTCTACTCCTCACTTTAAGGTTCCTCATGTTCTGCATAGGTTCCCCCAAATATGCCAGTGGGGCCACAGCAGATCTCAGCTTCCCATATCCTGTGAAATGACAATTTATCTTTTTATAGGAGTCCCTACTGTGAGGTGAAAAAAAATAGCAGTTTAGGCCCCAGGAAGAGCAGAGAGCTTTCTCCCCATGCTGTTATTGCCAGAGGCAAGAGCAGTCACTGGAGCCTGGCTCCATGGGGCAGTTAATTTGCCCAATGAGATGTTTCATTCTCCTTTCTTCAACTTATCCTTTTTTCTATTCTGTGGGTTGCTTTCATAGCAGGAACAAGCTAATAGGAAGAGGGGGAGTGACACAAGTGAAACAGGAGCAGAAACAGGAGCAGAGTTGCCAACGCAAAAAAAGAAACGGCAGAAAAAACCTCAGCAACCAGAGGAGCTGGAAGCACTAAGGCAGTTTACCCCCTTTGATTACAGCAACTCCAGCTTCAAAGTGTTTGCAGGTAAGATCTGATCCCTTGCTAGAGTGCTGCACGCTGTGGAAAGTGTTACCAGCTGAGCCTTGAGAAGGCTGTGTGAGTGTGGGTGCCAGGGCAGTACAGACTGTTACAACGTGCTTACCTTATAGAGGGGAAGTAGTTCAAGAAATTGACTTGAGGAATGTACACTTCAGTATTCCTTTTCTGATTTGGAAACAAAATCCTGAAACAATTGGCCAAGTGGGTTGTGGGTTTGAATTTTGTTTCTTTTATCTAATTGGAGCCAGGAACTAAGAGGCAAAGGAGATTTGACTCCTTTGTTAAAAAAGCAGCTATTCAAAAGCATCTCCCTGCCCTTAAAAGATTGTTCTGGATTTTACTGTGTGGGAGACTGTAGTGAAACCTCCATATCATCAGAGGAACACTGTGGAATGCATTGTTCTTTATAGAAAATTTTAGTAACAGCTTCTCTCCTCTCTCTCTTAGGAGGCAGCAAATCAAAACAGTCACCGCAATTTGATCCTGCCAAGCAAGCTTACACAGGCAAGGTATGGGCCTGTCATGAAAGGAGGAACAGAAATGTGGGCGACCATATGTACCCAGCCAGGGGCTCTCTGGGAGGGCACAGGATATTTTGTGCATCTGCAGAATGTTCCCTAACAGCTGCTGACATGCAGCTTCCAATCACAAGTTCATGCTTTGTATTATTATTTCTTCCCATTCAGGAGGAGCTTCCTTGGAGCCCCTCAGACTCTCTTGTTGTTTCCCACCTATTTATACATTGCTCACACATATGCCTCTAGACATCACAAGCATGATATTTGGACCACAGCAAATTCCAGTTCCAAATTAAATTTTCAAAAATCACAGGCATTCCAGTGGTTCCAGGACACGTTAGCTTTGCATGTTGCTCATGTACCCCTCCAAGTACTGTTATTAGGAACAGTATCAGCTCTTTTTTACTTAACTTATTGCTAATTGAGATTGAAAAGAAGAAAAAAACCCCATAAACAATCAGACCATGGCTTGCTGATGAACAGACACAATGTTTTGTGCTGCCTTTTTATGCATACTTAGGGAAGTCTGTGACCAGCACAGGGAAGTCAATGAGCAGATTTCTGTGAAATTGGAAAGATCTGGCAGCACATGAATCTCATGGAATATACGTGGGAGGAACCTCACTGTGGTGGTGTTTCATTTGTTTGTTTCTTTGTGCAGAAATTTGCTGGAGCTAACAAACTTCAACAGTCTGGAAACCGGAGCATGTCCTACCTGGTGGGGAAAGCTGAAAGGTGTGGTTTTAGCCTGCTCTCATCCAGCTGGAGTGTTTGCACACCCCTGCCCCAGGGCCATGGGCAGACCTTAGCTATTGTCCTCTCTTGTGGTGGGAGCTTTAGCATATGTTTAATGGAAGAGGTTGCATCACACCCTGACATCAGTTTAAAGGACCAAAAAAAGAAAAGAAAAACCAACAATTTAGGATTAATACAATCAAAGACAAGTCTGGGTGGAAGGTTTGAAATGCTGAGGTAAAAGTGTTAAAGGGTGTGGGAGTTGCTTTCTTTGATCAGAGATAGGTGGAAGTGAAGAAAAACATCTGCCTAGCTTGGGAGGAATAAGAGTACTGCCAGTATGAACATTCTTTTTCTGAATAGATACTTAGTGTTTAGGTTACAGGGTTTCATTATTGTGTGTTACTTAGTCATAAAAGAGCAACACTACCTCGGGGCAGCATTGGAGGGAGAAGGGTGCTCTCTGCCTCAGGACCCTCTCTTGATAGAATCATTGTAACATGCTCAGTTTTCAATCTTGAGTGAAGTTACTGCAAGAATTAAAGTGTTTGTTTAACTCTTTTGCAGGGGCTCGACACACCACTGGCCAAAGAGATAATCTTTGTTACGGGACCTGTGGGAGTTGCTGCTGAATGAAACAGTAGTTGGAAGTGTTGCCACCATGGGAAAGCAAATGGCAGTCATTGATCAGTTTTTGTACAGGAAAGTTTTTAAAACCATTAAAATCCTTTTTTTCCAAAAGGAAAAACATCTTAATTTGTGTCACTTTTGTTATATTCACATTGCTTTTTTTTTTTCTAATTATACTCACAGTGTTGCTTTGTTTATAATTTTGAAAGTTTATCCTGTGTCCTCAAACACAATTAGGCTAAACTTGTCACTTCTTGGAGCTGCCTGAAGTGCAGATCCAGCAAGTATTGGAGTATGGGAGGAATCTCTTGGCATCTCTATAGGTAACACAGAAATAATAGAGATGCAGTAGATGTGACTCAAAGCCCAGCAGTGCAGAGAAGGAAATGAGGCCAGAGTGTCTTTCATGATAAACCTTGCTTACAAATTGAACTGCACAGCTCATCTCTGACAATACAATGTAATACAGAAAAAGAGCATGTTTACCTCACAGTGCTGGTGTATTTTAATGGAAAGATTGTATTTTAAGGGAAAAAAAAATAGAGATGTAGGAGAGCAATGGTTTCACCATAAAGTTCCAGTGAAAGTAAGAGCATTAGGCAGAAGAGAAAAACATGGATTGGCTGTGTTCTGGTGGAGAAAGGTAGAGGGTTCTGTGCTGCAGCTGAATCTCTACAGCTAAACTAACATGTCCACGTTTTAAATACCCACAGTGAGTTATCTTTAAGTCTTTATAGAAAGTATCAGAAACAGTATCATCAGTATTGGATGGGTCAGTGACAGAGTTTATTCTAATGCAGACCTCTGACAGCTGGTAATATTGCTCTGGAGGGGTAGGGAACATGACATTTTAACAGGGCTTTATTTTACAAAGACTGTGGGGAGGCTTGAGATTTAGTTTGTTTTCAATCTTTTTCCCTGTTTCTGGGAAATAGGGAGTGGAAGGAACAGAGGAAGGCTTTTCCTCCTTAGGTATCGTGTTGTGAACAGTGCCAACTAAGCATTGTAATGGTAGAACAGAGTCTCTTTCTTATAAAATCTGCTTGCATGGCTGAATATTGGAGAATGTTTTTGTAAAGAGGCAGTTAAATAGCAGTTGTCTCCAAGTGCACTTGCAGGAGCTGCCAATTCCTTCCTTGTCAGCTTTACCAGTTCTTGTTATTTCTTTAACTTGAAGAACAAGTAAGTGTTAGCAAAAGCCCCATTGGCCCACGGGATATTAAAATCTCTGTGCTTTAAATCCTCTACTTTAAATTCCAAGGAAAGTGACATTTCAAGGATGATCCTAACTTTAGTCTTTTTCTGTTTTCCCTTTATGAATTGCAAAAGGTTTCTAAAATGTCTTTAATGGAAGTGACTAGCAACTACATACATGCTTTATTCACTTGGTTGTGCCTGTGAAGTTGTAGTACTGGAGTCCCCTCCTGTGAGGTTTTTTTACTGTTGTGCAGCAATTGTTGGAGGTCTTTTTGGAGAGTTGTTACTGTTGTGCAGCAGTTGTTGGAGGTCTGTTTGTGTAACCTAGTTGGAGAACTACTCTCGGTAGAACCTTGGTGCATTTCTCCCAAAGTCTGCTCCTCACAAACACGCCACATTCCCTAAGGCCCCTGAGCCCTCACCTGGGCCCACCAGCACGAGAACTGAGTCTGCTTTTGCAATATCCACAGAATCATAGGATGGGTGAAGGTGGCAGGCACCACAGCAAGTCATTGGTCCAATCTCCCTGTTCAAGCAGGGTCATCTTAGAGTACCTGGCACAGGATTGTGCCAAGATGGAATATGTCCAGTGAAAGTCTTCACACCCTCTGTGGGCATTCCTGTCCTTGTCACCCACATAGGAAAATTCTTCCTAATGTTCAGCTGGGACTTCATGTGCATCAGTTTCTGCCTGTTGCCTTGTGTCCAGTGGTTGGCACCACTAAGCAGAGCCTAGTTCCCTCTTCCTGGCATTTTCCCTTGAGATATTTACACATTGAGTGCCCTCTCACCCGTCTCTTCTCGAGGCTAAACAGGCCCAACTGCCTCAGCCTTTCTTCCTGAGAGATGCTCTCACCAGTCGCCCTCGTGAAATCCAACACAATCCATGCTCGTTACGTCCAACCCTTAAAACACCCAAATTAGACTTCTGGTTTCCCCGAAAGCCGGTCGCGCGCGGCCCCGCGCCGTGCCGAGCTCCCGGTGCCCTCGGAGCCGAGGCTGTGGCGGCGCGGCTCGGGCGCGCC
>WBNO01032418.1:0-20758 GCA_013400575.1 Peucedramus taeniatus | reverse complement strand
CACCCCGACCCCCGCAAGGTGAGTGGTCCCCGGCCCCCGCCTCGGGGTGCCCCCAGCCCCCTGCGGGGCTGCCAGGGCCTGTCGCGGGCCACTCGGGCGAGAGGGGCCGGCGGGCTCTCGGGCCCCGCCGCTCATCTCCGCTCTCCGGGCACCATGGGCCCGCAGGGCTTTCACGCCGTTCTCCTTTGGCCGTCCAGCGAAAGCTCCCCCGAGCCGACCCCGCTGACAGCCCGTGTTCTGCCCTCTTCTCTGCCAGGTGCTGATCATCGGCGGCGGCGACGGGGGAGTGCTGCGAGAGGTGGTCAAACACCCGACCGTGGAGTCCGTGGTGCAGTGCGAAATCGATGAGGTGCGTGGGGCCCCCGGCTGCGAGCGTGAGCCCCGGGAGCTCGGGGCGTGCGGGCTGCCCGGCAAAGCCAGCCCGGCTCCTCAGCATCCACGGGAGCTGCGCTTTCACCTGCTGGCTCTCGTCAGCACCGGGCGCGTTTGCTGCTGGTTCTGCTGGCGTGACAATGACAGCGCCACCTCTCTTTGCCTTACGAGTCATCTACGTGGCAGCTGGCTGCCTCTTCCATGTGATTTCTTTCACACACATACGATTGAGGCCCTTCCAGGCAGACGTGGGCCAAGCATGGGATCTGGAGGAGTGCCCTGGCTTTCTGGAGGTGCTGCTTTTCCCTCTGCTTCGCTGCCGAGCAGAGTACTCTCGGCAGAGGAGGATGGTTGCTTTGTTCAGCAGTCTCTTGCAACCAAAATCAGGAAATAAGCAGCAGGGATTTGCTTCTGTGATAGATGGGCCAGTTGCTTTAGAAATGGTCATAGTTTTCTGTCTAGTAGAACAAACTCGGAAGGGAGGAAGTCACTACCAATTTGAGCCTGCTGAGGCTTTGGTTTATTGATGCTGACTGTTAGGAAGGGGCACCTGCTAAGAATCAGCCTGTGCCTGGTAACCTGGCTGCTCACAGAGGCCTCCAGGTGAGAGTCAGTGTTAGGGCATGGGCTGGTAACTCTGCCAGACCACTGAAGTTTACCCTTTTCCCAGTCCTCCTCTCAGCCAGTTTTATTTTACTTTACTCAGCCTGATACTTTACTTTCTCAGAAAGTTTTGCTCAGAGCAAAGCTCAATTAAGAAGTGGAAATACTGCTGTATGAGATTGTGTGCTCTGTCTGCCAGCTAAGTAGGAAAACGTCCCTGGTTTTAACAAGCACTGCCTGACACCAGCATATTTTTTTGTTTTTGCCAGCTGTGAGAAGCTGCTAGTGTTCAGTACAATTGCTGGGTCCAGGGCAATGGCTGTCTAACAATTTTAGAGAGAAAACTTTATCTTACAGGAGGATTGATATAATGGCTGTAGTACAGAGATGGGATATTTCTCATCTTGCATTCAGAAACCTGCTGGCATGGTTTTACTTAGGAAGAAAAATAAATTGATTTAGCTGAGATCACCTATGCAAGTGATGTTCTGTAGGAAAAAGGAGCACAGAGCAGTCTGACCTGTAATCATATTTGCTCAGTTCCTCAGGGAACTTTTGAAGCTCCAGGTTTTTGTTGAGTTTGGCATAGGCAGACCAACAGTGTCACTGAACCCTGAGGCTGTAGGAAAAGGCTGAGAGTAGCTTGCTGGCTGAAGATGCTGGCAGCTCTTGTGGATTTCACTGGCGAGTCAGACTTGAGCTGAAGGTAGGGAAGGAAATGACTCATTGAGCTGTTCTTCCAGTCACAACTGCACAGTAGTCTGAGAAGCAGCTTCTTGTGAGCCTCTGACCCACTTGTGCTCTCTGTGTTGCAGGATGTGATCCAGGTATCTAAAAAATACCTCCCAGGGATGGCAGTGGGGTATTCCAGTGCTAAGCTGACATTGCATGTGGGAGATGGTTTTGAGTTCATGAAACAAAATCAAGAAGCCTTTGATGTGATTATCACAGACTCGTCTGACCCCATGGGTAAGAATTTTAGCCATAAAAAGGCACTGTTTTCCTCTTTCATTTTTTTCTTCTGCCTACCTCTTGGAAGTTATGCCAGCCTGCTGAGGATCCTTTCAAGTGGAAAGACTGTTGGCAACTTGTTCTTTTAGTAGGGAAAGGGAAGGATGGAAACCATAAATTTGTATTAGCAGGCCTTCAAGCCAGCTGTTACATTTCTCTCCTCAAAAGTCAGCTCCAGCAACTATTTCTTATGGCACAGTTGTTCCCTGAGTCCAGCAATCCCATGGGAGATACAGCACCATGCTGGCAAGGGCAGCTTTGCACACATGCCTGCTGATAAAGCAGTGGCTCACACACTCTTGGTGCAGCCCCTACCCTGAGGACAGCTGTGGTAAGGCTGCTGCATTTCTGAAGGGGGAGACTGAGGTAGAGAGGGCCCAGATGTAGACATGGCACCTCATTTTAGGAACCCATCAGCAAGTCTGAGTCACCTACAGTGTTGCCCTAGTCAACACAGAGAGGCATCTCTAAAAGGCAGTTTGGAGCAGCAGTTCTGCTTAGAAAAGGCTCTGTGAAGCAAGAGGCAGCTGCTAAGACTTTGTTTAATAGGGGACCTGGGCTTGCTATTTAGAAAGCTAAAAGCCTGACTGTTTTGCCCTGCTAGGTGCAGGCTGGGGCTCACCTAGGCTCAAAACTTTTCTCTATTCACCTTTCTCCCAGGTCCTGCAGAAAGTTTGTTCAAAGAATCTTATTACCAGCTGATGAAGACAGCCCTGCGAGAAGATGGGATTCTCTGCTGCCAAGGTGAGGATGCTGTCCCTGGGCAGAGGCTGATGCCAGACCTTTACATACCAAGTCTGAGGCACAGAGGGGACTCTTCCTGGGGAGATGTGATGCAGGGAGTGAAACGTGTCATCTCCCAGGTAAAGCAGTGGTTTTGATCTATGTCAGCTCATTAATTATTGGACTGGGCTTAGCAAAACTGGCATAAGGGTCTTGTCTTGTCTTTGAAACTACATGAGCTGTGCAGGTTGAGACTTGGAACCACTGTTGACCTGGCACGGTTCTGTGCAGAGAAGAGGGGCAGCTCTCACCTTACATATTGTCTTACTTTCTCCCTGAAGGCGAGTGCCAGTGGCTGCACCTGGATCTCATTAAGGAGATGCGTCAGTTCTGCAAGTCTCTGTTCCCGGTTGTGGAATACGCCTATTGCACCATCCCCACCTATCCCAGTGGCCAGATTGGCTTCATGCTCTGCAGCAAGAACCCGGTGAGCTTCAGGCACCTCAGGTGCCCTTTTCCATTCCCTAGAAGCCTGCCTGAGGCTGTCCCTTGCAGAACTTGAGCTATGGCACTGAACTCTCACAGCTGTGGGGCCTCAAGATTCTTGATGGGGCCTGGCTCTGCCAGCCCAGAGCTCCAGAGCTGCAATGCAGCCTGCTCAGTGCTGAATGAAGTGCACAGTTGACCAGTTGCTTTAGAAATGGTCATCATTTTCTGTCTAGTGCAACAAACTTGGAAGGGAGGAAGTCGCTAGCAATTTGCAGAGCATGTTAAGGGTTTGGCTTATTTGATGCTGACTGTTACAAAGTAGGCACCTTCTGAGAATCAGCCTGTGACTGGTAATCTGCTCACAGAGGCCTCCAAGTGAGAGTCAGTGTTGGGATGGGGGCTGGTAACTCTGTCAGACCACTCTTTTCCCAGTCTGCTTCAATGTGACTGTCAGATGGGTTTGGGGTACCAGCATTGCTGCTGCTGCACATGATTAATCTGGGATGCTGGCAGCATGCACTGTGCCAAACTTAACACAAATATGGATTCTCCTTTGAAGAGCAAACTCTTGTTTCTTGGATGCTCTGGCACTGTCACAGCTTCATCTGGCACATGGCTCATGCAGTCTGACCTCATGCACTGACATCTGTGCATAAGTGCTGGTCACAGGAGTTACAGAGTAAAAACCCCAGCCCTTGGTACTGGGGCTGTGCAGAGCCTTTGACCTCATACTAGAACAGAAAGTTTTTGTTTTCCTGTGAGTCATCTCAGTTCTCTGCCATGCATCAGGGTGCCTGTCACACAGCCTTTGGTTCCTTATCCAAATAGTCAGAGCTACCTGGCTTTGTTTTTGCAGAACACAAATTTCCGGGAGCCTGTGCAGCAGCTCTCTCAGCAGCAAGTAGAGGAAAGGAGCCTGAAATACTACAACTCTGATGTTCACAGGGCAGCATTCATTCTGCCAGAGTTTGCACGGAAGGTAAGCCAGGTTGTGCCACAATGCCTCCCTCAAGGATGAGGTAGGAGTGGGAGTAGACAGGGCTGAGGATTTCTTGCAGTCCCAAAGACTTTTGTGGGCAAGTCAGAGCAGGACAGCATTTTGTATGACAGAGCAGAGTATGAGTCAGTCAGGGAAGACTAGAGTTCATTTAAGAGCTGTTCTTTGGGCTGATGTGCTGTGCCTTGATGACAGATCACTCCTACTTCACCTATCAAAGCCAGGTCCAAGAGCCTGCAGAATTGGTGTTTCCCACTGGAAAGCTCCAAAAATCTTAGATAAAATGTGCTTGTGATTTCTAGCACAAACCAGAGGGTAAAGAAGGGATGCTCCAGCATAGTTCAGTCTTGCTTCTTGAAGGATAGTCTGTATTTCCACATTATTCCATCATTTGCCCACTGGGCTGCAACTGCAGGTTCCAGAAAAAAAAAAATCCTTAAGAGTGTCATATGGATGAAAGCAAATACCATAACTATTGCAGAGGTGGTGATTCATATTTCTGCTGCAGACTGGCAGAGCTCTGGCAGGTCCATCCTGACAGTTTGTCCTTGTCTCTCTGCAGGCCCTGAGCGATGTGTGAGACCCAGATGCTGCTTCCTTCCTTCAAGTTGGACTCTGAGATCATCAGTGATGTGGCTGGGATCTTCTCAGCAGACTGCAGATTTGCTCTCCACTGTGTGGGATTGTTTAACCCTTGGCCAGCCAACATTCCCTCTGATGTGTTAAGGATGATGGGGCATAAGCCAGATAAGACTATTGAAAAGGTCCAGTGACTTATTGCGTGAGATCAAAACTGTTCTTTCCAGTACTGGAAATGTAAGATGTCTTTTTTCTTTCTCTCCTCCCTGCACCCATTCTAAATTCTCCCATCCCAACCACACCCCACGCTCCCTTAGCTGACATGATGTATTTATAACTGACACATGTTTCTGTCTGGTGGTCTGGGAAAAGTCCAAAGGGTCCCTGACTCAGCCTTAAGCACAGAGAGAGAGAAGGAGAGAGAGAGAGCTTTGTGCACAGTTAGCTCACTCTCTCCTCGTGGGAGCTCCCTGCTGCTGACACATTTTGACTGGTAACAGGTCTGAGCCTTTGCATCCCACTGCCCTCCTGTGACTCCTGCACTGCTCTGCAGCACAGCTGGAGAAGTCACAGTGCAAACTGTTGCCATTCACAACACATCTCCCTCCAGCCCTGATGGAGTAGCAGTATTAAACACCAGCCAGACATGCTGGCAGCAGTCTTGTGGCTTTTTTTTTTTTTTTTAAGGTTGTTAATTTTTTTAATTGGTTAGAAACAGAAGTGCTGAGGTGCCAACAGGCTGACTGCTGTTCTTACCTCTGCCCTCACTCAGAGAGGTTCCAAAGAATGTTTATCAGTATGGTGACAGGCGCTATATATATGTATATATATATATATGTATATGTATATATATATAAAGCAAACCTTAGCTCCATTGCCTGATGTTCAGTACTGATGTTGGGGAGTTGGTTGTGCTGACAAATCTCTCATCTCAGTCATGCTGAGATGCCTCAGGCCTGGGTATTTGTAAGTCCTTAGGAGGCATCATTATTTCCAATGCTGCCCCCAGATGCATAGGTTGTTTTTCATTGTACACTGTAAGATAGATCTGCCTTCACTTCTTTACTTCTGTTCTGAAGATTCTGTACCCCCACGCCGTGGGAATCACCCTCCCAGCACAACCACCATGCCACTGTCACTCCCTTGCACTCAATTAAACACTTGGCTCTGGTTAAGGTGACATCAGTGTGGGTCAGTGTTCTTTGGGGAGAGAGATGGGGGGCAAACAGAGATCCTGAAGGTTTGCTGTGCTTCCAGGTGCACCCTCTAGTTGGTCTGCCTTCCTCTCTCACTTATCTTTAGGGATGAGAAGTTATCATGAAAATTAAGCACTAAAGATCCCATTGCATGTTTTGTACTGTAGTGTAGCTGCCCAATAGCTCCTCCAGCATCTGTCATCCTCTGTGCTGCAGACTCAGTAGCTGCTATCCAAGCTATTCTGCAGTCCAAATGCTGCTTCTGTTACAGTGGTTTCCAAGGGGTTTTCCAGCTGCCCATCTCCCTGCTGCTATCAGGTAGTTCCTGTCAGTCCTGGCCCCACTGAGCTGCCCCCTCTTTTCCTCTGCAGAATTGGTGGTGGCTCTGAGGGCTGAACCACTGAGCTCCAGCTGAGCAGGCTGGGGAAGGGCACTAGGTGGCATCAGGAAAAGACAAAAATGCTCCTTCTGAGAGACTTTTTAGCTTGGTAAGAGAGAACTGGAAGAAGCAGACTTTAGCAAGAGTTGGTGTTGAGCTTTGCCATAATAGTGACCCTACAAACAGTGCAGGTGCTCCAGCCACTACATGCCCACAGCAAAGGATTTGTGGGGTCAGTACTCTCCTGCTTTCTCCTGTTTCTGATGAGACTTAGCACTTCCTTCTCAGTGTCTCCTACCACCAGTATTGGTACAGTTTTTTTGTGGTTGCAAGGGTTTGCAAAGCATTGCTGAGCTGCAGAGCTGAGTCTAGATCTCTGTATTCTTGTGTTGAGAAGATAACACCTATTTTTCTCTTAATTGTCTGGGTGACTGTCTTCTTTCTCACACAAATAGTTTGGGTTAATGAGGCATTTTCATTGCTCAACTCCTGTGTTTTTATAAGGAGCAGACCATGGAGCCTGGTTCTAACTCCCCCTGTTTAAATTCCTGTGGGACCTGAACCTCACTTAGCCCTTCATCCTTGACAGAACATTAGCTCTGGCACTTTCCCCTAGAATGGGAATCCAGACCAGGACTGTAGTCTGGGAAGGCCTTAGAGCAGCAGCCAACTAGGAACAAGTTCAAGCCTTTCACCCATCCTTGGTGAGTACAACAATGCCCAGGAGGGAAAGAGCTTCCTCAAACCTGTTGTTGGACTCCACACTATTCCTCCAGGTTCTCTGAGCTTTCTCCAAATATGTGAGTTCAGCAAGTGGCCAGTGATGAGAGCAGAAGACAAGACTCTTTCCCATTCAAGTCACACATTCTCTGCCCACAAGCTCTGTATATAGTTTCTGAGTGATTCCAAGTCACTGTTCCCCACAGACAGTTCCAAACACCAGTGTGGGAAGGCAGAGTTCAGTGCCTGAACCAAGCACTCAGGTGAATGCAGCAAGAGAGGGAGCAGGGGCTTGTGCAGCTGTAGTTTATTCCACCTGAGCAACTCTGAGCTTCAGGACTTAAAAATCAGCCCTGTGCTGAGCATTGCCACAGATCTATGTGCCCTGTGAGCTGCTGGGATGGTGTTTGGCACCTGCAAGGCACTTGTGTCTACAGATCCATCATCCTTCCACAAATTTGTGTCTGAGCTGTTTTGCTGCAGGATGGGGAGGCCAAGGGATGCTGGGGGTTGAAGAGACACTGGAAATTTGGGTAATGCTCAACAGGAGGAAAGGGTAGGGTCTCATGTAGAACTGAGCACTGACCACTTTTGCAGTGTCTCTAGGTGGGCAACTAAAATACTGCCCTTTTTCAGAGTTTTAGCTGCCTTTTGCCTAGGGCTAGTTAAGCAAGACTGTTCATAAGCAGAGTCACAAAGATGATGTTTGCCTAGACATGCTGCAGTCATGTTCCAGCATCTCATTAAGCCAGGAGTATATGAACAGGGATAGGCTTTGTCCCAGGTAGCATCAAATGTAATGTCAGTCAGAGCAGGTGGAGACAAGCAAGGGAATGGAGCCTTTAGCACATCATTGCTTAAGTTGCTTGGCACCTTTTGAACTGTGTCAAACTGCTCTGAGCTTTACTCATTGACTACCTCAATTTTTAGAAGTTCAGAAGAGTTTCAAAAAATTGAGAGAAACCTCTTGCCTGTATCTCTTGAGCCCTTTCAGTCAGTTAATTGAGTGTCATATTCACCCAGAGCTAATGTTATTGAGGCCTGGCT
Organism: Peucedramus taeniatus; assembly: GCA_013400575.1. Taxonomy (NCBI): domain Eukaryota; kingdom Metazoa; phylum Chordata; class Aves; order Passeriformes; family Fringillidae; genus Peucedramus; species Peucedramus taeniatus. Next base: position 12,642 of record WBNO01032418.1, on the reverse strand, counting down.
GAATTATTGATGGAGCTTGGCTGGAGCAAGAGGCTGCTGAAGAATGACATTCATCAGGACAGCAGTCTCAGTAAGCAAGCAGTCAAAAAAGTATTTAAAAGTGCCACCAGGTTCAGATAGAGGAAAGTTGAAAAAGGTAGAGAAAAGTAAAGAAAATGAAGAGGAAGAAGAGGGAAAAGTGTGGACAACATGAAACAACAGCTCAGGTCTAGCAGAAGAGCCAGACAAAATACTGTTAAAAAGTAAGATGAGAAATCAAACCAAGTTAAATACCAAGAAGTCTGGGGAGTGCTCTTTCCTAGTTGTGTGTTGGATGGAGTTTTCTGCTTTTAAAATATGCAAAAGATGGGGAACAGGAGCCAGGGAATTGCAGTTATGGCACAGTGATGTGTGAAGCAGATAAACTGCAGGTATTATTACAAATATTGGGGATGTCAGTGCAGGCCTTTCAAGGCAGCAGCTCCATGGCTCATGGGCTTGAAGTGCTAAGGACTGCTGAAGCAGGAACTCCACAGGGACCCTGCAGGAGGTCTCTCCATGGTACCTAAGGGCTGCTGCAGCAACCCACAGCCAGGCATCTCCAGCAAGGAATTTACTAAGCAAAGCTAATTGTATGCTAAGAAGAAGATGCTGTATGTGATGCCCCTGCGTGTGTTTTGCCTCCTTAAGCTGTAGGAGAGGAGTAACCAGAACCCCAGACTATCTGCAGTTCCTGATGAAGGCTCTCCCAGCCAAGCAGTGCCTTCTCTAGTGCTCACAGTCTCACAGGCCCATGTGTTAAACACCCCTGATGAGGTCCTGGAATTTCCAGGAGCTGTAGTGCATAAGTAATTCCTCAGGTAATCCAAATGGTAAAGGAATGTTTCTATCCAGCTCTTGACCAGCCAATCTTGCCACCAATGGGACAAGTCTGGTGTAACAGAGGTCATGAGTGCATGGCAGTAGACAATAACTCCAGGCTGCACAGCCTGAAATGCCTCCTGCTTGGAGCCAGGCAAAATGTTTCAGTGGAAAACATGTATTTTTATATAGCAGTGTTTCATTGTGAGTAGTTATTTTTGAGGAAGATTTTTGGTGGAATAATTGAAATGTTTGTGTGCAGTCAAATAACAGAAGGCTTTGAGCATAGAAGTGAAGCATTTTGCTTGCCCTCCCCTCATCCTCCTGCAGTCCCTTTGGGGCTGGCTACAGAGAAGGTAGCACAGCTCCCCCTCCCCAGAGAGCTGTGACAGGCTGTGAGAGCAGCATCCCTATGGTCCTTCCTCCCCTCCTCAAACCAAGACATCCCCCTCCTCCTCCTCCTCCTTGCACCTGCTCTGAGCAGGGATGAGGCTCCTGCCATCTCTTCCCTGGGTTTGTTAGATTAGTGCCAGTGAAAAGCCATGGCTGAAACCTCCATCTGCACACTCCTTCTGGGGAGAACAGTGCCAGGCAGAACTGCAAACCTGGCCTGTTTAATGACCTGTCATTTCTAGCCTGTGAACCAATTGGTTTCCCCTTCTGGGAAGGCTCACAACTATCAGCTAACTATTATTTTATTTATTGCATTCACCTTTGTAACCTGAGGGCAGAGAGCAAGGGTTCCAATGACTGGAAGGTATTTTAACTCTTCCTTCCACTGCAGCTGAGTGCCTTACCCTTGGGAACCAGAAACTTCTGAAGGCCTGGTGTGATTCTGCTACATGGTTCAAAACATGGTGACCTGAACCCAGACCAGGCAACAAACAGGCAAAAGACAGCAAATATCCACATAGAGGAGAGCAATTGAGAAGTGATCTCATTCCTTGGTGTGACATTTGGTGCCAGACACAGTGATAGCTCTTGTGCTCCTGCAGGGCCCAGTCTTTGCTGCTGCTCACACACACTGAGGAGAGGTCAGAGGTCTCTTTCTTGACAAAACCTCTCCCACTGCATGTTGTATGTGCAGTCTTCATCACAAAAAGATGGAGGTTCTCTCAAGTGAGTGTGGAAGCATATTCTGTGCTTCTGAACCCACTCTATCTCTGCTGGAGCCATGCTAACTGTGAGACAAAATCCTTGGAGAGGCAAGTGTTTCCTAGTTACTGAACACAGAAATTCCTTCTGGAGCATGCCCACCCCAGGTTCCCATGGTTATGTTCACAGGTGCACTGATTTCAGAGACATCTGCCCTCACTGTGAAGTGCCAGAAATCCACTCAGGCCATGAGCAGCTGAGGGCAGGAGAGCATCCAGGAGCATGACTTCCAAAGGGGGGAGTCAGCAGAGAAAGTGGTAAGAGGAAAGAATGGTCAGAAAGGTTTATTGTTCCAAGGGAAAACTTTTACCATTTCCTGTATAGGATCATAAGCATTTAAGGGTTAGGAAAAAAAATTGAGGCCTTCTTAAAGGTCAGACAACTAATGCACATGGAATAGGAACAGCAGCAATGAAGAGTAATCCTGGTGCTATACCTTCAACTCTATGTGATTACAAAAAAGAGCAAGTTTTATCACCAGAGAGTTATTTTACTTCCTTTGGAGAAGGAGATGGAGCTATATCTTGTGGTGGGGAGGTGGTCAGCAGCATCTCCAAAGGGGCTGGAGGACAGACTAACATGGGGGGAGCAGCAGAGTAAATGTGGGGAAAGGGAAGTGCACTAGAGAATGTGGAGGAATCTGGAAAAGAGGTGCCTGATATTGACAGAAGCTGTAGCAGAACTCATGGGGAACTTGTTTGGATTTAGAGATCCATTCCTACTGGGGGCACTGCAATGTAAGTGCTTTGATGTGACCCTGTTCACTCCCTCCCAGCTGGGAAGAGACCCTCAGCCTTGCCCAGCCCAGACATGCAGATTTTGGCTGTGCTGTGCTTGTCACTAGGGCCACAGGCTTCATGCTGGAGTATCTGAGCAGAAACTCTCTCCAAACTTACCCCTGCTCACAAGGTAACAGTTGTTTTATTGCTGCCCTTTAATTCCAGGACAGATTCACAGCAGCCTGCTCCCCATTTCCATCTCTGTGGGTCTCCCCAAAAGCTGATCTCTGGCTCATCACACCCTCTCCTTTCCAGTAGGAGCATTGTCACACTTGTGACCCTGTTGGCTCAATGGAGCATGATAGAAAACAACCCATTCCAACAGCAAGTGGCAGACAAAGCTGTGTTTGTTGGAACAAGCAGTTTGGGTGGAGCAGATGGCCCCAGCATGGAGACCTGCCTGCCCTGCTCCAGCTGTGTGCCTGGCTTTGGGGCCAGTGGTCCTTGAGGGTCAGTCTCACGAATCCCTTTGCCTGGGAATTTCTTGAGAGTCCTTTTCACAGCCAGATGGTTTAAGAAGGAGTCAGAGTCGCTTTGCCTTCGTTCTCAAGGTTGTTTATTTTCTCTTATCTATAACATGTTCTCCCTGCCCAGCCCAGATGCTCTCAGCAGGTCAGTCCAAGGCACACTGCCCATCCTGGGGCTGTGTTGTCTTTTTATCCTATAAACTGCATAGACATTATTTACAGTTAATTTCCAATACCTATCACCTATGTTAGACAGTGAAATTCTACCTTAAACCAATCCCCAAGTGCCACCATCACCAAGAAAATGGAGATGATGAAGAAGAAGGAAGGAGGGCAATGCACACCCAGATTCCTCCATCTCGACCCCCCTGTACACTTCTCATAAAAATCATAACATTCTATTTTTCTACTTAATAATAAGCTACTTATTTTATTCTATTTTCCCTGGTTTGTAATTCCTCATATAAAGTTGGTAACTGTTTCCATGGCTCGAGATCAAAAGCAGAGGGATCTTTGGCTCCATTCCAAGCTCTCAGAGCCCCCTGCCAGGGTCTCAGCCCCTCCAAGGCAGCAAGAGGGATGTCCTGGTTTCCCACAGGTCAGTCCCTCAGAATGGGACCCACCCTCTGCCTGCCCCTCAGCCCAAGCCCATCCCACACTCCTGGGCACTGCCCTTCATCCCTTTGAGCAGCCTGGTGTTCTTTCTGTTTGGTCTTCTCCCACTTTTACCTCTCCCGAAGCAAATTGGCCGTGGGTCTTTTGGTGCATCCCTGTGCTTTGTCTGCTCACTGAAGCCTGGTGCTTCACTGCCCTTTCTCAGCCCCAGACTGGGAAGTGTTGGACAGGATCCATTACACAGGCCTAGCACAGCCAGCCTGATAAACTAAGTTTAAAACAGTTTAAAAGGAAACAGGTAATGTTTGATCTGGATATGGTGCATGGAAGCCAGCTCTCACATGGAGAGAGGAGGAAACAAGGAGGTCTGCAGAGTTTTCTGGGGTAAATTCATATCTGGAAATTGCTTGAATGTCATTTGTCCCCACAAGACTCTGACTCAGAAAGGTTTTTTCTATCTTCCAATGACAGATTCTACCATTTCTTTTACACTATGCATAGAAGTGATAGCACCTTTTCCCTCAAGAGCATCTGGGGTGCAATAACTGGCAATAGGAGCTGGATTACTTGCAGGCAAATTTCTATTATGCTGTTACCTGGATCTATAATGCTGGTAAGAGGTAGAATTGACAAACAGGTTTTTCTGCCTTCTGTTCTTAGTTCTGCCACAGCATCCCCTGGCCAAATCACCTCTCTGTACAGCTTTTATTGTGCTAAATTGGGATAACAATTTACCTTTTGGCAGTCATTTGTTGTTATGGTCAGGGAAGGACTTGCTGTGGGGTGAGTGCTTCTGGAGAAAGGGCTGGTGATGAGATGGGATCTCAGCTCAGCCTCTACATCTCACAGGCAGGTGACAGTGGATGCCATCCTGGCATCCCAATTTTGGCTGTGGGCATCTGGGCAAGAAGAATGTCCCTTTTCCACAGGAAACTATTCCTGGCACAGCAGTGTCATGGAGGCAGCTCACAGGCAGCCTCCCAGGAGGCCAAGGCCAGCCAGACCCATTGGCTCTGTGATCATTGTCAGTGATCATCTGAGAGCAATCCTCAGACCATCACAGCTTCAGGAACTGTTGGGGGTTGGATCTGTTTCTTTTGTGTTTGTGAAATTTTTTCCTGGTGGTTTTGCTAGCTAACTCATTGCTGGGTACTTATGGGTGCTTGACTGAAACAAAAGGGGGCAGCAGGTTTTTCCTGGGGACAGCAGTGACCAGGACAGTTCTGTCCAAGGGCACTGTTCCGAAAGGACGTCGGAGCACCAGGGGACCCGGCTGGTTTTTCCTGCACTGGATTTTTCTTCAGAGGAAGACTGGACTCATCTCATCACCACTGGACTTTCCTACAGGACTATTTCCACTTCACAGAACTGCATCTATTACTGCAGGAGGATTCATCTGGACTGCTTTAACACCCTGACACCCAGGGCGTCAGGTCACATCCCTGACTCTGTCAGGGCATTTTTTTGGGTTTTTGTTGTTTTTGTTTTACTTGTCTCTTAGCACTATTACATTTGTATTTTTCCTTTACTTTGTCTAATATTCCTAGTAAAGAATGTTATTCCCACTCCCAAATCTTTGCCTGAGAGCCTCCAATTGCAAAATTATAATAATCTGAGGGAGGGGGTTTGCATTCTCTGTTCAAAGGGAGATTCCCTTTTTTGCTGGCAGGTCTTTCAAACCAAGACAGATGCATAACCCAAGTCCAGCCATGAGCACCTGGCTGCAAAGGACATCACTTTCCCACAGGAAGGAAAGCCTGGTGTCCTGTTGCTTCAGGTGCAGCTGAGAGGTGGCATCTGGGAAACCAACCCATTGGTCCTGGCAACTTTCTCATGGGAACCATCCTGGGATGTACAGAATTTTGGAAGCGGATCCTGCTTTAAGCCACAGGTGATGGGAGGCTCCTTTCCACAGGATGAAAAGCCCTGTGCCCCAGTGTCTTGAGGGCAGCTGAGAGGTGGACCACGGGAGGCCAATGCCAGCCACACCCGTTGGTCCTGCTGGCTTTCTCCTAGGATCCATCCTCAGAAGTTCACAATTTTAGGAGATGGATTTATCCACAGGCTCCAGGCCATGATGGATAGTTCTTTCCCACAGGAAGAAAACCTGGTACCCCTGTGTCATGGGGTCAGCTGAGGGGCAGCCCACAGGAGACCAAGGCCAGCCAAACCTGTTTGGTCCTGGAAGTTTTCATCTGGGAGCAATCCTTGGACGTTCAGAATTTTAGGAGGCACAAATCCTCTTTTGACCCTGGGTGCCTGGCTGTGCAAGGTGGCTCTTTTCCACAGGAAAGAAAGCTTTTCACTTCAGGGTGTCAGGGGCAGCTGAGAGGCAGTGCTCAGGAGGCAAAGGCTGGCCAGACACAATGGGCCCTGGCAGCTTTTGTCTGGGAGCAATCCTCAGACACTCACAGTTTAAGGAGGTGGAATCCCACTTGCCTCCACAGATGCATGCCATGAAGGATGGCTCTTTTCTGCAGGAAGAAAAGCCCAATGCTCCAGGGTCTCAGGGACAGCTGAGACGCAGCCCTGGAAGGACAAGGCCAGCCAGAACTGCTGGTCCTGTCAGGTTTTTTCTGGGAGAAATCCTTGGACGTTTGCAATTTTAGGAGGTGGAATCTCCCTTTGTGCAATGGGCTCCTGACCAAGAATGCCCAGACTTTTCCAAAGGAAGAAAATCCATGTGCACCAGTGTCTCAGGGGCAGCTGTGAGACAGCTCCTAGGAGACCAATGCCAGCCAGACCTGTCAATTTTGGGAGTTTTTCACTGGGGAGCAATCCTCAGATGTTTGCAGTTTTAGGAGGCAGAATCCCACTTTGGGCCACAAGCTCCTGGCCACAAAGGAGTTATTTTCCACAGGAAAGAAAGCTTGACATTTCAGAGGGTGTGAGAGGCAGCCCCTGGGAGGCCAAGACAATCCAGACCCCTCAGCCCTGGTAGCTTTCTTCTGGGAGCAATCCTCTGATGTTGACAATTTTAGGAGGCAGAATCTCACTTCCCTTCACAGGGGTGTGCTGTGAAGGACGGTGCTTGTCCACGGGAAGGAAAGCCCAGTGCTCCAATGTCTCAAGTGTAGATAAGAAGTGCTCCCTGGGAAGCTAAGGCCAGCCAGACCTCTTGGTCCTGGTAGCTTTCTTTTGGGAGCAACCCTTGCATGTTTGCTATTTTAGGAGGCAGCATCCCATTTTCAGCCCTGGGTGCCTTTCACTGTGTTGCTGTGGTCACAGGAGATGTTCTCCAGCTGCTCACCCTGAGACCGACACAGTCACGAGAGGGGCTGCTCCCATATCTGTGCTCTGGGTAGCTCTGTGTGCAGGGGCTGCTCTCAGCTCCCAGATCTGTGTGTGCAGGGGCTGCTCTCAGTCTCAGATCTGTGTTCTGAGTAGCTCTGTGTGCAGGGGCTGTTTCAGCTCCCAGATCTGTGCTCTGGGTAGCTCTGTGTGCAGGGGCTGCTCTCAGCTCCCAGATCTGTGTGTGCAGGGGCTGTTTCAGCTCCCAGATCTGTATCCTGGGTATCTCTGTGTGCAAGGGCTGTTTCAGCTCCCAGATCCCTGTTTTGGGTATCTCTGTGTGCAGGGGCTGCTCTCAGCTCCCAGATCCCTGTTCTGGGTTGTTCTGTGTGCAGGGGCTGCTCTCAGCTCCCAGATCCATGTTTTGGGTTGCTCTGTGTGCAGGGGCTGCTCTCAGCTCCCAGATCTGTGTGTGCAGGGGCTGTTTCAGCTCCCAGATCCATGTTTTGGGTATCTCTGTGTGCAGGAACTGCTCTCAGCTCCTGCTGCTGGCAGCTGTGTCGTGGCAGAACAGCAGTGACCCAATGTGAGAATGGAGGTGAAGGAATAGGGAGGGATCACTTGTTTGAGTTCCAAGGAAGTTTATTCCTCAGGGGAATCAGGGACAAGTGACTGTAATGGAGGGCAAAAAGACTGCTTTTAAGGAGGGGAGGGGATAAGGGGAGGACACAGCCCTTCAGCAATAGGGGGGTATCAGGGTAGGGGTGCAGGGTAAGGGCTGTCAATAGGAGCCAACAAGGGGAAGGAGCAAACCTTACAGTCCAGTCTTGCTTCGAGGAAGGGATGAAGGACAGGGAACATTCCAGAGTAAAAAGGGTGTGCTATCTTTGACAGACAGGGGGATTGACAGACTCTTGGCAGGAATTTTGGGGTAAACAACTCAGGACTGAACCATCAGGGAAGCCAAAGGGGTACAAGGAATGAATCATGACAAACTTAAAACAAGGAATATTAAAACCTACTACAGAAGAACAAACTGCAGAATAACAGACTAGCACAGGTGCCTGGCCATGAAAGATGGCTTTTTTATGTAGAAAAGAACTCCTGACACCTCAGTTGGACCCAGGGGGCCAAGGCCAAGCAGGCCCAAGAGCTGAGTGAGAGCTTCAGACAAGCCCTGCCTTAGCCTTAGGCTTAGGCAACAGTCTACATTTTAGAAATCACTCTGGCCTGCAAGTTCTAAGGATGGCAGATCAGGTCTGCCTATAAAATTAACTATTTATTAAACAGATAAAAGATGAGAGATCTTAATCAGAGTTACTTACTACCCAGTACAAAACTTTAAAAAATACTAGTAGATTACAGCTTAACATAAAACAGTGCACAATATCAAGGTACCTATATTAAAGCTAGCAAAATAAATAGTATTGATTAAAAATCAAATGTAACTTACCACCAAAAGGTCAACAAAGTACATAATTTTAACCTCTGCATGAGTAATCACCAAGCTGGTGTCCATACTCACAGGAGAAACTCCACACATTTCCAGGGAAACCAATGAGCCAAACCTCTTTTCCATTCACTTGCCAATCTAATGCTTCCCACTGACACCACTGTGTGGCACCAGACTGCATAAAAATCAAAATACAACATCCTTGCTTTCTCCTTTACTGCCAGCATACAGCTTCCAGCTCTCCCACCCCTGTACTTCCTATTCCCTCTTCTGCTACTTCCACTCCTGTTTCAATTTTAAGAGTGAAAGATAGTTGCTGAGTTCTCATTATGTGTGACCAAATCTGTAATTAACTAACAAAATGTTTTTAAAACCTTTTGCCTTGCCACATAACACAGATGAAGGGAGCAAGGTTGAAAACCAGGATCTGTAGATTATGTTTAACTAGGAACTAAAAAAAACATTCAGGAAAAATGTAACCAAATAGGTAATGTCTTTTTAAGTAGAGAGGATAAATATTGCTTAAAATAAGTAAGCAGCCAATCAACAACCAACCTTCAAGACTGAGAAGTGAACCATAGAGGATGATGAGGAAATAACACCAGGAAGAACTGGTGTTATAACCAGAAAGAACTACCAGTCCTGTAGTTTGAAAGCAAGATAACAGAGACTGAGCATGCAGCAGTTCAGAAAGTTCAGTTAAAGGACAAATGATGAAGACCATGGAATGATTGCCAGACCACAAGAGGGACTGTGTTCTTACAAAAGGACAGAGACAGCAGCAAAGACTGTGAAATAGTTAACTCATATTTGTACAATATATTTTTTTCAAACAGGCTTGCTTTATGTTATTGATTTCTTTCTCTGTGTAATGAATATGTAACAACCTTGTAAATATAAACTGCATTAATTCATCCAGTGGTTGGGAGCACTCATGGTGTGTCCCCAGCCCTGTAAATAAGGAATTCCTACGTAACAGTGATATTCATTGCTGTTGAGTGAATTTCTTTGTTTCAAGAGCAACTGCTCTGTACTTTCATATACCATCAACATGTTTGGCTGATGTGTAAGTAAATGAGAAATCTTTAACTCCAGAATCTCAGGTGAATGCAGGAGTATCCAGTATGGGACCGGGCTGTTCTAAAGCTAATGTCTGTCAAAGCTATCTGTAATTTTGTAGGTTTTGTTAGCCCTTCAGTGACATCCATTTGATCTGTGACCCCTGAGATAGGTGCACGCCATTTGTGCACTCTTAGTCTTTGTGCAATTCCCTCTGGTGGAACACTGCTAATGCTGGCTAAAAGATTGAAAGGTCCTTGGATTTTTACAGGCTGATGCTCTTGAATTTTTCTACTTGTTTAAGAGCTTGGGTCAGACACAATAAACCCTTTTCCCAATTTGGTTTTTCCTCATTAATGTGTACAAGGGAATTGTTATTGTAGAAAATACAGGACCATGATTTCTCCTATATCCCAAAGTACCTATGATATTTTGAAGTTCCTTTTTAGTAGCAGGGGTAGATATAGCATCTAGTTTTGTAATTATTTCATCTGGAATTACAGCTTGGCCTGCTATGCACCAGGTCCTAAGGAATTTCACCTCCTTAGAGGGACCTTGACAATTTGTTGAAGGCATTTCTACCCCCTCTTCATTTAATCTATTCTATGTCCTGTGCTGTTGTTCTTACTGTACTTTCCTCCTTACCTCCTACCAACATATCATCAATGTACTGATAAATCTGTATTCCCTCCTGAATTTGTATTCCTTGAAGGATTTCAGCCAAAGCACTGTGTGTTGCCTTGGGTGAGTGATTATGCCCTTGGGGCAGGCAATTGAAGGTGTATTGTGATTCTTCCCAAGTGCATGCAAGCTTGGGTTTATCTTCCTCCTGAATTTGGACCATAAAAAATGTCTTTTATATCCAAAACTGCCACCCACTTATGTGCAGATGCCAGCAGGTAGCAGTGAGGTTTGCAATATTTGGGGCAGCTGCAGTGAGTGGTCCCATATTTGCATTAAGCCTTCAGTATTCAATTGTTAAATGCCAATTCTCATCTGCTTTTATCACTAGCCAAACAGGAGAAGTCTAAGCAGAATGCATCCTAAAATATAATGCCTCTAATGTTCTAAATCTTTAATTACTTCATTTATTTATTGTTTGTCTGCAGGGGCTATAAGGTATAGTTTGATATTAGTTACAGTAAAAGTAGGCAATACCAATTTTAAGAGATTGATATTCCTATCCTCCCCAGAAAGATTACTGTGGTTTTTGGGTCCACAGGACCAAACATCCCCATTTGATAATTGCCAAATTTTTCCTTTAAGGCTGTCAAATCCTAAAATGTTTTCTTCATGATGTGCAATTGCAAATGTATGTGGAGTCATTTGCTTTTCCCTAGAACCATAAATGGACTTTGCCAGATCATATGTTTCTATTAAAGCCAGTTAATGTTTTTTTTTTTTTTAAACTTAAGTTTAGGTTTTTGGCTTCTTTACAGGTAATCAAATCGATTTTGAGCTCTAGTGTCAATTAAGAATTTTAAAGGTTGTCTCTCTACTCCTACAGCCAAATAAACATAGGGGCAGTCCTTATCAGAAAATCATTGATATGCAGGAATATACCAGGTGAGGCCCAAACTTCACCCAGCACTTAAGGTTTGGGTCTTTTTCCTGCTGTGTTGCAAAGGAATTGGCAGCAGGTTTTTTTTTTGTTGTAAAAGGTTTGGGTTTGAATCTGCCATTTTTTTCCCCTGTTGGGGATTGGATCTGTTTCTTTTGTATTTGTGGAATTTTTTCCTGGTGGTTTTGCTAGCTAACTCATTGCTGGGTACTTATGGGTGCTTGACTGAAACCAAAGGGGGCAGCAGGTTTTTCCTGGGGACAGCAGTGACCAGGACAGTTCTGTCTGAGGGCACCGCTCCCAAAGGACGTGGGAGCACCAGAGGACCCGGCTGGATTTCCACTGGATTCCTTCCCAGAGGAAGACTGGACTCATCTCCTCACCACTGGACTTTCCTACAGGACTATTTCCACTCCACAGAACTGCATCTATTACTGCAGGAGGATTCATCTGAAATGCTTTAACACCCTGACACCCAGGGTGTCAGGTCACATCCCTGACTCTGTCAGGGCATTTTCTGAGGTTTTGTTNTTATGTTTAACAGTTCTCACCTCTTTTTTAGGTGGTTTCTGCATTTCCATACTTGGGTTTCTTTCTTGATGTCTCCAGCCCATCTCTCTCATGTGGTTTACTATATCATGCAGGAGTTTTGCCCAGTGGGAATCCTTAAAATCAGAGGGTTTTGGGAAAGCTGCAAAAGGCAGGCCTCAGAAACAGCAGAACTGTGATTAGAGCTAAGCATTGGCTTTAAAATTTGTCAGCAGAAAAGTTATATGAGAAATAGAAAGTAAGGACAAATAGAACAATGGTGTATTAATGCTTGGATAGAATAACTCTCTAAGCTACAGAAAAGTATATCTAGCAACATATTAGGAAGTTCTAAGCTTAGTAATGGAGCTCTGTGCATTGTGTTTTAATGCTTACAAGCAGGCATTGTATTCAAAATAAGCAAGCATTGTTTTAACCAAAGGTAAATGTGCTTATAGTGGTTGGATAAATCTACTTGCTTTGTGTGATTGATCAAAAAACTTTTAAAGTGAGTTGTAACATTGAGTTCTTGGTCTGCTGCCTGGGATGTGAGCTGCTGGAATCCTCCCATTGCCATAACCATGTAATGAGAATGATGCTGGAAAATAAAACAGCTGGAGATGAGTCCCACAGCAGCCCCATGTTCGTACATGGACCCTTGGCCAGCAATACTGCCCGTGTAGGAACAGGTCTTGGGGCTTGTGCATCTTGTAAAGATTCATTATACATTACATCTGTTTTGATTTTGATTTTGTTTTGTCTCCCCACCATATGTACTATTGAGGGGCAGCTTGAGGGGCTCTGTGGGGGCTTGAGGGTGGCAGAGGCTGAGGGAGGGACAGGGGAGGGGACAGTGGGTGACACACAGAGATGCTGAAGGTGGCAGGGGCAGCTGGAGGGTGGCACAGAGAAGCTGGGGGCAAAGGAGTGGGATGAAGGGTGACACACAGGAGC
>WBNO01032415.1:0-65109 GCA_013400575.1 Peucedramus taeniatus | reverse complement strand
GAGAAAATATATTAACAAGTTCAGCTTATGCAAATTATTTCTTTGTTTGAAAAGTTAGGCTGGCTGAGATTATTTATTTCTTTTTAATATTTCTAGCAAAAGCTCTAACAAAGCAAAAATGTACAAGCAAAAAATTCCTTCTATCTGGATATTGAACTGTGCACACATGAGGAGCTTTATTTCTGGCATCTTAGGACCAGGAAAACTTTTCAGGTACAGCCTAGGTCTACAAATACACATACCAGCAGCTGTAAGTGTATCTAGTTTAAAAAATATTGTTTTGATAATATGTCAACAAATAAACATAAATCAAACTGAACCTGGAAAAAAACCCAAACACTTTCCTCTTTTTATTTTTTACATAAAAGAAAAATTCTGAAATCAGAAGTAACAATAAAGAATGGTTTCAATAAGCAATAAAAACATTGCTACTTTTTAAAATTTAGTTTTATGTTTCAAGTCTTATTTTACACATTTTTTTTTTTAAAGGAAAAATACCATATAATTACTGTCACACTTTTTCTAGCACCTCCTTCAACTTTTATGGTAATAAGTAATGACAGCCTCAGTTCCTCTGTCAAGGGAAAGGGTGAAGTCTTCATTTTACTTCTAGTGTAATAGATTAAACTGGAGAATCCATTTTAGTCGGGAAAGAGTGGATGTTGGTGAAGTTATGAGCTTACTGCACCTTTTAAAATGAAATATTTAAACAAGTGGAACCTTACGTGGTTGATGCATTAAGCTGACATAGGATGTAAATCAAACAACACCTAAATGTCCTTTAACAAAGTCAATGATATTATATAAGCGTAGCAGAGATGAAACTCCTTTATCCTGTGCCTCTGTCAGTTTCTCCTCCTAAGATAAAAACATTTCCACAGATGCAAAATATTATTTATAACTGCTCAGTATTGTGCTATAAACTTTAAAGAAAATTAAACAAAAATGTATTCTTTATTAATGTTATTGTGAAAATGTGTTCCATAATCAAAACATCTACTGGAAACATCTACTCAGTTCCTGAAATCATCTCTATTAGATTATGTAGATACCATCTAAGAAAATACTTCTAAACTTAATCTGTCAAGACTTCAAAGAGTCTATAAGCAAATACTTAGATTTGCATTAGATTTTTGACTTTGAAATCCATTATTGTAAGTTCCTTGCTGACTTTGATGTGCTGCCTTTACACCTCCTCTCTGAGAAAGGAAGTGTAAAGGCAGCACATTAGTTTATAGATGTTCACAGACTGTTTTTCGGATAAGGCCATTTAAATCTCTTTTGAAGGTCAATCCCAGCTCTTATCATTCAAGAAGTAATAATAACAGAGAGAGTCTGCCTAGACTAAGGACTGCTTTAAAACACAAAATAGCAGGGGTGGAATGAACTTACTTAACTCTTGACCTAGCACAATATCAGCATTCTAGTGTTTTGCTGTGACAATGCCCTGCTAAGGCATAGTGTGAAATTTCAATATAGGTGTATGGAATTAAATGATTAAGGAGAACAAGAGGTTGCAGGTGTTTACAGCTGGCATATTTTTTACTTTCATTTCTTTGATTTCTTTGTGGTTGTTTGTTGCAATTAATACTGTATTGGGGAACCACTAAAACTGATTGAAACACCCATGTTCAAGCACAGGATAAGAGTTTCCATTATGCACATGCCAATGCTTTCAAAACTGGCTGACTAAATTTAGACTCGAAAAATAATCTGGAAGCGACTTCCTAGTTTTTCCCAGACCTGATTGTTCTTTCACTAGACCATTCTACTTACCATGGAACTAGGCTTGTTTTGGATTTTTTCTGCTCTACTCTTATGGATGTCACTTTTCTGTAACTCATAAGACAATTTTTGAACCATTTAGGAATATTGTTATTTTGCTTCTTTTCATTATTTTCCTTGATCAGTAAAAATGAGAAAGATTTTTTTTCTCCTCTTTTAAGAAATATTTTGCATGTAAAGTCTCTTTCTAGTCACTTTGTCTAGTTCCATTTTGATTTCAGTGATGATTTCTCATTGTTTAGCAGTCTTATAAGAACAAAAGGTTTTGGAAGCTGTTGCCTCCATATATGGGACCTCATTCTCAGAGGATGGAGCCTTACTTTTGAATGCAAAATTTGGCAAAGTAAGCAGTAAAAAACACAGCCAAGCCTGAAATTATTAAACATACCACTGAAAAACATTCAGCAGCCTTTTTTTCCCTTCTTTTGTAGGTTTTGGGTGAAGTAGGGTAGCGATCATGGTGTTATATGTTCAACTAGTTGAGTGCTGACAACTCTAACTTTGGAATAATTAGATTATTTGCTTGTGATTTATGAGTAGAATGAGTTTGTTTTGAAACTGACCTTGTCCAGATGCAGTTTTGTGAGATTTCAGAAGCGTTTTCTGTACTGCCAATGAACTACTAGAGGTGCTTCAAAATGTCAATGCAGCACAGTCATTTTGTAGGCAGCTTTGTCTCTGCTATTCTAATGAGACAGAAAAGTTGTGCTCTGAGCAAAACAGTACTGTCATAATCCCATCCAATAGGGTATAGAAGTGACCAATATTGAAGAAACCTGCAGGAGAATGTACAAATCTGCAGGAGTTCAAATCACCCCTGTAAAATCAGCCAAACTGATTCCAGAAATTTTATGCTGGCATATTTGCAGTTGTTTTTTTATATGCCATGCCTTCTTCTGTATTAGCTTTCAAGTGATCAGGAAAATACAAGAGCTCTATGTTTTTTGAGAAAGTAACTGTAGAATGGTCTGTTTCACTAGCAAAGGAATTTTTTAGGCAATTTATTTGTAAAATACACAAAGGTTTATAACAAAACTAGCCATTTTAAAGCTTATATTTAAAACATGGATAATGGTGAGAAAAGTCAGATATGTCGTTCCTCAACCCACTTAAATGCAAACAGCACCTAAAATGCTGCTTCAGCATATTACAACTGTGCTACAATCCCTCAAGTGTTTTCTCACTTAAACAGTTTCAGACCCCAGCTTTGCTTCTGTTGATTTTAGGTGCTTATCAAGTCCACATTTTGAATGATTCTTGTACTTCTCCCCCAGTCAGCAGAGGCATGGAAGATTTGTCATCCACTTTTCTTCAGATGGGAAGTGATGCATAGAGATGAAAAGTGTTTCACAGACACTCTGTTGGGGCAAGTGCTTGAGATCACCAGTCCAAAGGGGTAGGTGAGTTTGAACCATTGCAGTGGCCGTTCTTTCTGGATCTAGAGCTTACTTCATGGGTTTTGCAGCAGGAGAAGGCAAATTCACATGTATGAGGCACTCTTCAGAATGGAGTTGTAAGGACTGCTGGACAACTTAACACCAATTATGGATTGTGTTGGATGAGGTAGTGCTCTGGAGATTTTTTGTCAGTACAATAAGTGTATGGCTCTGACTGCTATAACTTCACAGGCAGGTTGGAGCATTTGTGCCACAATCTGTACTGTGGAAGGCTGGAGGAAAGCAACAGCTTGTGGGTAGAAAGGCTACTAAGCCCTCTGCACACCAGGAAACAGTTTTTTTTATGCTGAACTTTTCATTCTGGCCTAGAAATAAAAGCAATCCCAATGTAGGTCAGAAGGAAAAGAAGTAGTTTAGGCCTCTTACCCTAAGCTTACATGCTGTAGTAGGGATCATTCCCGTCACTGATGTCAAACACTAGATTTAGATAGTTAAAACTTTAACTCCTGTAGCAGTGATGAGAAATATCCAGGATCTACTTAGATAAATGTAAGCTTATATTCCTTAACTGCAAATAAAAAAGCAGTATGCCTCAAATTCTTAAGACACTGGCTGAATCTGACTCAGGAACTTTAGTGTACATATATAGAGGATCAAAGTAAAACTTCTTTTACAAACACTTTTCTAAAGATTCATAATTTTAAGACTCCAGCATTAATTCTTTAAAACATTTTCATGGATCATATTCTTTCTCTTCATAGTTAAAAAACCCCAAAAATGAAAAAAACAAAGCTTCTCCTTCCCTCAGTAAACCCCAAAACTGCTCAGCACTATCATTGCATAGGATCTCAGATTCCACTTGTCTGTGGTGAAGTTCTGCTTGAGGTCCAGTTTTCCTCTTTTCCTGCTGACCTGACAACAACAATGTATTTTCTGTCTGCCTGAAGATCACTGGAGAAGTGCCAGTCATAATCTTCTCCTTATTGATTCTGGTCAGCAGCTATTGACAGCTTTAAAAAGATTATGTTTTAATTGGGGATCAGATAGATGGCATTTTAAGGTATTTAATTTCACTTTGCAACTCACTATAGATTATCTGAGTGGTTCCACAACTCAAGGAGGATAAAGATGAATGTGTTGTCCTTTTCTTTAGGTGACCCTGAGTGCAAATGTAGCTCAGGCTAAAGTGACTGAAAATCTTTTTTATCGCTAGGCTGAAAAGGTTGAATGTGAATTCATTAGTATTATCTTTGTTTAAGGCACAATATCTATATCTCACCAAACTTACATCTTCAGTGGTCATACTTATTCTCATGTGGTTTAAGAGAAAAATAGACTTGTGAGGTAAAAAAAGAAAAATCAAGACAAAGAGTAAGAATTTGTTTTGTCTCAAAACACTCACAGTGCTTTAAAATGGGTGATGCTATTTTTGCAGAAGTACCATCATAAAGACTGCATGGAGGTCCCTAATTTGATGGTGATTTCCTCTTCTTGCGAAGGAAGTTCAACATTAGTGCTGAATAAACAGAGTCCTAAAACTATCTTCTGCATTTTCAAAGAAATGAAGATACCCTTACAATGAAAAGCAGTTCAAGAGACAAACAATCAAAAAAAAGTTTCTAAATTCTGAGGCCTAAAAATCCCCGTGTACCTCAACCTGAACAGCCAAAGTCTGATCATTCCAACTTCAGACTCAAAATTGTCTAGTGGACTGTCTGAAGGTGCCTTTAAGAGATCTAGATTCATCTCACCAGGAGATGCTTGGTAACACAAACTGATGAAGTTCAGAAACTAGTGTCCCATGCATGCCAGATGCACCAAAGATTATAATTTTATATTTGTAAATTGTAGGACAATTTTCCCCAGACCATACTTTTTTTTTCTATCTAGGCTTGATTTGAAGGCTCTGAACAGGGGATTAGATTTTCCAACACCCATCTAAGTATTGCTAAGTACTAAGTATTTCTAAGAGAAATTCATCATGTTGCATGGGACCGAGCTGATGTGTCTCAAAGGTGTTACCTTCACACAATGACACCTCACACATTGCTGATGATTTATGTGAAGTATTCTATCTATGAGTATTGGTTTGTGTGGTCAGGTTTTGGTAGCTCCCTACTGCATTTTCAGAGCCTTATTACCATATCATCAGGAGTGTATTCCTCCTCACACAGCTTCTGAGGGATTGGGAAGCACAGTTATCCCTACAGCACTACTGCAGACATGGAGCACAGGCTGATAGGCAATGTGTCCAAGCTCATAGTGGAAACCAGCAGGACAACAAGGAGCTGAAAGTCAGAGTTGCATCCTGACATGAACATAATTTATTTTCCTCAGTAGAAATCTAACTAAACAGTAAATGTAAGGGAAATCAGAGTAAGGATGTCTTCTGTGGACTTTGCAAAAGTGACAAGTCTTTATAAGAAGTTAAAAATAATGTCTGCTTTACTCTGAGTTCAAGATTTTCCAGTGTTGGCTGAATATTAAGTCCTTGTGTTCCTTGCTGTCTTGAGGAGCTGGCTGAAGTATCATGACTTTAGGAGCCTTGCAAAAATATGGAGGAAATAGTTTCAGCCCCATGGCCTCCTGAATGATTCCTGTTTTATTCTACTTTTTGGTGTAAAAAATTTCCCTGTCCTTGTTGGAACGTTAGTCAGTTATCCTTCAAAAACTCTGTAGGCTCTCAGAGCAGAAGCAGAATATGTTATTTTGGGCAAAGATGGAAGAGCTAAGCCTGAAGGAACAGAATAAAAATATGAAGTAAGATGGATCATTGGGAACTGACCAAGAGATCTGATCAGAGCAGTGAGCTGAAGTGAGAGAGGGTGCAGGTCATCTCTTTGGCAGCAGTGCTCAGATGGCCCTACAGGAGGGTAACACAGATATCAGACAAGTAAAGGGAGAACTGAGGTAGCTGTAATCAAAGGGAGAGATGAATGCACTGCAGAACTTAAAGTACCCACCAAGGACAGCCTTTCAGAAATACCAAGAAATCCTGTGTGCAGCAACAGCTTTTGTACAAAGTATTTAATTGAAATAACCTCCAAGCCCATGTTGAGAAGGCCATGTTAATTGGCTCTGCTAAGCTTAAATGTTGAGCAGCAATTTATATTTCATGCACTAACTCTCATATGGGCCAAGAACCAAAGAAAACAGGCTTTCCTGTGGCTAGCAATGAAGATGGTGCTTCTTCTTTTACATCAGATATTACATATCCCAGAACTATTTCCTTACATTTGCAAAGGCTTTATTTGTGGCTGAGGTCAGACTGACAGACTCCAGAGAAACAGCATCAAACTGTCCCCATAAATTTTATTCTCAGAAATTGGGTGACTCCATTCCAGGATGGTTTGCCTGATGATTTTATTGTTGTCAATCCATAAGGACATTATAAATATCATAATCAAGTAATTGAATTATAGTAATTGCCCATGATTCCTGTTCTCACAAGGGCTCTAATGAGAACTAGCTTTGCTTCTTCCTGAGCCACTTCTTTTACCTGGGCTGAATTAAGGACAGTTCTTTTAATCTCCATGTGGAAGTCAACCTCTTGGTCTTTCCCAGCCTCAGGCTCAGCCTGGGTTATATTAATTTGCTTTCAGTGGTCAGCAAGCTCAAGGAAAATCTATGCTCAGCTACTCCCTGCTGTTTAATGGGCTGATTCAACATCAGAGAGGGGAGAAGTCTCATGCATTTTCCTCAATTTTATCCTTCTTGCTCCTGATTCACTCATTCAACTACACTAGTGATGGGAACGGTGGGATGCCACATATAGAGATGCAATCCCAGCAGATACTGATATTTGAAGCACTGTGTTCAATAGACCTGCTTTGAGCAAGGTTAGTCAACTCAGTGCTTAAAAAGCTGGCAGCCATCTGGAGACCAGCCTACGCCAGAGTTCAAAATTGTTTCCTTCACTGTTGGTAGCAACAATGGGGAGGGGGGTGGTGGGTTGAAAGCTTTCTTAGAAGCAGAATTGGAGAAATGGAGAATTCACTGCAGGCTGAAGTCATGAGGTAACCCCAGATCCTAGAGGTTCATGGACACTGTGCTCTGTAGTACAACCTCTGCTTAGAGGCATCATTAAACTCCTGATAATTAGCAAGTCATTAGATTTTGACTACACTTAAAGGTTAAAAGGAGAAACCGTGGTGATGGATATTTTGTGTTTTTCTTTCTCTTGTGTTATGTATTCTCTTTGTGCTGTGTTCTGGTGCCCATCTCTTACCCACGAGCAGAAATCAACTCCTATTGAAACCCTTTTTTGAAAACAACCCCAAAGTTATGTCAGCTTTTCACAAATTGAGGCCAAGCTAAAAAAAAAGGTGGGTAGGAAAAGTTTAACACCAGTGACTCTTTAATTTTTGATCAGAGCCTTGAGGATGTGCATTTGATAGCAAGCTAGAGAGCTGTATTATAGCTCTGCAGTGCAAATCTGCAAGATGACTATCTGAGCCTTGATGAGATAATGTGGGGCATGTCATTTCCTGTAGTCAATATTTCCTGTAATGACTCCTCCAATATGATCTTGCTTGATTAAGTGCTGTTTAAGGACTTCTATCATTTTCATATTTCTATCCACACAGTAGTTAAGGCTGTCTTGCAGTATCTGGAACAAATCTCAAATAGTACATTTCAGGCTCAAGACAGAAAAAGTGTGTCATCCTTAGTATCTCCAAGAAATAAAGCTAATATTCCTAGGACATACTTGTAACAGCTAAAGTCCTGTAACAGTATACCTATAAATCTAGAAATTATTTCCAACATATTTTACACTTTGGGGTCAGTATTCTCATGTAATGAGCTATGTAAAGCATGCACAGAATTTTTAGTCTGCTTATGACTTTGAAAGTGAGGAAAATTCGGCAACAGTTGTCCTTTAGAGTTTGAATGTATTTCAGTTCATTGCATGCCTGTAGAACATATTGAGGAGTAAAAAGAAAAAATGAAATTATAGTTGAAAAAAAGGAACAAAGGGAACAGTACCATACCATGTAGTGGAAGGAGGGAAGGGAGGATTGTGAGGGACAGTCTGTGTGACATCTGGCTTTCTAGGCCTGCCATGTGGACTGAGGGACAAATTAAAATTTGTCTATAACCCTTTTGAACTGCCTTTCCTGATATAGTCTGCAGACTTTCTGAAAACTTGGGCATTTGTGGAACCATCTCTTTGTCCCATCCACTTGGCTGCCTGTCACATCTCAGAGGACATCTGAGGGCTACCGAGCATCAGAAGAATATTCTTAGATCCTAAGAATTCTTTGCTTCTGCAATAGCTTGAGGGTGCCAGTGTTGCTTTGGAGAGCTGTGAGAAAGCTTGACCCTGCCCATGGTTACCAGCAGATCCTGGAAGCAAAACATCCTGAGTGGTGTGCCTACAGCTTATCATATTAGAGAGAAAACATTCCTCTCAGACCCATGTGAGAGACCTGTATTTTCATTCATCTTGTCTAGATCTGAGATTTTCACATGGAATTGTGTGAGGCTGCAATGAAAACCAGGAGCTAAATGCTTGCCTTCCTTTTCAGCTCTTTACTCAGTAATAGAGTATTTTACCTGCAGATAGCAGCAAACTCCTATGCATTGTATAATAAAATCTTATCCATGGGGAAGTACCTATTCATTTTTTAATTAAAAAAAATCACTACCTAATTGATGAATCATGACACATTTACTTTTTTAGCAGGTTTTTAGATCATATATCCCACAACCTGACATAGTGGCATGCACTCACTTCAGTAGCTTCTTCTACTTTTATATGTACAGGTGAAAATAGGTAGGGGGAAAGGATGTAAGTGCTATGATTCAGACTTTAACCAAACCTGAGATAAAAATCTACAAAAAAAGCAGTTTCCATTTCTTAAGGGAGTATAAATGGACATCTTAAATGGATGGGAAAAATATTTTGCAATGGGTATCATCTAAAGGCTTTGCCCCTTAGGTATCAATAGAGAGTAATATCTGCAATCCAAGATGTTATTGTAGCAATAAGCCATAGAGAAGGCTGAGAGGGATGACAAAAAGCTTTGTGTGTTACAATAACCCCTCCCTCTCCCCCAGCTACAGACATACTTTGCTTTTCTTGCTGCCTCGTTGCTTTTAATCACTTTTAAATTTTTTTTACATTCTTAATTTCATTTTTTCTGACAGAAATTACATTGTTAATATTATACAAAGTGGACCTGTTCATGCATATTATGCGTTTACTTTGATCTGACTTACTTGATACTGAAAGACTTTTCTGAACCATTGAAGAAACTGAATGTAAAATGAGGGTGCATGAACAGACAGAAACTATGTAGTCATGCAATATTTTGGTCCATGAGGCCTGGAATCACCAATATGATACATTTATGGTACAGATTTTTGCCCTCTGTTTTCTGACCTCCTGTTGCTGAATAACAACAGATAGTCCTGGTGAACCCTGTTATAAGGCACAGAATAGTACTCTTGTTCTTATCAGCTGCCAATATTTAGATTGCAGTCACTCCAGAAAACATGTAGGCAGGTGCCACGCAAAGACATTCCTTCGCTCTCTGATGTGAGCTTGAATTTGGAAAAGCTGTGTGATCACAGAAATCCCTTTATCTTC
Source organism: Peucedramus taeniatus (assembly GCA_013400575.1). Classification (NCBI taxonomy): domain Eukaryota; kingdom Metazoa; phylum Chordata; class Aves; order Passeriformes; family Fringillidae; genus Peucedramus; species Peucedramus taeniatus. The sequence goes on along the minus strand of WBNO01032415.1, from coordinate 55,335 downwards.
TCTGGTGACAGCTCTTTTTAGCATCAGTGGCACAGGGTAGAGTGGTACATTTTTGGAGGGCAGTTCACAGGCACACTCTGGAGATTGGGCATCCAGTTTTAACCTTCTTAGATGAAAAGGATATTTTGAAAGCTGAGGGTGGGCAGGGCTCTGAGTCTAAAATTGTGCTGCAAGCCTTCAGTGTTTAAGGGCTCAGGCAGAAAGTCAAGGAAAGTTGCAGCACAGCTGTGCCCTTAAAGGAGGTTGTTTTTCAGTAGCTATTCTGCTCCCCTTTTTATACTGTAGGTGCACTTCATATATGAGTCAAAAATGAGAGTTCAGTTTGAAACAGAATGTTATGAGTTTACACATTTCTACTGCTTTCTCTTCCTGCTTTTTGGAGCCGTGTATTTTAGAAAATCCTGCATGTGAGAAAAGTAACTGAATAAAAGATATTTCATGTTTGCATTTCCTATGACCTGCTTTTTATAAATTTAAGAGCTTGCCATTGCATTAACAAACTATCTTGGGGGGCACAGATCTTCCATTGCTAAATTGTCAGCACTCCAGTGAAGTCAGAGAGGCTGAGGACCTGCCTGACTTTGCAATCAAGCCATAAGTAAGTATTTCCTGTTGTGGTTAATCTATTTGGTAAATATGGAGGGTTTCACCTTACCAGAAATATTTTCATCCTTGCCCTTTGAATTTTTTACTTAATACTATCTGGTCAATCAATAATTAACCTGAACAGCTGCCCACCCACACAGACATGTCCTTAAGGCTTTCTATAATCTTGTAACAACCACTTGGCACCAGTTGTGGAAGTTCTGGGAACCATCTTAACTGAAAGGACAGAAAACACTGCTTTAATGAGAAATGCACTACTTCTAAGTGAAATGAATTTGGACCAATGCACATTGTCAGGTCATGCTTTAAAATCTAGCATTGACAAGGGTGCCTCTTTGGCAAATTTTCTAATTCCATCAATTTTTAATGTTTGAAGCCTTCCTTCAGAGCTGCTGGTCTTGGTGTCTAGGAATTCTTCCTTGAAGAATGCTTTTTAGTTTGTTTTAACATCCATTATTACATCCATTCCTAATCAGCAGACAGTTTGGACTTGTAGTCAGAGAATGGCTTGAAGAGATGCTTTTTACTTTGATATGTTGTTGAAAGATTGTATCCTCTGATAAAATAATTTTTGATTTTTCTATCTGCTTCCCCCTTTTTCTTTTTACCTCAAACATCTTACATTGTTTTTTAACATTACATTCATTTCCATGTCTGAAAATGTGAAGCTTAATATAAGTTTCTCTTATAATCTCCACCAGTCTTTCGCAGGTTTTGGTAATGTCTGTCTCTTACTATCATTTTCCTAAAGACCAAACCCTACTGTGAAAAGCTGTTTCTTTCATTTATTCATTCATGAAACCACCCAAAATTTCTGAAAGAAATCCCCCTATGGCAAGCAACTAATGAAAAAAAAAGGAAACAAAACAGGTTTACAGTAAATCTGGTTTTGAAATATTTTTCTGAATAGATGGTGTTCCTTTTACATGTGTTAAAGAACTTCCCTGGCCTATTTATTTGTTATTTTATCTATGCTTCTGCTAGCTAATCAGGCTTGGTTCCTTTATACACATCTTTCATTTTCAGGGCCCTGCACAGCTTCTCTCCAATCCATACCTACTCCTTTCCCTGTTCCCTGAGCCCTGCTAAGCTGTCCTGGTCCTCCCCTGCTCTCTGAGCAAGCAGACAGTTGACACAATGTCTCTGCTCGCTGTGAGAGTCCAACAACTTCATTGTTGGATCAAGCTTATTGCCTGGTCCACCACTGAGTCTAAACCATAAACAGCTGTGGATCTTTGTAGTCATTAACAGGCTCCTCTCGAGTGGTGCATAAGCCTGAATTCACTGGGGAAATAGACTTGGACATGTGCCTAATGGTGATACTTGCAAGTTTTAGAGTGGGGGACCTGAAAATGGGCCAGCAACCCTGTAAAGCTTAATTTCATTATTTATTTTCCTCTTAATGCTGTGTATTCCCTGTCTCAGTGAGTGCTGCTGGAAAACAGAGGAATTTCAGGTTGTTCACACCAGGAGCTGCAATCTGCAATGGGGCTGTGGGAGGGCTCTCAGCCACAGCAGCCCTACCTGAGCAAGGTGTTTTCCTGCTGTTAAGTCCTCAAGGTCAATGGCAGTGGGATGCAGAGTGGTGAATCTCTTTTTACAGTGATTCTCCTCTAGCCAGGGTTGAACTAAAGAATGGTGATTATTTTGATTTTACACTGTTAGAGATAAGGTGAAAATTGCTTTTGCTTCATGTGGGATGTTAGTGGTCAGTAGCATGCACCCAAGACCACTCAAAATTTTCAAAAAAGTAAAGAGAGATGTGATGAACAGACTGGTGGTGAAGCAAAAGGTGACTTGGTAATCTGGAATGAACAGCGAGCCCCAAATGAGACCTTGCAGACACAAGGGCGTGGATCTCTTTTGTTACTTTGCAAAGCATCCTCACTGCTGACTTGTTTGTTATTCTAGATGTTCTAGTTCTCTTTTCTTTTTGCCTGAAATACCACCTTTGCCAGACCATGCCCAGTCAAAACACATCAACTGACACTGTAATTGTTTTTGTCAGAAAATTCCCATTAAGACTGAGAGTTTGTAGGTGTGGATGTGATCCCAGAATGCTTAAAGGACATGTATGGGATTTAATTTTCTGGAATTTAAAGGGGGAATTTATCCATTAGATGACTCAGTCTATAACTTTACCCTGCAGGATTAATGGTCACAATGGATTTGGGTTTTGGCTGCCTCTGTGTTAAAGTCCCTGCTGTGGGGATAAGTATACCCACTTTAGCTGCTGAACAGTGCCACTCTTATCAGAGGGGAGCTTACATCATTGCTCAGAATATATAACAAGCTATGTAATTAAAATATTTATTTTAAAACCTGAAACAACACAAACTCTGGTCTCTATTTTCTTTTCTTGTTTTTCATTCTTCCTTGTTCTGAACTTTGCTACACAATGAAAAATAAAGCATGAAAATATTGATACATTGTGTTTCAAAATTTTTCAATGTATCTATTAACACCCCCTCATGAGGTCAAGTGATTGAACCAAGATATAATCATATGGTAGATGAAATATTGTATAATGTCATGGTAGCTGATGTTATAGGGTGTCTGTTTCCTCCATTCATATATATTATTATATATGTCTCCACCTGAGCTGTTTACATATGGAATTCTAGCATTCCTTGCATCTGCCTTAAATAATTGTGTTCAAAGAGCTAAAGAGTATTTCAATAAAATGCACTGGAACTGGATGACCTACCCTAGAGCTCTTACAGGTACAGTGCAATGATCATATATTGTTTACATAATATCATCACCCCTTTTAATTTATTAAAAAAAAAGAGGCGTGATTTTTCAAAGGTTTTTCAAAAGATTTTATTTTTAAAAACATCGTTGACAATTCGAGCAAGCTTTGTGCATTTTGTAAAAGGACAATTAAATAATTAGGGAAAGCTAAAAGTATATCAATTTTTTTGCATGTTTTTAATTTTTGGAGCTGCTCCAAATAGATTCAGATTATGTATTTTATGGTTTTGGGGTTTTTTTGGAGTATTTTGGTTTTTTTTGTTTTGTTTTTAACAAGTGAGGTGATCTTCAAGTGTGTTGGTTGTCAGGTGAAGATGGTTTAGAGGCAGATGGAGATGACACATTGTGGATATAAGTGATCCTCAGACAATCAAAGGAACATGAGATTAGTTACTGAGTCTCTGATTTGCTGAAATGTACTGTAGTTGCATTCTAGGGTCAGGAGGATCTGCTTTGAGTTGTCCTTTTCCAAGGGCACACCTGTCTTTTCCTGTTCTTCCCTTCTGTTCTTTCTAAAAGTCCTTTATTTTTGAGGCTTTTGAATCTTTGGTTTCCCACATCAAGAAGTTTCAGAGGCCTATGCTTGTGCATTTCCAAAGCAGCTGCCTGTGGAGCAAGGAATTGCAGCAGGGGATGCCTCTTTGCTTCTCTGAGCTACTGAAGAAGAAAGAGTTGAGGGTCCTCAAGAGCAGTTTTAGCCACGTGTGTTGGGCAGTGACCCATCCTGCAGGGTGGGACGGGTGGAGCACATGGGAGTGGATCTGGGAGACCATTAACAGCCAATAGACCTTTCCTTCCTCAAAACAGGATGACCCAGTTTGATTTTTTCCAGCTGTGGCAGAAGCACCCAGTGGTTTCAATGGTACAGCAATCACCCCTTTGAGAGTATTTCAAACATGATGCCTGTGTCATTCTATTAGTATTGGAGTTTTTTATTGTGATGATATCTGGAGCACTGTGTAAGGAACAGAGGCATTGTCTGAACTTCAGCAGTCTGAGGCACTGGCCTTGTCTTTTCTTTCACAAGGAAACTTTTGAGGGTGGATTTTTGGCTTGCTCTCTTTCCAGCATAAAGCACCTCTGTATTTCCCAAAAGTGAATTGGGGACAGATCTGCTTGCACAGGGAAATAAAATAGTTTTCCCTGCACTATTTTCTTGGGAGTATGCAAAAATCCCATGTGCATTTTTTTATGAACTGGACCCTTCTATTTTATAGCTGGTAGTATTCATGCTTATTACAATGCCACATTATGGCCTTAGACACTTTTTATGTCCCTCTAACACAGCACCCTAGAGAAAGATGCTTCACTAAGCAAGAACCAGTAAACTTGCTACAGAATCAGCGGAATACTTTTCACAAAAGTGCATAAACTTCTGTTCTTAAACATTGTCATCCTTCACCTTAACAAGCACAGAGAAAGGTTCCACTGGTTTCTATGCCTTGTTAGGTCTATCATCTTTTTAATTAATAGTGTTTTTACGAAGCCGTCTGAACTGTGTCATTTCCATTATCAGAAAACCATTGCCATTAATGAATAATTTTCATTTCTGATCCTTGATATCATGCTAGTTGATCTCCTGTTTCCATGCCGCCGAATGATAGCATCGTTTTCTGCCCACGATCAAATTTAATTTGGACTCTGATTATATTATGCTGTTGCGACTGAAGTGTCAATTTTTGTCAGGCAATTAGGAGCTATAACCTGTGAAGTTAAGTTTGATAGGCATTGTAATTGGATTGTTACAGTAATAGCTTGGAACATTCCCTTTTTTTCTTGCTTCTTTGATTCTTGATGCATACTTTAGTTGTGAGAACAAAGGCATTTTGTTATTATGCAACCATAGGATGTTCAAGACAACAAGATGGAATTCAGGTTTTTCTACTTTCCCCAGATGGACTTAATTTGGATTTAGTTTTGACCACAAATTCCAGGATTTTAAAAGAACTTGGGGGTGGCGTGGGGGGTGTGGTGGTGTGTCAAGGAAACACTGAAAAAGAGAGCTGTAGAACCAGAGCTGTTAGGATTATAATAGGGAGGTAGGTTTTGCATTAAAAGGCTCAAAGGCATATAAAAATCCTCAGACTGGAAATGTGTCAGATTATCCAGGTGAGGCTTGCTGCTTTTAGTGGCCTTTGCAGTTTGCATACTTTGCAAGTATTTAGGAATATAATTTAAACTCACACTATGGCCCAAATTTTCCATTAGTGTAGGTCAGGGCAGTTGCATTCTGATGAAAAAGTAGAGAAACTGGCCCCATGAAAAATAATCACAACATAACACCTAATGGAGAACACTTCTCTTTTTTTTTAAAAGAGTCCTTTCTGTCAGACTGTAAGTTATCTGCTTTTACATTTTGGTTGTGGTTTTTTTTTTTTTTTTTTTTTTTTTTTAATTTTTGTTTTGGTTTTTTTTTTTTTTTTTTTTTTTTTTCATCTGCAGACACATTAGTTCAAAGTCTGGCAATTTGTCAAATGAATTTTGTTCTGAATGTCTTTAGGGTTTGCTCAGCCCCTCCCCTACCTTCATCTCTTGATCATCTCTAATGAAAGGCACAATGAAGAGACCTTTTAAAAAGGACAATGGAGAGAAGATAGTTTTTGCAGTGCTTATTTGATTGGACACTTTTCATAAGTGCTGCTGTGTGACAACTGAAAGGTAGAGGAAAACAAAGAAACTCCAGCTGCTATGGAATGTAAGAGAAAAACCATGTTGCAAGTGAGCTTATCTGGAGCAAACTAAAAATCAGTACTAGAGCTGTTAGGTAAATTATAAAGAGAAATTAAACCTTTAAAATTGACTACAGGAAGGTTTGAAAAGTTTCATAAGCTGAGTAGGGGATTGTTTTGTCCTCTCAGTTGGCAAACATTATTGACGAGGATTCTACCTTTCTCTCCTGTCAGACATGATACCCACCTCCTTCCCACAATGCTGTGTCAGCTCTACCTCACTGTTACATCCTTAGAGACAGGCAAATTTATGATATCCAGTAATTTCTTGATGTGTTTGGCTGTACTCTTTTCTACTTCAGACATATGTTCAATTTTCTCTTCTGGCATCTTCAGTGTCAGGTCTGCGCTTGGTCAAGGAGGAATTTTGTGAGTTTGCAGCATTCCTCATTAACAGACATTTGTTCCTCTTGGATCTGTCCCCTGCTCACCTCCCAACAGAAACTCCTCCTCCCAAATCTATACCTCTTCCCTAACCTATACCAGAGATTTTCTGTCAAGGCTAATGGATTGAGTATTCACATCCCATTGCTTCAGTTATGTTCTTCCTCAGCAGCTCTGTTCCATCCTGTAATTCCACTTCTCTGCTGTGTAAACTCACTAAGTTCATTTACCATTTGTACTCCTGTAGTGTTGTGCTAAATTTCACCATATACTGTTCCACTTGCTCAGCCTCTGCAGGGCTCAGGTGGACTGTGGGCTCTTGTGGCTGTCCTCTCCTCTGAGCCCACTTGGGACACCAGGGTAGGAGTGCAGCAGAAAATTGTGGAAAGCAGCAGCTACCAGACTCTATCAGCCAGTGGGGCCTCACTCATCCAGTGGGACCATTTTATTTTGTTCATACTTTGTACTTGTGGTAACATCTGCATAGATGCTAAAATCTGTTTTGTTTTTTTTTTTTTCTTAGTCATTATTTTCCTTTTAAGTTTTTTTTTTCTTTTTGTCTTTTCTATGAAAACTATTTCCGAGAACTATTTCCACTTATACCATATTTTCTCATCCATTTTATTTATTTGAATATACAGAGTCTAAATACAGAGTCTAAACTTCCTGGCACTGCCCCTTTTAGTCTCATGGTACTGAAAACAAATACTGAAAACCTGAAAGGACTGCTGCTGAGGGAATGGATTGCTGATGTGACAGAAACTGCTGCATATGAAAAGGTGATATATGGAATGGAAAGTAAGTCAGATGAATTTGAAGGTATTTGTAATCTATTCTCCAGCTACATCAGATGTCCTGAAATATGATAGAAGATAGTGGAGAGAGGTTGAAGGGTGAATGAAAGCTTTTGTTTCAAAAGGTAATAATAATAACAACTTATCTCCTGCTTTTCTATTGCTGTATTTTCCTTTTTCCTTTATTTTTCTTCCTTCCTGGGAGATAAGGATGGGCAGCAGTTATACATGAAAAATAAGTGAAAGTCACGTAAATTTTTCAGTACATGTGTTCTGTTTGCAAAAGGACAGCTTAAGAATCTGATGAAATAAGAGCAATAGGAAGACACATAAGCATGTAAAAATCCATTTCAGGCAGTAGATGTATGCAACTTTCTGGAATCTATTGGTGGAGCATGTATTAAATTTCTACTTTTCAGGTGATCTGATACAGGTGTAGCGACTACCAGAGGCCGATGTCATTAATTGTAATGTTCTGTAGGAGTAATCAATGAACTCTGTTTCCTGAAAACAGTTTCACCTTTGAGCTATTAGGGCTATAATGAAGAGGGTGCAGTATATACTTAGATAAAGAACTTAGAATTTATTAGCACCTGTGCTGAGCACTAGAGCTGCTGATACTTTGCATGCAAATTGTAGTCATCATCTGAGAAGAAGCAGAGTTCATAGGTTCAATATTCTCTCACTTTCAATCTCCTATGTCAGCTATGTCTTAACCAGCTGGGGGCAGAATTACATTCTGGAAATTAGTGAGAAAAAAAGGTAAAAATTGAAAATCTACTGTTTCTGCATCTAGCATCCCCATTCATATGTTACAAGTCAGCATGAAAAATTCTAGCAAGTATAAATGATATCTGATTTCACATTATATTTTTAAAGTGTCAGTATTTAAGCAGGTTTACATTTGACAGGTGATTTAAATACTTCAAGATGTTTCTAGAGCCATAAGAAAAATCTTGATCAGGATAAAAAACTTGATGAAACTATTAATTTTAACTAATGCAAGGAATGTTACTACTCTTTTTTATGTGTAAATGTATGAGGCATTATATTCATCTTTATAATTTTTCTAAATATTTCATTGCTTAAGGATATTTCAGTGACAGATCATTTATATTGTTTATACTATATTTATCTTCTATACTGATTATTGAATGCTATGCTCTGAGTATACACCTTATTATGATTTGTTCAATCTTACCATAATGCTGAGATAGAAATATATGTATTTCTGTAAGTCTTCTAATGATTTTACCTTTGGCAAAGAAATGGTGGGGTTTTTTTCACCTCATGCCAAAATAACATTTGTAGTACAAATATATGGCAAATATATGGCTCAGCCATCTCACAAGCTTTAATACCTTTTCCCTCACCTCTCTCTCAAAAGAAACAATTATGATGGTCTCTATGCTCAGGTTTTGAACACCATGAAACAGTTCTCTGTTTAATCTTATCTGAAATAATAATAAAATGGGTTTGTTGTGAACATTGCAACTCAGAAAGGAGACAGAAAAATCACAACCATATACCAGAGGAGTAAAACAGTGCACAGAAACAGTATTGAAATGAATGAATGAAACAGTATTGAAAAAAGCATTGCAATGGGCAACAACTATTTTGCATCCCTGGCTCACTTTGTCTGTAGGTTCATGATAGCTCACCCATGGAATGGTGCCACGAGTGTTTCACACTTTATATCAGTTTCATCCCTGGCTGGTCAGACTGACCAGGTTAAAGAGATGAGAGAAAATTCATCCTCAATGATATATGAAGTTACTGAAATAATACAATGCTGAAATCAGATTCAAATTGTGGCTAGATTAACATGTAGATCCTTCTAGGTTTTTTGTTTGTGAACATGGACTGCAATACTTAAATCATCATGTGAGCTTTTCCAAAACATGAGAATCTGGGCTTTTGCTTTACACCAGTGAAGATAAGAATGATCTACAGGATTTGTGTTGGCTTCAAAATCTAGCAATTTTCAAACATTTCTGAAAATTCAGGAATTTTTTTCGTTTGGGCTTATATTTTGTTGAAAGTGTGTCTCTTGCACATCTGCAAGAAACAAAAATGAAAAGAATACTTCACAGCTAAAATGAATGGTTGCTTTAAGTTATTTTCTCCCCTTTGGATTTTCCAAGCAAGGACAACAGCACTAGGATTGAACCAGAGGATTTATTAATATCAGAGTAGCTTGGCTTGCCATTGAGGAGGATTGTCCTGTCCAGATGTTACTCTAGGAATATACAAATCGTTATCATTCTGGGATCTGATTTTCAAAATCACTCTCAATGTAGACCTGACTCTGCCTCAGTGTGCATTGAAGCAGATGACTGTGGACACCTCTGGATAGTTCATCATATATCAGCTCTTGTCATTGCTTTCAGTTAACAGAAAAGACAAACCAATATAGAGTGTATTAGTAATCAAACAAATGGAAGATCACTTATACCAATCAACTTTATTTTATTGTGGCCATGTTTCCTAAAGGACTGTGTTTTGAGCCTGGAATAAGGGCAGAGTGACCTGCACTGACCCAGGAGAACACACTCATCTGCTGGCCTCTGTCAGGCCAGAAAATTGCTCATTTACTTCTCTGTACAAGGAAATTGAGCACCTGAAATCTAAAGCAGTCAACCTGTTTGGCAGCTCAGGCACCAGGAATAGTAATCTCACATCAAGTTTTAACTTTGTCTATAACTTTCTCTGCTTCTTTTAGAGAAAACTAGGGCTGTGATTTAGGTTTTTCTCTCTTATCTCATCAGCTGTCTCCATAAAAACAGTAGGAATACAATTTTGGAGCCCTCAAGTTCAAACTGGCTATTGGTTCAGCCTTTTGTTGAAGGGAAAGTAAAGAGGAGAGAAAAGAAAGATGGAGAGACAGACAAAACTGTTACATAAAACTTATTTCCATAGGAAGCCAAGTTAAACTGTCTTTATCTGTAGGAATGGTAACAGTTATGTAACTCTCCAGCTTACTTAAAGAGGTGATTAGCTGTTCCTAATTAAGCATTCAGTTATAGCCCCATCATAAGACACTTCCCCTTCTCCAACAATTCAGTCATAAATTTAAAAAAATTGAAATATTAAAACCCCCCACCAACAAGTCCATAAAAATCCCTCTGCATTCACATTTTTAGGGTTAAGACTTACTGACAAGTTGAGTACTTTATGAAGATTGTGATTAAATTGAGTAAGTACTTTTAAAGATTAAAGTACTTGAAACAGCTTATTTTTAAAATATTTGCAACACCTATTGTTCCTTTGTATCCATCTCTGTGTCCAACAAAATCACATAATACCACAGAGTTTGAAACATAAGTAGATTTCAATACTGACTGTGCAAAAGCCAATTTTAGGGGCAGGAACAGGAAAATGTTTAAGAAATATCTCTATTTGAAAAAAACATGAGTGATTTATCTACCTATGAAGATGGCAAGGAAGAAAAAAAAAAGAAGCCCCAGAAAACAAAATACTTTCATTGTCAAACTCTGAATTGCACTTGGGTGTTTCTGAAATCTCTTTTTAAAGCTCCCATTTCTCTTTAAAGCTCCCTGCAGAAAGCCATTTTTCCAGACAGAAACCAGAGGAATAAGGAGAATTTCCTGACGAGGTGGCAGAGCTGGGGAGGGAACCCAGATCTGTGTGTCCTTCTCACTTGGCTGCTTTTGTTGGCAGCAGCTAAGGAAGCTGAACTACCCGTGTGATTCTCTGCAGACTGCACGCACTGCGATAGCCAAAACTCGTGAATGTTCTTACTTTGCAGTGTTTTGTTGTGCCTGGTGAAAGCTGTGGTGAATGGGTACCTCAATAGTAAGGGATCTTGGGGTTTGTTTTGCAAAGTCATCAGCTGTGACTTCTCTCTAGGTAAGATGCTCATTTCCATGTGGTGCTGTGCTACTGTGATTTATTCAATTTCACCCAGTCTTGCCTTAGAATTGGGAAAATTAAACCCTTACGTGTTGTCACGTGATATCCTGTTCACATTATACTTTTTGCACTATATCAATTTAATTTACTTTGACTTATATTAAAGGTTTTCTTCCAAAAGCCCTTTCTTATAGACCAAACCAATAAATTCAATGTGAGGAAGGTGAGACATCACTTTTTCAGAGGAATAGAGAACAAAAGATGAAACCTTTAAGATGCTACTGTCCATCCTTTTACCTGATCAGTATATGAAGAACATAGTACTAAGAGTAAGGACTGAAGAGTTAATGTCTTACATTAATGTCCCCCATTATATTATGTTAATATCTTTCTCAAATGACTGTACAATTCAGTACTAATAGTAAAATAAGTTTCATGTCAGGATTTAATAAGAACTGTAGTCGATTAATAATTTTCTTTATTTAAATCCATTACAAAAGTGCATTCCAAATAATATAAACACATCTGCTTTGAAACTTGCTGATACTGGTGGGATTGCTGGAACTTTACAGCCAGACCACTTAAAAAAAAGATTCCTCAGTTTTCTCTCATCGTGCACGATTATGAGTTTTAACTTCAAATACTTATAATTACAGTATTCTGAAATGATGTCCTAAATATATATGTTTCACAGCATGACTGTGACTTCCAGCAAATTCTCTTGTCTGAGGTGCTTGGTAAAGTAAAACTGAATTAGTGAGAGTACAATAAGCAAGTTACAGTGTTTAGATACAATAACCAAAAATAAAGTAAATTTAATCTTCCAAAGTAGGACAGCTTTTCAGTGTATTTGTGACTATGGAGATTTAGCAGTAGATTCCAGCTTGCATTTTAATAGCAAACTTACATAATTGTGAGTCCTGGTGTGGTACTGCTGAGCATATTCAGGATGGAATTACTAGTTAGACAGATCCTGCTTAGCCTTGTAGTTAAAACATGCTAATAGTTTACACATGTGTGTGACAGATGATAATAACCATCTTTATAATCACCTTTGGATATCTCTTTTCTTCCTCACTCAGCACCACCTAAAAAGGAAAATCAGTATTAGTGGTCAAGGCTGGGGATTAACAGTCAAGATTCTTGGGGTGTAATATTTTTTTATCATTTAGCTAGTTTTGTCAATAAAGACGAGCAATTTTTGCAACATGTATTTTAAACACACACATTTCATTTATTTATTAGTTTGCCTGTTTATTTGCAGACAATATGTATTTGTGCATGTACATAAAGACATTAATGAGGAAAAATTATTAGATGTATTTAAGAGATTTCTGGGTGCTCAGACTTGGTAAAGTATGCAGGATATTTTTTGTTTTGACAGAAAAATTATTTGATTTTGGCAATATTTGTTGCACATGACTTCAGTTCTAAATGATTAGAGTAACCAGCTCGAGTCATTACATAACTTGAGGCAAATGTTTTGCTTTAAATTGTCTATGCCTTAGACTCTCTAGTTGAGGAATGGTTGAGAAAAAATCATCTACTTCTCAGAGTGTTGGGAGGCTTAATTAAGTGTTTATAAAGTATTAAGATTTTTGCATGGACAGCATTATGGATGTGTAATGTAATATTATTATTAATGTATATTGAAATTATTTTTTATCTCTGGCAATTTTCCATTACTTTAGAAAATTAGTCTAATCTAAAATATGGGCCAAATAGACTGAATTGCTGCAATTGCTTTAGTAAAAGTTCAGTGATGGACTCATGTTGACTCTTATCTTCAACAATCTTCCCTCAGAGTCTCCTAGAAACACAGAACTGGAGCCATGCTTGTAATTGTTGGCTTCAGGCTAAAACTTTTGATCACTTTCTTTCTCTACTTTCTGTTAAACTCATTGAATGAAAAGGCTTGATAAGATTTTATACTCTCTAATTCTTTATTTTGCAGAATATGAAAGACGAATTTGACCTTCCGCGTTTTCAGTCTAAACTTTGGTAACAGGGAGCATCCTCATTCTTGTTTTCATTCATATTAATGCTGCATCTATCTCTTTTGCCCTGTAAAAAGCCATTAATATTGTTCTATTAACCTCTTTCTAAGTAATAATGACCTTTCCCCTGAAAATGTAATTATTGGACTTTTTTTCCCACAATAAATCTCATTTATTAGAAAGTTTGGCCTTGTGCACTTTGTTCTCTGCCATTTCCTTAAAAAAAAATCATGCTTTATTTTCAAATAAGTACATTATTTTTATTCACAAGAGTATTCTGTAGTGCATGCACTTGGTCATAATTGGAGAGGAGGTGATGATGCTCAGTTTGATTATTTCTCTGCCTTTAGAAAGTAAAAGGCTGAAGTGACCATGCTCTACATTCCTCCATTTCTCACTGGTGGCCTGGCTGTTTGTAGCTGCAGATTTTTGCAAAGAATTTCTGGCCAGGTCAGCTTGGACTTGCAGGTGTCCAGCTTAAATGATCTCTGCTTTAACAGACAGAGCTCCTATGCCCTTTCTGCAGCAAGCAGTGATTTTTTGAGGTGTTACCTACAAAACACCTATTCCACCATTAGCTCCTGAGAGGAGGAAAGAGGAGAAATGTGACACATCTCTGATGTGTGTGGCAATGCAAACTTCTGGGGGTACTGGAGAGGAGGCAGGGGAAGAACTCTTATTGCACTCCTGATCTTCAAGCTCTTGCTTCTGCCAAGGGAGATTATGAGAAAAATTTCCTGTATTCTAAAGAATTGAACAGTAATAAATATCCATAACCTCTCCACATCCTTGGTGAGGGAGTGACTGTAGCAGAGGGAATTTTCTTCAATCCAGTGAAATAATACTAAGAAGCAGTGTAAAGAGCAGCATTATTTTCCTGGTTCTTCTCCACTCCCCATTCCACTCTTGTTGGAGGAGCTGGTAGCTGCTTGAGGTCAGAGGAAGGAGGAAGGTTGTGGCAATTCCTTTTCTCCAGCCATTTTTTTTTCCCAATATGAAGAATCCTATAAGAAGAAATGTGAAAATCCATATAGTTTTCCCTTCCTATGCAGGTAAGAAAAACATCTATAATCACATAGAGGGGAAGAATATTTTTGTGGTTGTAGCTCTAAGATGGAAAAGGGAAAAAGCAGATTCAGAGTCTGGTGTAAGGTTTCTGGTTTTGTTTGTTTTTTTTTTAAACACAAAAGAGTGTTTTTTTTACATTCACCTATCAAATTAGAATGCAAATTTCTTAAAACATGAACTGAAATAAGGGCAGAAGTTACAGACTTCTGCAACTGTTAGGATATAGAAAGTGCATATTAGGATATAGAAAGTGAGGCTCAATTTTAGGAGGATTCTCCAAGAATGTCATAAAATCGATGTTAACTGTGTACCATGGACAGAGAGAATGTCATTCCACGTATTCTCCCCACCCATCTTCCAGATTATTCAGACATGTTGTAATGAATGTTAACACAGAAAAAGGACTTTGTACCATGTAGGTAGGTAGACATGAACTATACCATATGCACAATTTTAATACGAAGAATTTTTTTAAACTATATTTTTCTAACATTTGTTTGAACTTCATCCTTCAGAAAACTGCATTTTCTTCATATTTCCTGGCTCTGTGACTCATCAAAATGAGCTGTGCTAGTCACATCAAATTATGTGTTTTATAGAATAAGACAGGAAAAGCAGCACACTGAGTCATTGTCACAGGGAGGGCGGCTGCCAAACCGCTATTAGACAACATAGGGAAAAGCAAACATATTAAATGACTGGGGTCACAGAAACACAGCTTAGTGGCAGGAAATCACTTACAATCAGGTGAACATGAGTCTCTTCATCTTTTTAGTCTGTTTTTCAAGGAAGTGAGACTTGTGCTATCATGATGTTTACCTATCAGCTCCTGCCCCCACTAACTGTGAAAGCTGTTGGCCACTCTCCATAAAATTTGTTGAGGTAGTAGAAGTCTCAGGAATACAAAGTTCTTAAGTGATTTCCTAAAATTTTATGTTTGTACCAAGCTGAGACATGTCTTTTGCACCCTCCTGAGAAAAGGGCTGTATTTCTGATGCAGCCATCATCATGTGCAATGCTCTGCTGGCCACTGTCCCAGCTGCACTGGCTGGCCTGGCAGTCCTTGCTGGGCTCTCAGCTCAGCACAGCACAGCCTGCCTCTTGCCCCACAGTCACAGGAGCATCTGGGGATGTTATACACCTGGGTCATCCTTAGAGACTTGACAGAGGAAGTGGAAGAATGAGATGGCAGTGGAGACTTTATGTGATGTTACACTAGGCATGGTGATGATACACAGGAAGAGAAAGAGGTGTGGAAAAAATGGAATTGCAATATAAAGCTACTGCAAACCAGGATTCACTTTTCCTGGTGAAAATCTTTCAGTTCTGTCTAGGTTCAACAAATTGCTTTAGTTTAATTTATAACCTTATTCTCAGTACTCAGGTTATGCCCCTTCCTAGAGGCACTTAAGCTTCTGCTTCAGCTCCCTTAGGAATGAATGTTTGTGCAACAATACTGTTTGTCTGCTGTGAGCAAAGTCTGTCAAAAACAAGGCCCAAATTTGATAAACTTGATTGAGGAATGGAACTCTCTATTTAAATTCCTGTAAGTTTAATGAAAATGAGTAAGTGGCTAGAAAAAACAGTTTATGCTAATTATCCCTCAGCAAGCCAAAATGAAAGACTAGACAAACAGCCTTCTCCTAGGCTAACTATAGCAAGAATTATCTTTTCCTTGCTGGGGCACTGTTCTGACAGGGAAAATTAAGGATATAGGACAAACATTTGTATGGCATTGGGGTTTCATTTGTCTTCTGCTGAAATAATCTGACTTCGTTGACAAAATTTTTCATTTTTTAAATATGTAGGTGGAAAGAATAACTACAAAAACTATCACAGCATATAATTTTTTGGTTTTTTTTCTCCCATTGATTCATCTTTGAAATTTGATAGCTGTCCATAATATCTGGGTTATTTTTTAGGCTAGTGATTTTTACAATACCCTGCTTCTTATTAGGAAAGCAACATGTATACTTCACCTGCTTTACTTTAATTATTATTTTATTTTAACAGACTCATGAACAGAAAGTGAAAATCTGGCAATTCCATTATAATAGCATGTTGAGGGTGGATTTGCTCATGTCTTCAAAGGCTTAAGGAGAAACAAAGACACACAAGCACACACATACTGTGACAATCTGGGCTCAGTAATTATTGAAATATAAATTGTTATGCTGAAACCCCAATATTGGCATTTGAGCCAGTTACCAAATCAAACCAATATTCCAAATTTTTTTCCCAGCAACTAATTCTTACCTCTAAATTATCTGGTAGGATATTTCTTGTGATTTGCCTTTCTTTTCATATGGCTGACAGAGGCAGGAATTGTCATCTGTAGAGTGTGCCATGTCCACTTACATCAGCATACAGTGTTTTTTTGCTTAATGCCATGTATTATTGTAATCTGTCAGAATATAGCATTCCATTCATTACACAGCTCAGATCTTTAAACATTACCTGTGACAAAAATTTGCCAAATTTCTTCCTTAATATTGGAATTTGAGGGGATGCTTTTACTGGGGTTTTACTCTTCTGTGTTCATAGTGAAATACCCACATTTCATATTATTGAGGTTACTGCTTATAAATGTGAGCACATTTAACTTTCACTCTGATATCACAGAGGACATAAGGGATAGGAGTTATATTCCAAATGTATGTAGGAGATGGGAAAGGCTTTGTTGCATCTGCAAATTCAGTTAGTAGGCTGTTACAGTTCTGTAACTGGTTTCTATTCTAGGATGTACAGAATAGGAACCAGTAGCAGCTTCTGCATCCCTGCACAGAGGTCTGATATTTAGAACTGCTAGGACAGAAGGTCTGTGACTGTTCTACTTTGCAGACTGACTTGACTTAACTGAAGGGTGAAACTTAACCTGGAAGTATTGATGAGAAAGCATAGCTCTCATATCCTCTGATGAATGTAAGAGGAAATATTGGGTAAAAAAAACCATGAAAATTTCTATACAAGCCTGTGAGAAGGGGAAAAAGTCATGAGCATTAATTCAGGGCAATGGTAAAGAAAAAGAGACTATTAATTCATACTTTTTGAATGTGGAATCAAAAACACTGTGGTTGGGTTCTTGCCTTTTCTACAGATAGTGCTGTGCTTTGGTGGGATTAGCAAGGCAGCATTAGCAACAGTGGTGTTCTTGGAAACAATTTCAGTTTCTACAGCTGGCTGCTTTTCCTCCTGGACCAAATTTCATTCGAGCTTTTTTTTGTGTTTGATTTTGGAAGGTCAGTCTGTGACTCTAGGAAAGATCTGCTTTTCAGTAGATTTCAAGCAAACAGGCTTAACCAGGTTTGATACTGCCCCATTCAGACACACACATAAGTGCACACACATCTGCATCATTGATTTCAAAATGCTTCCTGTACCACTCACTGTGTCTGCAGACCCTACTCATGGTGTCCTGGTATTTTGGTATCAAATTCATATGAAAAGAAGTTGCAATGACACTTAGTTTTCCCTGACAAGCCTTATTTTGAGAGTATGTGCAGTTGCTGCAGGAATGCAATTTGATAACTACTTTGGAAGGTAACATCCTCCACCCCACAAATTTTGCCTGTAATATGCCACTGAGCAAGTCCTCACAGAACTCTTTGTGATCATTCACCTTAAATATATTTTCTTATTTCAGCAGAAGAGGACTGCAAACCTTCTTTCACACAGTACATCCTGGCTCACTTCCTGCCCTTGGAAGAGATTGTTTCAATACCTGTGAACATGTGCATTACAAGAGACACACTTGCTCCTTCCTGTATCGAAAACAGAGCTCTGAATATTTCTCTAGGAACCTCAAGCATGGAGAATTAGCACATTGAACAGAGAATGCCTTCCTATCCCTGAAAGAAAAAAGGAGTTGACTGAGGCAGCACCACTGTTACAGGCTGAGGACCAGCTCCACACAGCTCAGAAGTGAAAGAGAGAAATGAAACCAAAGCCTCCTACAGCAAATTTCATCCTACATCTCTTCTCCCTTTCCCACACCAAACTATATTGTCTTAATCTGGGAACGTGATTTATTTGTGAAATATCTAGTGGGTGGCAGAGGTGGGGAGCAAAGCTGCACAAAGCTCCCCAGAGCTGCTGACCGAGGTAAATAGTGTGTCATAACACATTTATCAACTAATAATGGAAACAGTATAGAACACATAGGAGAGGGAGGGGGAAACACCATTCCCCGCTGGGAAGTTACTGAATATTTCAGCCCAGTTTATAAAATTGTGTGTACATGTGTTTGGAAGGAGGGAGGTTTTTCTAGCTTCACTTCTGCAAATAAATCATTGGTGTGGGATGTCTGAGCAGACAAGTGAAATGGATGAGTGCATTATGGATCAAGGAGGTGGGATTCCTGCCTTGGTTAGTTTGAGACAGACCACCCAAGCACTGTGGGTCTAAGATGAGACTGTAAGCAGTGCTTGTAGAGTTCTGAAAGGCTGAGGCTGCAGCCTCTGACATGGTATGAATGTGGGGAATAAAATAAAATTGGTGGTATTTCCCATATAGCAGGCATGATTTACCTGAACTGGTGCTGTTCCTAATATTTTTTTTTCCTTTGGCTGGATTTCCATTATAGATAAAATGAAAAAGAGATAATATGACAAAGGTTTACACCTTTACACCTAGTTATGCCTGTTTTGAAAGTAAATTAAAGCTTAGGTCAAGTAAAAAATAAAAGAAAAGAAAAATTTAATGATGACATATTTGTACATTATTCACTGTTTGCCTCTAGTCACTTTCAGAATACAGAAGCCAGAGTCAGATACTCTCATTGACATTAAGAACCTTGCATCATAACTGGTCTATTGAAGTCATCAAGAATTATTTATGGAAAAAGACACCCATTCCACGTGAATAAGGCTTACAAAACATGAATGAGTATTACCAAAAAATACTCAAGTTAAAAGGAGCTGGAAAAGACAGTATCCTTATAAACATATGTATAGTTAAAACACTGGAATTTTTTAAGGAAGACATAGTTATGAGGTTTAGAATAATCATCTTTAACAGGGAAACCTCTTGGAGTGCAACTGATCACCTTTTTTATATTTATACATGGCAATCTGATTGAAGGCTGATCAGTCTACATATAGTAATTATTTAGATTAATTTTAGGTTGTAAGGAAGCAAAATAGGAAACATAGAAAGTTATCCAAAGAAAATTATCCTATTTTTATTTTTCTAAGAAAAAAAGTGGTCTTGATGTTTTTCTACTATAATTAAAAATTTTATCATGCTTAAAATTCCGAAGGGATTTTGGAAGTTTGTACCATCTTATAATAGACAATCTTAAATTGCTTTAAAATTATTTAAAAACTGTTGCAAAAAAAAAACCCCAACAACAAACATGTTTTTTAAAAAATGCTGTTTTCCACCCCTGGAGTACCTTTCCTCCTGGCTCGATCACATCTGATAGCAATCCCCACCCTGCCAGCTCAGACACTGGTTTTGCTCGGTGACTGGGCCAGAGGCTATAAGGTGAGGCCTTGGGACAGTTCACCTTTGCCACCTGCCAGGGGATGCCCTGGCCACAGAGGGGAGGTGCTGGTGGCTTGTGGCCACTCTGCCTGCCATAAGCAATGTCCCAGAGGGGTGTCAGCGATGCTCCTGGTAATTGGATGACGTAGGAGGCTGAGATGCATAGCAGCCAAGTTCCTGTATCACATTTCTCAGGAATGGAGATGTTAACTCCCCGTGTTCAGGCTGGATTTCAGCTTCAACACTCATAGTGTGTTTACCTAAATCTCCCCTGAAGTTTTGATTTGATACAGTATCATTCATTTGGTGCTTAAATTGTGCAGTGCAACTTTTTCTCTCCACACTCTTGAACATCTGCTGTGCTTCAAAAGTAGCTGAGTTTTGCCTGCAAGAGAAGATTTTTTTTTTCCCCCTCAAGTTTTAAGGGGAACTAACTGTCCCTGGGCAGGGAATGAACAGTTGGTGTTTGTGCTGGAGAACAATGCTGCAAGAGACAGGAAAGAATCCTTCTCTGCCCAAGGGCTTTAGGCACCCAAACAACTGATCTACAGCCAGTGATACAAACTGTGGGCTATGGTTGCAGCTGTGATCTCTGCACGAGATTTACAGCCCCTGGATTTGCCCCTGCTGTGTTCCCCGCCTGACTAAAGCAACTTGTTATGTTCCCAGCATGTCCTTGCAGAGCATGTTGCACATCAGGCTGGGGGATATCTGGAGGCTGCTCCACAACCCCATCAGTTCATGTAGTCTACCTACAGCCTGGCCACTGTTGGGAAAGGTCTTCCTTCTCTCAAATCCATTCTTGGCACTAAATGTGGTGTTATCTAGGTGCTCAGCTATAGTAGTGACTAGTTCTCTAGATACTGATAAAAAAACTCAAATAAGTGCCAGATAGTGCTGAAGTAAAAGGAAAATTCCGTTTAGAAAAGTTTATTCAGGGGTTTGTTACAACTGAAACTATCTGGATATTACCCTATTTTTCTACTGCTGATGTCTGTGCACTGAGGCTAATTGCACTCATTCATGTAGAAGTTTAGCAGTTAAACAACTGTACAGTGAGAGAGAGGACAGCAAAGAGAGCTGCCCTGAATGGCAGAAAAGCTGGAAGGCAGAAAGGGAAGATCCTGCGAATCCCCTTGCCTTCTCTGTTCCCTCAACTAAGAGGTTTCTCCATCAAGAGGTCCTTTGTAAAGGAGCCTCCTTGCTGTATCTGCTGTGCACCTCCTTAGCACTTCCTCGGCTTGCCACATTGTAAGGCAACCTCAGAGAGTGAAACCCACGCCTGATAACTCTGCAGCTAAATTAATATGTAAGAAATGCAGTATTAAAAAGGGCCAGAAAAGACTGATTTGTTGTTGAAAGCGTTGTCTAATGCATATTGTTGAAAGGATTCTTGTTCGCAGAGAAGACAGGTTTCCTTGACATAAAGAATAGGCCTTGATCCCATAATTATTTTGGCAGGTGCTTAATTCCCAAAGTGTGAGTTATCCTATGAAATTCAATGCACATAGTGAAACAAAGGAGTGGGAAGGGAGGAGGAAGGGATTACATATGCTGAGAGAAAGGCAAGAGGGGCTCTCTGAACAAATGGGACTGAAAGGAGGATTGAAGGAGGAGAAGAAGGGTGATTGGCGGATGAGAATAGGAAAGTAATTCAGATTTGAAGTTGAATCAGCAGTTGCTGACATGAATGTGACACTAATGGAAAGAATTTGGGAAAAGAAGAGATATAAGGTAATAGATTTGTTCTCTTCAAAACATTCTGTGTGCCGGTAATAACATGTAGAGTTTGTTTATAATAACTTAAAGTGACATCTTTTGGTTTCAAAGTGAATTCATGGTCAGAAACAAGGAATGCCACACTTACCTGTTTTTCTTTCTCTTTCCTTCTTGAAATTTATTTCTGGAAGTCATTAAAATTCAGATGCCATCACTTGTAACAAATGATGTGAAGTGTTAGGTACAGTACTTGGAATATATGTTTGTTAAAATGAAGGAAGAGACTCTTCCAACACTTTGGGATTTTATGAATGATTTACATCTGGTGCTAAAGTTCATAAATGAAACGTGGGAGAACCAGATGCTTCATTTCTTGACTGCATCGTGTCTGCACATACTGATGGTGAATTGAAAACAAGAATGTCTCATAAATCAAGAAAATCTATTTTTGTACTCTTGATTTCTATTCTGAACATCCATATAATACCCAAACAAAAGTGGTAAAATTGGTTCCTTGAGAAACTCTTTATGTTTAGTAACAGTGTGGACATGTCAATAAAAAAAAAAGGGGAGAAAAAAAGGAACCCATTTTCAGAATAAAAAGTGCTCACTCAGAACGAGCAACCATTTTTGGAGATCAACATTGAAGGCACTTCATTTAGCAAGAGAAAGACTGAATGGAACTTCTGGACAAACTCAGCCAGCCATACAAAGAGCTGTGGTGTATAATAAGGTGACATTTCACAGCTTTTGGCATGGGTGGAAATTTACTGACATGATAAATGAAGGCAGAATGTGGCCCACTGATTGAATAGGAAGATTGGAGCTCACAAGCACACATTTGGAGAGAGATGAGTGAAATTCAGATGTTTAATTTTTCCATCTATGTTTTGGAATGGTGCTCTTAGCCTACCCTCTTTTCTTGTGGACATCTTCTACTGGCCCAAGAACAGTAAACAATACATCTCATAATGTTTAGTTGCCACTAAAACTTTTGTAAATAGGCTTTAAAAATATAATTTATTAAGTTTTAATGAAAGAATAAGCACATGTCAGTCTAAAGGGTTTTTAAAATAGAACTAATAGGTTCCCACTTCCTTGATTTCATAGTATGTGTTTGCACACATATTTTAAATTATTATATTACAATTCCAAAACTACCTGTGAAAAATGGTAGGGTAACAATAAAAAGTTTGGATAACAAGTTGTACCAAAGGGTTACCAAGTACCAGCTGATGTGTGGTAATGCCCATGTCTGTCCTCTTAGCCTCCAACAAATGCACGGCAATTGGAGTGGGCTCAGCCCACCTGTGCAGGTGTGTGAGGCTGACTTGACTGACCCTGCAATGCTGTGGGGGGAACAGTGTGCATACAGGCAATTCTTGCAGCTCAACAGAAACTTGTTACCTTGTGGGATCTTGTTTGTGTGTCTAAGCCCTGGATATGCATACCTTGCTATTTCTGTTAACAATTGAAAACAAATATTTATTTAAATTTATTTGCACATCCTACACACAGATTGAGTGTAGGTGTGCTGACAGAAGGGAGATTTTAGGAAGGATTTCATAAAGGTGAAGGAAATGGCTTAGCAGCCAGGTTTCAAGGAGGCACCCCAAATGCAAGGAGCAACCCCAGACCGTGGAGGGGCTCGTGATGGTATCAAGGTATGCACTGCTGGCAGAGGAGGCAGAATTTGTGAGCTGGGGGAGCTGACCTTGCTTTCAAAGGCAGGTAGGCAGATTGTATAAACACACCATTAGCTTATGTATCTGCTACTCCAATATTTCTCTTGTGGAAGCCAGTGGAAGTTTTGCCTTTTATTTCAATGAGGAGAAGATCAAGCTCTTCTAAGGGGAATATTCCATTTCATGCTGGGCATTGTACCCACTTTCAGGCTGAGGTGGAGTCACTAGAAGTGACAGAAGTGCCCTGTACTCCTCTTAGTTACTTTGCTGCTCAAAATCTGTCCCTAACTAATACAATTTGCTATATGTCACAAAACACAAAGGAAAGCACTTTTCACACCAAATATCAGAAAAGTGCTCTCTTTTCTCAACTGCAGAAGTAACAGAAATGATGTGTTCATTTTAAATTCTATTCATGTAGGCCCTAATAAAAGCTATTATAAAATACAATTGTGTGGAGACAAAAAGAGAGATAATATCACTATAGCTCAATATAAAATTTAAGTAATTAAGACATGAAAACTATTACACAATTTACTATGAATGCGATGTGAATAATAAAAGGTTTAACCATTTCAATTCTGTTTTGGTGTTTTGTTTTTTCTTTTTTTTTAATAGCTTCTTTTGAAAATGCTTGAGGTTGAAATATTGAAATATAAAGATCTAAATTCCTCATTATTTCAGAAGTTGAGCAGGCTGAAAAGTAAGCTAGCTGGTTTTCCAAAGAAATCTTGTACATATTTTTAGTTATTGGTGTAAACATGGCACTCTGCCACATAATGAATTCTACATGAAAAATATCAGTTTCAGGTGATTTTGATTGTGGTTGTAAATAAAACAGGACATACTGAGAGAACTGAGGAAGTATTTCAGCAGTGCAAGCTAAGCAGCTGCATAATAGATATGAAATTGTGTAGATAGACAGCTGGGTCCCAAGATTAAAACAAAAGCATTCATAAGAGTACTGGAAAGAAAAGTATTTTTAAATAGGAGGTCCTTAAGCTCTGCATTTTACTTTCACATGATTAACTACTGTGTCCTCTCCTCTGATGGGCTTCAGCAACCCCACTGGTAAATGGCTGAGAGGAAAGCTCACTCAAGCCTTTCTCTAGTTGAGAATTCTCTATCAAAATTCTAGTTGAGAATTCTCTATCAAAATTCAGTGTATTTAATAGACATTTAAATATACATTTAAATATACATTTATATATAATATATATAAATGTATATATAAAAATAGACATTAATAGACAATTAAAAGACATTACTTTCTTGTGCACTGCCATATGCACGACAGCGCCTGCTAACACTCAGCAACATCTGCTCAATGATCCAGCCCTATCTTTTTACTTCATTCCAGCGGGATGATGTGTGTTTGCTTTCCAGCTCAAATGTGCGGCCAGCACTCCGGTTCAGCCGTGTCCAGGCTCTCTCTCCCATGAGCAGTGTTCCCTGGAGCCGCGGGAGCTGCGAGCCCCTGCAGGTGCTTCAGTAGGTGGCACTCTTCCCCTAGGATCAGCCCGAGCCTGGTCCCAGGTGCCGCTCGGGAGCTGGGGCAGGACTCCTCCTGGAAGTTACACAACAGAGCCTCGTCCTGCACTGCTGGGGTGCCAGGGACTCGCGTTTGCCCATGTCCAGGTTGGAATACGTCTTGCTCTGGATCAGTCTGGGTGGTTTGTGAGTCATCCTGGGCTTGTTTGCCACAGCAGAAACCTCCACGCCTGTCCTGTGCAGAGAACCATCTTCAGCATCTGGGCAACATTTAGCCTCAGTATCCAGATGTCCTCAAAAACCGATATGGGGAATGGAAACAAGGTTTAGAGATCAGTAAGATGCAGCTCCGAGGTCCACTGAACTGTTTAGGATGGCGTTTCTGAAAAAAGCTTGCTGGTCTCACTTGGTAATATTGAGGAGAGCTTGTCTGATAGGTCTTCAGAAGCTGATGATCTGCAGTTCCATTTATCATAATTTTGTAGTACTCAAACCTTCATTTGCCCAAACTGGAGGTCTTTGTTTATAAAATCCTAGTCTTCAATGTGCATTCATTTCTTGGCTGTAAAATGGAACTGCTAATACTTACATATTGTGGCTTCCAGATGTGTAGTGAGGGGTGAAAATGTTTGTGATGTGCTAGGAAAGAAAAGGTAAAAAAATTTAATTGAGCATTGTGCTTAAATTTGTTGTTTACTGTGAAGAATCTAATTGTGAAATTCATCTCCTGAACCTGTTTCTTCACATCTTTTCCTATTGTCATGGCTTGCTTCAAACTGGGATGAATCCTCCCACACATCACAATGTGTAAGTGAAATAATGATTAAAGATGGTAATGATAAATTTGGCCCATAAGATTTAAATTTTTTAATTGGTTAGTTTTTTAAATCACCATTGCTTCTTAAAACTGCAGAATCCAATAAAGTTATATAAATGACTCAGATATTTCTATGCTTTAGGATCAATCATTAAAACAAATAGTGCAAGTTACACGGGTCAAGTCTTAGGACAGGCTTTATAGGAAGGAAGAGTTGCAGGTTTGTGGTTTTGTAGTCTCACCAGTAACTCATCCCATACATAGTTTAATATTTGAGATATAAATTATTCATGAACAGTTTTTAGTAATCAGTGAATTAGCCACTTGCAATTAAAAAAAATTGACCTCCTCTTGTATTTAATCTGAGTAGAGTCAGTGTCATTGCTGTGTGATTGGGTCTCATCTATTTTTATCTGTTCTAGCAGCTGTTTTGATACAAAATTGACAAAACCACCCTAGAAACCTTAAAAAAAGGTAAGTCATATATACTTACATATATATATATAAAAAAACAATGCAAGCCATCCAAAAGAAGAGTAAACCTTTAGCCCTGTGCACTGGGTCTGGCTGAGGTGCAGTTATTTTCCCCATAGCAGTGCTCACAGCGCTGTGCTTTGCACTGGTAGCTCACAAGTGGTATCACAGCAGTGTTTTGGCTACTGCTGAGGAGAGCTCCAGCAGCATCAGTGCTGTCTCTCTAAAATTCCAATCCCAGCTCCTGACCCCCTCTGCCAGCAGTCTGGGAGTGGGAAAGATCTTGGGAGGCGACAGTTTGGACAGCTGAGCCAAACTGATCAAAGGGATACTCCATACAGCCTGGTGTCTGCTCAGCAATAAAGGCTATTAAAGAGGAGGAGAAGAGGGGGGCATTTGTTATTTATGAAATTTGTGTTCTGGAGCAAGCATCACATGTACTGAAGCCCTGCTTCCCAGGAAGTTGCTGGACATACCTTGCTCTCTGGAAGTAGATTAAAAGTTTGGTTTTTTTTCTTTGCTTCTGCGTTCTCAACCTTTTCTATTTCTTGGTCAAACTGTGTTTATCTTGACCAGCAAGGGTTGTTTGCATTCTTATTTTTCCCTGCCTCCCCCACCGAG
Organism: Peucedramus taeniatus; assembly: GCA_013400575.1. Lineage (NCBI taxonomy): Eukaryota > Metazoa > Chordata > Aves > Passeriformes > Fringillidae > Peucedramus > Peucedramus taeniatus. Next base: position 28,839 of record WBNO01032415.1, on the reverse strand, counting down.
AAAGTGAGTGATAGAGAAACTTGGTGGGCAACTGGCATCCAGCCAAGGTCAACCCACCACACAGCCACCAGAAATATCTAGAATGCCAGATCATATACACCAAATATTTTGACACCTATACTTGGAAAAGTAATGCCATTTTAGAGGAGATGACTCTTCTGTTCCCTTAACAAAAATCGACTCAAGAAACAGTGACTTTAGAATGTGAATCCTAAGAATTAAAACATTTCAAAGAATTAAAAAAATATTCTTTGAAGATGTTTATGAGACAGAAACATGGATGATGCCAAATATCACTTTCTCCATTTTGCCAAGACTGCTTTGTTCCAGTGCCTCACTTTTTTCATCAGGCACAAACTGCTGACAGTATGTCAGTGTAATAGGAAAAGACATCATTTGGAACAGTTATTAATATAAAAACCAACCATGTCAGAAAAGGGTTAGCCATCCAAATGGACAATTTCAACAAGACACAATTAAAGTTGCATTATTTCCCTCCCTGGAGCTTAGAAAGAGGATAAATTTGCCTTGTGTTTATCTTTTTCACTTTGTCATTGAAATAGTTAACACTTAATTTTTTTTTTAAAAGCAGTTATACCATCTTATCTACCATACCTTTGATTTCTTCTTATCTTCATAGTTACTACAGTGTAAATATTGTTTGTTCATATAGATTACATTGGAGAAAAGATAATAGCAAAAGGCCCTGTGTTACCTTCTGTGTTAGATAGATGGGGGAGGTAGTGGACAGAGATGAGGAGTGTGCACTGAGACATTGAAGGCATTGTTTAGAGAGATAGAAGAACAAAAAGGCAATTTAAAATGAAAAAAAAAAACAACCCAGCTTATGAGGACAAGATTTCATAGAGAAAAGATGGCAGGTTATGTGAAAACCTGTTGAGATGTCACAGGGAAATGTAAGAAGATTCAGACTCTGGAATTTGACTAGAAGAAAAGAACTACCTTTAAGAGAAGTTTCAGTTAAGTTTCAGTGGAGTACAGACTGAAAATCTGATTTAATAGGTTCAAGAAGTAGGCTATAAGAGATTAATTCAGCAGGAAATTGTAGATGATGTAGACAGATAGAAATTCAATAAGCTTGGCAAGAGAGGGAAAAGCAGTCTGGATCCTAATGGCAGGAGTATGTGTGGAGAAGCATGGACATACAAAGGGTAAAAGAGACTTCTGCCCATATATTTCATCACAATTACTATAAAACAGTGCAATAGATTCTAGTAAGAACTGATTGCACTCCTGCCAAAACTTTCATTCTGGAACTCATTTATGCCCTGGCCTCTCCCTTAAAATTTTTCTTCTGGAAATTCTGAAAAAAAAAAATTATCTTCATTTTCTATTAAGTTTATTAATTAGGACAATTAAAAATTTGTTCTTATTGCTGGGTAAAATAATTTTTTTCCATCTATAGTAATTAATTCTTAAAATGATAGGAAAATATTTTGCAAATTTTTATTATTTTTTACTAAACCTTCAAAGGCAAAAACTTTTCCTCCCAGTCATCATTTTAAAGTGGTAAGTAAGAATTTAGTGTATTTAAAGGATAAAATGAAATTCAAATAAACAACAACATAAAATATTCATCTTGTTATTCTCAGGCATACACATCTCAGTTATTAGAAAGAGACAATTTCTATTAATATACTTATAACCATGCATTGCCTAACCTGGCTCTTATGTGATGGAATGAGAATATATATGATGGTTATCAGTGGATGTTTTTGAGAACCTTACTGGGGAGAAAAAATATATAATTTTGGCCAGTAACAGTCAAGCTAGCTCCACCTGGACAACGTATTGACATTCATACCTGACAAAGTGCCATATTTTCTGTGTCCAGCCAACTTAAAATTAGAATCTGGGAGCTTATGCCCTGTGTTTATAAGATGGTGAGTCAGCATCCAAGATAAGAATTCACATTGTGCGTGCCATAGTGTGCTGTGCCAGTGCTAAAAGTCCTGAGCTGGTGCATCCTCTAATAATTTTGGGTTTGTGCAAAAGTTAGTCTCAGAAGTGAAACTTGTTCAGACAACCCCCTCCCAACTTTGCTCAGTCTTATATATGACACTCTCAGATTTTCTTCCAGAGGTTTTCCAGAACTCTGGTGTTTCTTTTTGGTCTGCATTTCTCTGTTATTTTTTCTCTAATTGACATATTCAAAGCAGAGCCTAAGAATACAAAGATTATCCACTTCCAAAATCTTCTCTCCATGGACAGATCCATAGAGAATCTACTGATGGATGACAGCTTACTGTTCATTCTAATTATAATAAAGTGTAAATCTACTGACTGTGACAAGGGAAGTTTGGACCTTGTTTCCCTATAAACTTTCTCAAGTGTCTTCTGGAGGCACAGTGCCTCCCCAGCCACCATGTTTCACTAGCAATCTCTGAAAATGCAAAACAAAAAAATAATCCTCATGCATGTGGCACGTAAGTGGCAGAAGGCATATGTTTTAATGTAAATTAAACTGAAAGTTCTCAGACTCAACTGCCTGAAGTGTTGAGGAGTTAGATGATGGTGTATAATAGCTGCTCAGCCTTTTTCTTGCTTCTTGGAGGAGGCAGCATTGATTGGCTGGGCTGATTATAACCCTGCACATCAAAAAGGTGCAAGTTGTTCTTAACAGTAGAAAATCGGCTCTTGCATGTACAGGCTTAATGCATGATAAGCTATATAGCGTAGACATAAATTTTTTGTGCTTGAAATTGAAGTGAACTTTGCTTGTATCCATGTAGATATGGCCAGTAGCTGTTAGAGTCTGTTGCAGCTCATATTTATTGCTTCTAGTTAAAGTAAAAATCAGTGCCATGTGATTTTATTCAATTCAGGGAAAAAAAAAAAACTAATTGTCCTTCTGCCAAAGTTTAAGTGCTACATTTTTTCATTAGAATTTAACAAATGTTCATCTTAAAATAGACTGACAATGGGTCAAACTGTTCCATTTTATCTGTTATGAACTTAAAATTTATCAAAGCTAGTACTTGTTCTTTCCAAAGCAATTTGTATTTTCATTCCTGTATTTAACTATCAAATTCTCCTTTGCAACTACTGTTTAATAGCCACAACATCCTAAAATATTTGGAAAAGATCACTGCAACAGCTTTCTTCTTTCACCTGCCTCATCCAATGTGTTATGTAGATGTTTTAGGGCATTAGTATTGCTTATAAGTCTTTAATGCAGAAATACAGTACTTTAGGGAATATTCTTGAAGAAGATAGCTGCTACCTTGTCCAAGTTTTGCTATCCCTCTTTATCTTACCAGCCATGACCATTCCATGAATGGGCCTGATTCAAAGCCAGTTTGGAATGTAAACTAAATCTTCCTTCTCCCTTTAGATTTGTATTCTACTTCACCATTTGCAGACCCACATCTTGAGCAGGGACTTTTCTTGCTGTCGTAATATAACTAATGGTAATCTTGAGGAGGTAGGTGCGATCCAGTATGAGAAAGGGTATCTTAATCTTGCCCTCTCTTGGTAAAGTATATTAAATCCAGGATTTAAAAAGTAGACTAAGCATTGATGGGATTAAATGTATTACATATCTTTATAGAAGACACATTTATTCTTTCGTGTTCAGTGCTAAGTCCCATGTTGAACTAAATCCAAAAATGAGATGTAGATTCTGGTGTATCTTAAAATGTCGAACCAGATCTCTTGGTTCTTGCTTTGATGTGGCAATATTCTTTTAGTGCCTGAACAACATCTTGGGTAGAGGTGAAAATGTAACACAGAGCCTTTTAATTTCATTGTGTTATTTATAACAATTATCTAAATCAAATTAGAAGTAAATGGCTACTAATCTTTGTCTGTATGTGTATGTGTGCCCAACAATTCCTAAATGCCACTAGGAAATGAGAGTAATTTTGATATTAAAATGATTACTACCATTTTTTTAATAAACTGATGCGACTTTAGAAGTCTGTCCCTGATATCTTTCATGATTTAGACATCACACAAGCTGTAATTGTGCTATTAAAGGAAAGAGAGCTAATCTTTTTGCATTTGAAGTAAGCCCTCATCATCAGACCCGACAAAGCCAGACAGATCAAAAAAGAGTAAAAAAGAGCATTTAAGGAAATTAGTACAAGTGTCAGTTAAAAGGTAAAAATTAATGCACTTATTATTGAAATACAGTTGAAACCTGTGTTCTTTTCATTTCTTTGATATTGCTAAAGCATAAAACATTCAATTAACTTTCCATTGTGTTTGCGGGGTAGCAGGGAAAGGCAAACCATTGTCAGTGAAGTGTTAGGTGTGTAGGTGGTGTGTGCAAGGCAAAAATGATTAGATACAAGAGGAGGGTAGAGCAAAGGCTTTTAGTTTGCAGTTGACAAAGACAGTGAACTCCTTTACTGTGTTCCAGAACAATGTTCTTGCATGTGTACTTCTTTTCCCAAAGATATAGTGCTGGACCTCTGAGAAGGTAGCATGCTTTCCTTTCATCCTCACTGGGGAGCATTTCTTCTCCTGATTATTATTATCTACATCATTAAAACCTGCATGGTTTTGTACCTCTTTCCTAATAAAAACTGAATATGGATAAATTGGTACTATTTTGGACCATTGAATAATAGTACTTTGCAATATAAGTGAAATAGATACATTTAATTCATACTTTCAGCCATAAATATGAATTCCCATGGCTGTATTCTTTTATTCTTTGAAAGCTGTTATTAAGAGTGTTGATTTGTAAAAAACTGATTTAGGATATTTCAAAATAGATCGTCGATTTACAGCTGTTATATGTTGACAACACTGAAGCTGCAAATAATTTGTAGTAAGGCAGTGGCTTTTCCTATCCTTTGTGCTGTTTAAAGTGAAAGCAGCTTTTTTTTTCTTTTTTCTTTTTTTTTTTTTTTTCTTTTTTTTAATGAGAGTACTAGAATGATGTAAAATATATAGAGGTAAAATTATAAAAAACCACATAAAGCAGGAATCCCTTGAACCCATTCAGCTGGCTTGCTAACAAAACCTTCCTAATACATGGAGATGTTTTTTCTCTCCTTCCACCATCCCTATATTTTATATGGATTTTAGTAATATCAAGTCTATGCTGTAATGTTCAATATGATTTAATTAAAAGAAGGATTTGCTAATTGGCATAAAATGTATGTGTGATTATTTTTCCATGTATTTATGATTTTTCAATAAGAGAACAGCTGCTAAATATTTTCTTACATGCTGATTCCACTTAATCAGCATTCTTCTTAATGTAAGCAAGAAAAGTTAGGAATTGTGTTTTACAAATATGTTCCATGAAAACATCAGCATGATGACAAAGTCATGCCCTTTGGGGTACAAATGAGCAGATTTACCACAAAACATTTCTATATAGATAGGAGATAAATCTTACTTTAAAAATCTCTTGCAATATTGAGCACCTTCCAAGCCAAATGTGTACTAGCACTTAAAGAAAATATTACCAGTTTTAACACCCAAACTCTCTCGATGTTTTGATTACTATTCCTATTAATATGCACATGATAGAAGTTAATGCCACACTGACAGATTTAATGCTTTGTAAATGTGCTGAATTAAACCAGAAAGGTAAAAGCAGCCATTACCCTAAGACCTAAAAGAGAGACACTAATCAGCTGTCTTTTTTCCTCCTATCATTTTTACAGATGACTGGGAATACAGGTTTTATTTAAAATGCAAGGCTGGAAAAAGCTTAGCCACAGGAAAAAGAAAAGGTCTTGACCCTTAGATATTGATCTCATTCTATTGATTACAAGAGATGAGGGTGGTGGGACTTTTAAAAAATGTAGTCCTAAAAAAGGCACAAATCAGATTTGGGTAAAAATCAGACTGTGCTTTGTTATTTACAGGACTAAAGAGTTCTAGAATAAAAGATAATGTGGGTGGAGATCAGGGCACACATGGACTCCAGAGCTGATGCTCAGACCTCATAGACTCAGAAGCCAAAAGTCCTTGCCTTCCCTGGCAGGAGTGTTCTGTCAGTAGACTATACTGACATGGAAGCTGGGATATCTGGCAAGGCTGGGATCCACAGTTGCTGATAAATTCCCTACTACAGGCAAAGGGGTGCTTTGCTAAAGCTTATTTCCTCTACAGCCATGCTGAGCAAGAAATCAAGAGGAAAAAGAGCCCCCAGCCTGTGGCCTTTACAGGAGAAAAGGTGACAAACAAGGTTAAAACCTTGTGTCTTGTACCGAATTTTGGGAGTCAAGTGGAAAACTGGAAGTTTCAGGGGCAAACAGAAAGGAAGAGTATTTGGCATGTTATTATCCAAAAGAGGCTTTTAAAAGGCTCTCAAAATCCTAGGACAAGTAAGCCTATGTAGTACAACTTCTCTGAGAAGCATTAAATCTACATGAATCCTGAAGGGCCTGATTTACTCGAGCAAAAGGCTCCATAATTCTTATTGTCAAAGAACTGAAGCATTTCTGTAGATTAGTGGGAGGAAGAACTTCTCCCTTGTAATGTGCCAGGGCCACAAAGAATACACTGTAGGTACCTCGACAAATGGAAACATAAAATAAACACAGAAAAACGTGTAATCCCAGGCAGTAATATATATTTTAACCTAAACTACTGCTCTACTTTCAGTGTGTCTACTTAGCTTTTCCACACTGCATAGCTCAGGCTGCTGAGAGGAGTTTCCCCATGCTTTTGCTAAGGGAGCACAGTGTGCTAGATAGTTTCTCTGCATAAGCCTCTTATAGACCTGTGGAATTCTGCAGTAAGACTCTCTTAAAAAATATTTAAACTATACAATATTTGTTGAAGGACTTCTAACCAACAAATCCTGACCTGCTAAATGGGCAGATGTTCTAAGACCCATCTGGCAACATGCTGTTCTCCCCTGCTTCATATAATACTCCATTATCTTTTGGGATTCTCTGCAGATATGCAGATATCTCTGTAGATATGTTCTCTCTGCACAAACAAGCTTCTGCCATCGACATTGCTTCCATGTGCCATTTGATCTGTCCAGAGAGGAGGTCACAAAGTGTCTATAACTGGTAAAACAAGGGTCAACCACTCTCTTCAGGTGAGATAGGGCTAAAAATTTGCATATAAAATATGTTTCAGCTTTAGCAATCTATAACAACACTTAGCAGCAATCATGAATCTGGACATCCAGCATTTCGAGGCTGCAATCCCACAGGATCTGGGCACAGGACCTGGAACAGCACAGTGCTTTGCATGGGGTGGTTGAACACTGCTAAAATTCAGGGTAGCTTAGTCTTAGTAGGTAACATGGTCTAACCTCACTGTACTGCTGATAGTGATCCACTGTCTCAGATCTCTCTATGCACCCTCCCAAAAAATACCCTACACTATCATGCTAAGTAGCCTGTTCTCATTACAGTGTGCCTTCACCACAGCTCTCATTTAATTTTTATTGTCTAAAGACAACTCTGGATAATATGTTCTCACATAGGTATTTAGTTGAAAAGAGATCCTGAATTTTAAAAGCCAAATCTCTTTCCAAACTATTTTCCTCTAGAGTTTTTATTAGCTGCAGTGTCATCTGCTAATTCTTCTATGAGTGACCCACTTCACAGTGAAGTTTTAGTGCTAACAAACAAGCAAAAAAAATCTTGCTATAGAATCAAAGATTAAATCAAATTGCTTAAAGATTATATTTTTTAATCAGCAGTTACTTTTGCCTGGTTTCTTCCTCATCAAAAGAAATCTGTGAAATTTTAAAAGACTCAGAATTTCCTTTATATAACAGATGAAAAATAGGACTTTTTTTTGTGTGTGCTCCTATTAAACTAGAACATTCAGGACAGCTGATTTCATCAATAATAAACTCCCTTTGCAGCAGTTAGTGACAAAAAGTGTTTCTCAAGGGAAGTAAATATTTACTTACATATTTATAAACTTTCTCAGTGCTCTTTATGAAACTCAGCAACTCATACAAACTAAAGTGGCAAATTAGACAATGCACAGTATAATAGATATTAATATTTTTCTTTTACCTGTCTTTTTAAGATCTAAGATGAGAAAAGTGTAAAAGTCCTAATGTGAATTCAGGAGCTACAGAATTGGTTTGGGCTTTACTTGCTTGTTGAGTTTTGGCTGCCTTGTCTTACCCACATGCAGCCTGGTTTCTGCAGCACAGCTGGGAAACACATTTGCTTCAGGTGCAAACCACACCAGCCCAAAGCTGTGGAGAAACTCCCCTGCTCTGGAATCAGACTGGCTGAGCTGAGGGGCTGTGAAGGAGCAGCTCAGGCAGCTCTCACCTGTCTGGAACAAGATCATTCCCTTGCTTCAGAAGGGCACCATAAATATACAATCCATTAAAGGCAGCAAGGTGCTTAGACATTACACCTATCCTTGAAGAGAGAAAGGAGTGTGGGGTGGGGAAATGAAAGGCTGCTGTGACAGCAGCACAGGCTCACAAGTATTGTTGTAACACCCATGGCTGGGAATTACGGGGGGCCCTCCAGCCTAGCTGTATATCACAAACAGGAGAGGAGTTTTTAAGGGAACCATTTAATCTTCAGAGACAATTTATGGGCCTTCTGCTGCCAGGGCCTCAGCCACCCTCTCCCATCATCTCCCCTAAAGCCCAGCCCTGGCTCTGGCTGTGTCCTTGCCTCTGTGAGCACTGGGTGTGGATGGCAGTGCTGGGGCTCAGGTGCAGTGGCAGGGGGTCCCCTGTCAGCACTCAAGGTCACCTGAGTCCTCCCTCCCCTTTTTCATTTATTGATTTTTTAGTCACTTGGGGCTGAGGTACCTCCATGTGGTCTGGATAAATAAAAGTTTTCAGACCTCTGCCTCAGCAAAGTTCCAGTGCAGAAACCTGGGCTTCTGTGACTGAACCCTGGAAGATAGAATCTCCATTTAAAAATCAGTAAATTAATGCTTGCAAAGATGCTGTATAAATCTGTACCTAATAAGTACAGTAGAAAGCTATTAGTTTAACCATCTAGCCTCCCTTATTGCTCTGCCACCCTTATGATAATAATGATGAGTAGAATGGCAAAAGAAATTGAGCCATTTTTCCTGCTGAAATGCATTGAAAGAGCTGATACTTCTGTAGGAAAGGAGAGAAAGAAGGTAACTTTTTCCTGTAAAAAGAAATGGACAGGGAGTGAAGCTAGCATTTATTACATGAATATATTATTCTAGTGAGGTTCATTATTTTCTGTTTCTGTAGGCAGGAAAAGAAGTTCTGTTTAGGGGAGGGCCAGTTAATTGAATATATTTTTCACCTGCAAAAAATGTAGGGCAAAAGAAATATAAATTCACTATAAAGTTAATATTAGGCAATTTAATTTTTTTCTTAAGTGATAGAAATGAAGACAGAAACAAAGGGAATACTGAAGTAGAACTCATATTTGGAGAGTTAATTCCCAGAAAAGACAAAATTATATGCATGGAAGGTAAGTCCTGCAAAAGGACCAGGTGTTTCTGAGCCTTGTTCCTCTCCAAATGCATTCAGTACTACACACCAGAAGTGTAAAGACCAAAGGAAGAGGTATATAAAGCTCTATGATTTTATTAGACAGTTCTCTTGTAAAAAAGAAAGTAGAAGTAACACCAGTATAACAGTGACAACAGGATGTGCCTTTTGATTTTGTTGTTGTTTGAGGGTACTGGCCAAAGATTTCATATCCCAGCCTTGGACCTCTCATGCCACTTACCTGGAAATTCAGGTTCCAGATATCCATGTATTTACAGGTATGCAGGTGGATCTGTGCACAGGCAGACACTTGTATGCATCACATTGTGAAATCATTGTGGTCTAGCCCTGTCCAAAAGTTGTGGATTTGTTACAGGCTTTCAGAATGTATATTTTCAATATTTAAGTGTCACCCAGGGGCTACTCTATGTTTTCTGCTCACCCATCCTGCCCAGCCTTACAGACACACTAATTTATGTCCTGATCCATGCTCTGGGAATTAGTGTCATGGCACTGAATAAGATTGTAAAGAATTTTTTTTTAACCTCTGCATGTTCAAGGTACTTATCTTGTTGCATGAATATGGATGATAGTTTCCTATGAATATGGAAAAGACTAGGGAGGGATGGGTCAGTGTTTAACTGCTCTTAACCTTTCCACCAAGCTGACCTTACCAGGATATGATGCATAGGAGGGGTCGGTCATAGCTGATTTTCTGTTAGAATGCCATTAGTAATTTTTTGCCACATATGTTTGCCCTAAAGCCTTGTTTGCCACCTATATAATTATTAGAAGACTCTTATCATTGTATTTGAAATTCTAAGTTGACACTTATGTCATAGTACTATGGCACGGTATTATGTTTAATTTCTCTTTTGTTAGTCTCATTTAATGTACTGAAGAATTATGCTCAAAAGAAGATCCCACACACTTCTTTTCCTTACCATTAGCAGCTCTGTATTTTTCCCCTACCTGTTAGAAACATCAGTTTAAAAAAGAAAATATGTAACTATAGATTTGCATGTTCAAAATATAAGGTGTGTAAACACCTAATTTCATGTGTTTTCTCAAGGAAGCAATAAGACATTGATATTTTCCTGATAGATAAAAATAATAATCCAGTGGTATTACAGGATGATGATACCAGATTAATTGTGCTTTGGTGCACCATGTCAGTCTGAGCTGTTTGGCACAAATTATGTTCACTTGATCCCTGTACAGAGCAAACAGTAATTGAAAGATTATCTTCATCCTCCACCCTGGCAAATTTACTTGGGTGTTTCCTGCAGTGCTCCCTTTTATCCCAGAACTCATGGGTGAGGTTCCTCTTGATGAAACCTCATAAGGAGGTGTTAAATAGCAGAAGACTGGGTTTACCTTGGAATGGAAAATCCTGATGCAGCCATGAAATGGCTATCTGTGAACAGGGTCACACTGTGTGGAACTGGAATAGGAAGAGCCTTCGGGCTCTTCAGGTGATGTTTAGGTCTCCATATGGTTGTACCTATCTCTTGTGAAATCTTGAAAATTCACATCAGCATTTGGTGCCCATGGGGAGGATGCTCTGGGATGCCTTCCTGTAAGACTGCAGAGTTGAAAATGTATCATGTTCCTGGAATCCTTCTTAAAATTTTATTTATTATTATTTTCACAGTTTCTAATGGAGTTTTTGGAAGCAGAGGAATGTAATAAGAAGTCACAAAGCAGCAGCACTATTCAGCTACTATATAAGGGGTGGAAATGAACTTTTTCTTACTAGCTATTTTGTACTTAACTATGTATTTTGGAACAGTTGAAAACTTTTATCCACTTGCTGCAGATTGCTATCTTGATTATATGTTCCAATTTGAAGCAGTTTTATAATGGCAACAATCCTGGCTTACCACTGTCCTTCATCTGCCGTTCTCTAAATACCTAAGTTTTGCAACAAATTTGTCAACCTGTAGATATTTTGCACTCCTTTCAGTGACTGAAAACTGATGTACCACAAACATAAGCTGGTTTTCCAGAGAAGATGAGTAAGCACAGAAAGGTCTGATTGGTTTATTGGGCCCGTGTGGTTAAGGTGTGCCAATTTCTGTAGCCAAGAGCAATGAAAAGGAATGGTTAGCTGCAGATGTGTATCTGTTTCTAGCCTAATAGATGAGGTTTCCAGTTGTATTAAACTAGCAGAATTTTACAGAAGTCTGGATTGGAACTGAAATTTGCAGATTTAGATTCACAGTAGGAGTTTGCTTGCCCGTAAGCAATTATAAATATAGCGAACACAAATGGACACTTTTGGTGGCAGTGTCTTTGAAGTCAAGCCCACATGTTTAAATAGTTGTGGTTAACAGGCTTGCAGGTTAAACAGAAGTATGGTTATATTGTATTTGCACTAGTAGTAAGGTACTTAGCTCAGCATTGTTATTTTTATTTAAACTATGCATTTCCAAGATAATTCAATTAAGATAATTTTGTCATTGTGTTAATTGCTGTGGATATGTATTGCATAATACAGAATAGCTTTTGAGCAAATTAAGTCCATGCTGCTGGGACTTCTCCTATTCCACTTAAAGGTTATCAGTTACTACATGGTATACAGAGTAGACATATCCACAGTTGCTATCCTGCAGAGTTTATAGCTTAAACATGCAAAACAGGTAAAGAGTAGAGAAAGAGAGAGATTCCCATGATCTAAAATCAGCCATGGATGATGTGCACAGCCTGTAGGATCTAGGCACTGCTCCATCCATATTGCTGTCCCTTTGGAAGAGCAGTCTAAAACAGATTAAGATACTTACTCACACTTGCACAAAAGGTTTTTTTCTGTTTTTTTAAAAAAATATTATTGTAAAGTAAATGTCAGCTATTCCATCTGCCCCTCAAAATAACCATCATTAATTAGCTGATTTATTTTAGACGTTGCAGCAGAGGTGGATTTTTAAGGATAGATTTCAAAGAAGCGAGGACAATTGCCTGACAGCTCAGTTCAGGGAGGGCACTCCATGTGTGAGGGGCAGGGTGGAGCTGTGTGTGAGAGAAGCTGACAAACAGCAGAGAAGATTGTTATTGTTGGTGGATTTGAAGGAAGAGTGTGAGTGTGTGTGTGTATGCGTGTGTGGAAAAGAGAAAGGGAAATGCAATTAGAGACAAGAACAGACAAATAAAGAAGGGTGGAGTTTTGAAGAGCCTTGAAGCTGAGGACAAGAGGCATGAACTTGCTGTTTTGAAACCAGAAGGGATTGAAAGGGGGATGAGTGATGTGGTCAGAACATACAAGGATTATAACCTTCAAGAAGAAAAAAAAAAAATAATAAATTAATGGTGGACTATTTCTTGATAAGCTCAGAAAGCACAAATTGACAGAACAACCTCTGCTTCCAAAACCTTTTAGAAGCAGAACAATTTTTGGGGAAGAAAAGAGAACAGAGATGGCATCCAAAATAGCACATTAAAAAAAAAAAAAAGTCTGAGCAAGGGCATTTGCAGTGCTAAAGCAGAATGTTAATTGAAATCCTACTGTGCCAACAGGAACATTGGAAAGAGACCAGTCAGGATTAGACTAATTAAGATGTCTTTAAAAGAAAGGGGAAAAAATCTACTGAAAAACTGAACAGGTTGGATTGTATTAAAGAGGAATTTACCAAATGCACAGAGAATCCTTAAAGAATTTATAAAGTGTGTCCATCTTGAAAAACATGAATTGAAGTAGACTGGAATGTTGATACAGTTAAAGAAAAGCTGTCTTCTGAGTATCTCTGAAATCTTGTGGTTGGGAATGTGCTCCAGCACATTAGCTCCTTGTCCCCTGTATTTTTATTTTGAGGAGAGATGCCAATAGCTGCTTTATGAAAGTTGATGGCTTCTGCATAACCCATTGTAGTGGCTTTTTCTGACATAGAATGCTCACGATTCAGGCCCCCCTCTTGCCTTGTCATCACTTGCTCCCATTTGGCTTTGTGTGCCTGGCTGTGGAAAGAGGCAAAGTGAGGTTTGTTCTTGAGCTGGAAAAGGGAATTTCTTTTATTTTTATTAAGGTAAGGATATTGTCTAATGTGATCTTGTCACAGCTATGATAGGAAGTAAATGTCCTTCTTTCTGAGCTATCACTAAATGGTGCTGCCAGGCAGCACAAAAGGGTTTGTGTGGCTCTAGAACATGGCCATAAAGATGGAGATAGTGTTTGAACTTGCCTTTGCTAGGACCAGCAGCACACACAGATTTGAGTCTGAGACCACAGGCAGAAGCAGTGTTTGCCAGGCAGCTTCCACAACTGGAGCTGATGACCCACATCCAAGCCTTGTACAGCCCTGGGAAGATAACCATTGCTCCTGACATTACAGAGTGATAATGGCATTTGACAGAAGAAACCATGAATATTTTAATCCTTTAAAAGGAGTAAGGAGTATGTCTAGTGTTGAGTCAAGCTGTTTGAATTATTCAGTGTGAATAAGTGAGCCAATTTATTGGACCTTTTCCTTGTTCACAGATCACTCATAACCTCATCTTTCTTTCCATGGCCAGAGTTGCTTTTCTCAAGTTTTCTGCAAATAGTTTATACAAATGTCAGCCAATGGAACTTGTGATCTCTTTCCTTCAACCATTATTAGCTGTTAGCTTTGCATAATTTTCCAAATTATTCCTTTTCAGTATTTGGAGGGTAGGAATTTTGAAGTGGGGGAAAAAATGAAATAGTGATTCTAAAATAAATATATAACTGTACAAATATTGTTCCATACAAAATTTCAAATATAGACATATGTATAGTTGTGCAAAATGAAGATATTATCTATATAATTATAAGAGCAAATAAGCTCCTAAGTGACAGGTGGATTTTACTGGGGTTTGAATTGTGTAATAGCCCCAACAGGAACCTTCTCAGACTGAGTGGTCAGAACCACTTGTGCTTAGCCCTGAAAATGTCTCAGCTATCCAGAAAAACATGACATCTACACTTAATATGTTCAGCAATAATTTAAAAACCTGTCTGTGCATTTTATTGGAGCTGAACAATCGCAAATTCGATGAAGAGTGACTATAAATGGTACTAATATGGTTAAATCAAAGACAACTCTGAGGAGTGTTTCAGAGTCTTGATTTTACGCTATTCAAGTGTCTTGAGTTTTGCATTGGTATATTTATTTATTTACCAAAGCCAGAGTCTTTCTACAAAAATACTCTCTGTGATGATATTCCTGGAAGGTCTGCAGCTTGTCTCACATTTATACATATGTGAAGTCAACCCAAACAAGTAAGTGCATGTAAAATCTGCATACTGACACAGTACCTTTCTTAAAATCTGATATGAAGCTATACACAATAGGAAAGCCAGAATCTTTCTGTAAAATTGCACAGAGGGTAAATCCCATTCTAAGCCATTTATCTAAGTAAAATGGAGTGTACAAGGTACTAAACTAGCCTGACAACCTGTATTTAGTGTAATGATTTATTTGCTCTTTGGCAAGCTCTAACCATTTACTATTAACTATTGCAGAGGAAAGGTAAGGTTATTATTACCTCATAAAGTAAATAGTGATACTTAACAAAACAGAACATCTGCCCCACTTATTAAAATATTTTGACAGATTTAAATTGGTTAACATTTAATCTCATTTGTAATTATGGGAAGCAATAGTATGTGTTCTGAAGACATGAAAATAAATATTTTTGTGATTAGGAAACTTGTTACACTCCAACAATAATTTTTTTTCTCAGGGTTCTTTTCTTAATCTGAAAATAATGTAGACATTACTTTGGCATTCTTGTAAATACTGAGGCTACTTGGAACTAAGCCTACTAGTTTTAGATAGCTTAAAAACCCAACTTTTGTTTATTTTACTGGCATATAAAAAAGGGAAATACAAAAACAGCTTTCTGTGCTTAACAAAATAAGTTGATATATGGGAATCTAAGGGGATAGGTCACAGTGTTTTCATGCTTTGAGAACAGAATTTGACTGCTGAACTATTAGATATTTAAAGACTAGTGGATTTTCAAAGAGAGACTGAAATTCTTCTATTTGAATATTTTAAGTGCTGAGGACATAAACTGAATACTAACCCAGTAAAGGAAAATCATTCCTTTTCTTCTGGACCTGTTGTTTGGTCCCATCCACTACATGGCCATATGACCACAAGTGGGTTGTCCCAGGATGGGAGGCAGGAGCAGGCAGACAAGAATAGCCAGACCTTCCCTGTCTGTGATTCTGTTGATTCACATTTGATTGAAAAGACTCTGTAATTATGACTTAAGATGTTGAACCCAGAAACTTGAGCTAGGCTGTGCTTTTGTAACTTCAGTTGATGTACCTCTCTGGCAAATAACTCACTCCTCTGCAATTTTTCCACCTTTCCTCCCCCAAGCTTGTCTATATGGAAGTATTTTTCTTGTCTATATGGAAGTTTTTTGCAGTCACTTTTTTTTTTTTTCTCTTAACACATTTGCACAGTATTCAGCATAGCAAGGTCTGTTTCTCAGCTGAAGGTTATCTGTGTGGAACACAGTCTCAAAAAATTTGGATATGACTTTCTGGAAGGGGAACTAGTCTGGTTTACACCAGCTTCATCATTACATGTGGCAGAATGTCCGAAATCTCTCTGCTCATCAACTTTGTTTAATACAGCACTTTTCCTACACCGCGTCAAAAGCATTTTAAAGAACAATAGCTACTGAGTTGAATAATCAATTATAGATAATAATACAGTGCAGCACAGATAGTACAAAGTGTATAATTATAGTATTTGATTTGGTTCTGTTAGAAGTCAGTGGCAATTTAACATTCACATCATCAGCGGAAGCAGGAAGCCCAATGTAGATAAATGCTCAGCATATGGTTAGTTGTGAAGTCTGTCTCAGCTATTCAAATGTCCTGTAAGATTTCAGCTTAAGCTGGATCTTTTTATGTTAAGTCTTGTCTCAAAGATGATTTAGAGCAGTTTAAGGTAATAATGGTTTATCCTTTTTCAGTTTTTGTATTGACTTTCTGACCTCCCTGTGGGCTGTACCTATATTTAAAATATCATCTAAGGTTTGTCACTACAACTTGGAATTTAATTTATTTGGTGGACTTTACCAGTTCTAGAAAAAAATATTCAGAAGTAAATTGCCATTTTATCATCATTTCTTACGTTCTTAGAAATTAATGAAAGCAACTTTTCCTGAGGAGTCCTTCTCACACTTTTCTTTTAACCTAAAACTTACAACTAATCCTAATATACAGAAATGTAAAATATGTAGCTTAGTTGTGACTGATGATGTGATTTTCATGGCCTTGTTTGTACTTCAGACAGATAAATTCAGGCCTTTCAATCTGCTTTCTGCTGCAAGCATTTTGGAAAGTGTTTTTTCAAATTGTATCTCGGTGAACTGTAGAACACAGAGGCTGAAGATCCACTGTCCCCAAAAATTTGAGCTAATAAATCTTGATTGCATGACTATTCTGAGAAGAGGTCTGGAGAGTGTTTATATCTAGATTTAAATGAATACTCATTTAAATAGGAATTTTTTTCATTATTCTCTCTGCAAAATGAACGAGTTTTCAGAGTACTATCTGAGAGTCTTTCCCTTCTGTGTGTTCTTTGTGCCGTTCTGGTTTTTCATGTCTGTTTTTGTATTCCATGCATATTTTTTAGTCTACCTTGATTTAGTTCAAACATCCAACTTTTTTCTGTGACCTTTCTAACATGATCGTGGGACTAAAAGCAGTAGGACTAATCATCATAGACAGGCTTAGACCCATGAATTGTACATATTCCATCAAATTTTTCCTAATCTCCACATTAGTCCCCCAAGTCATGATTCCATCTTTGCCTGAATAAGGTTTTGAGTATTTCTTTGTTTTAGCCTGCTTGGAGCTAACTCAGAACCCTAAGGAATAACTTCTTAAAAAAATAAATAACATTCTTTTCACAAATTTAATTTATTTTGCATACAAGTTGTTGGGTTTTTGTTAATCTAGGCCTAGCATAAGCATATAAGTGCATATACTGAGTGCTGTGTTCAGCTCTGTGGCCCCCAGCACAAGAAGAAGTTGATCCTGTTGGAGTGAGTCCAGAGGAGGGCCATGAAATCTAAAGCATTTCTCCTGTGGAGAGAGGCTGAGAGAGCTGAAGTTGCTTGGCAGGAGAGGAAAAGGCTCCAGGGAGGCCTTAGTGCACCTTCCAGCACCCAAAGGAGCTCTACAAGAAAGGTGAAAAGGGATTTTTTACAAGGCCATCTAATGATAATAATATGGGTAATGGCTTTGAACTGAGTCTAGATTAGGTTAAAGATCAGAAAAAATTTTCTGTGAGGATGGTGATGCATTGGAACAGATTTCCCAGGGAAGCTGTGGGTGCTGGAAGCGTTCAAGGCTGGGCTGGATGGGGCTCTGAGCTACCTGGTCTAGTGGAAGGTGTCCCTGACCATGGCTGGGGTTTTGAACTAGATGTCTAAGCTTCCTACCAACCTAAATAATTCTATGATATAGTCTGTGAACTTCTTAGTTTGTTGCTTTGATTTTGTTTTGTTTTGTTTCTCTCCTGAGTTTAAGCTATTTTCTGTGTACGTGAATTTTGAAACTGCTTTAAACACCTGTCAGTGATACATCTCCTCTGCATAAAGTGTATAGGTGTGCTCTTATAATCAAGTCTTAAGAGAGCAGTGGGTTAAGAACTTTGTTTGGCCAGCCATCTGGGAAGAGCAGAATCTGGCCTCAGTACAGCACATAGAAATTTGGAGTTCTTACTGTCTGGATTGCAAGCTTCACATCTAGCCTTACAGATAATAAAAACTTCAAAATATTAGCCCTTTTACTACTCCTAGGCGGTTAGTTAATTTTTCCTCCCTTTTTTTTTTTAAATTTTTAATTTTTTTCCTTCCACACTTGTGTTTTTACAAGAAAAATAGATGTTCCTACCCTAAGTAATTGCCACCCTTCTTTTACAGCCTTACAGCTCCATAAGATGAGCTATTGTGCTAAATAATTAGCACATGCCATTCAGAATATTATAAGAATTATATGCAACATCAAGCAGGAACTATACACTGACAAAAAACCCTATTTGCTCTGAAGTTGCACTAAACAGAAATTAGGTATTAGCAACAGGTGCATTTAAAACAAGTTATTAATTGTTAAGGGAAAAAAAAGAGAGAGAACAGTGTCCTATTCAACCATTAACACAGTAAAGCATTTTAAAGTTTGCTGTGGTTTGAACCATAACCTCTTTGAAAATATCCTTTGTTCATTTGCATACACAAACATTAATCGAACACAAAAATGCATTTACATAAAAACTACATTGTGATTTATAATTTATTAAGTGATTGTGGCTGAGATGTTATTGGAAACAAAGAAAACAGCTATATTTAAATGGCAGGTTCCAAGGGAATATAATATATATAAAATTTTTAATAAGGAAGACAAAATATTTTCTTTCTAGCATGTCACTAATTAATACAGATTTTCTTTTTTATATACTTATTTTTAATGGAATTTTGTGTTTTGTGATGAGCTGTACTACAGTATACTGGAGGCCCTGGAGATTATATTCTCTGCTTAAATAGTGTGTAAATGATATTGCAAAATATAACCTTACATTGTCCAGCTAACTTGGTAGGTTAAACTTATTAGAAGATTTCTGCAAGGTGTACCTTTCTTGTGGATTCCAGTTGAAGATGGGCACTGAGCCATACAAATTAAAGTAATTTTGGCATTTGGAAACAAAAGTCAGTGCACTGGGGAAACTAAGATGATTGGAAAGGTCTCTGATGAAGTCAAGTAGCAGATGAACAAAGAGATTTTACATTTCAGTTTTGGGATGAGATGCCAGTTTTATGGCACTGGAAATACTGGTAGAGATTTTAAAAAGAAATTTAGTCCTTTTTGTGTCTCCAGATCCTCTAGCCATCCCTGCCTGTGCAGAGCACAGGACTTGGCTAAGGCAGTTTCAGCTGCATCCTGGGATCTCCAGAACATTCCTGCAGCAGAAATGCACCTCCCAAGTTTCCCTTGGCATTCCGAGCACAAGTTATTACTGGGAGGTGAGGAATGGCTTCAAAATGTCTCAAGGAAAGACCCTAGGCCTTATTTACTTTGAAGTCATTCCTTGTGTTCTCCCTCCTTAGCACCCTCCAGCCTCAATTTGTATCTAATGCCGGGTTATTCCATGGGCTCTTTCCTGCTCTTCCAGTAGGCTTAGCATTTGTTCAATCTGTATTTGAACTGACTGTATTTGCATTGTCCTGCAGGCTGTGAGACATATGGTCCATTGAGAGCACAGGAGGGAGAGTCCTGGAGCCAGCTTTGTGTTCAGAGCCACTTCAAAGCTTTTCAATTCTGTAGGCAAAATTTAAAGGGATAAGGAGCTGTAGTCCCAGTTGGATTTTTCTGTAGTCGGGAGAAGGAACAGTAAGACAGGGAGAAGTCTGGACAATCATGCTTGCTGCTTCTGGAAGGAGGGGAGGATATCTGGGGGATGGCTGACCAGCAGCAGCCTTTTCTCTCCCCCTGCACTACAGAACCTGACTTTTACACATTCTGAGCCAGTCCTCAGAGCTAACTGGTGTGGGTTCCAGGGATCTGGCTAAAACAAATAAAAAATCCCGAAAAACAACAACAACAAAACAAAAAACCCTACCAAAAAACCCCAGCCCCGCCCCTCTCCAAAAACCCAAAAACAACCCCCAAAAAAACCCCAAACAAACAACAAACAAACAAACAAAAGATCCCAAAAAACAAAACCCAGTCACAAGTCATCGTCAGTATCCTTCATGGTCATAACTGTCTCTGGCAGTCACTTGATAAAACAAGCTTGATCCCAGGGTTGAAATGGTCTTTAAACATTTTTTGATCAAACTATTTAGGGAGCAGCTGAACTCCAGAGAGGTTCTTGTTGAGCATGTGCAAAATGCAGTTGCACTAAAGGCTTAGTAAGTGACCAAGAGTGAAAAAATTTCCACAGTGGAACCATAAGATTCATCAGTGACCAAAAAAGCCCCTGCCATGAATGATTCACTATGTGAAGCAGATGGCAAATAGCAAAAATTTTAACCCAAATTTACTGAAGTTTGGCAAAATTTATGACCAGCTTTGTATGATGTCTTACCTTAAATCAGAAGTTGCACCGTTAATTGTGGCTAAAGGTGGTCTCTGAACTCGGTACTTTGTGAATGCCACTGGCTGTTAACCAGGGCACGATTTGCACCCTCAGCAGCAGACTGCAGGTCCCTGAGTTCTGTGGTGGATCAAACACATTATTCTTTAAATTATCCTGCTGAACTATTAAGACAGAAATGACGTTTCAATAGTCCTGTGTGTTTGGTGAAGCGAATATTACCTTATAATTTTCTTTTGATAACACCTTTCTAGACCTTCCAGAAAGCTGAAATTAATTTGATTATTAAAAGTTCATTTTGGGCATATGTTCTGTATAAATTTCTTTTGGGCCTGGGAGGAAACTGTGTAGAAGGCAAATGAAACTAAATTATAATTTGTGGTTTGCTGCCCTTACAACATCTCAAGCCTATGAAATTTCAGATGGATTTATTGATACTTTGAAAAATATGTAAAAATAAATAATCAGCTGTCACTCTCCATATATGTGCTCTGTTTTCTTTAACCTTCTTATGCCAGATTCTATAAACTCCAGCAAGACATTCTGTATGCTATGTACAGCTTGGCAGCTCTAATGACACACATTAAGACTTTTGGCAAAAAATGTTTGGAAAGCCCCATATAACAAATCCTTCAGATTTTTTTTTTGAATAAAATAGTTCAAGGTGGCAAATTCCATGGAAAATGTTTTCCAGAAGGCTGGGCAAGCAGCTGCAGGCTGTCCTGTTCATGCTTGTATGAAACTCCATGGTGAAAACATCTTTCAGTAGTAAGGAAGTTAATACAGTAAATCAATTTACTCTGTCTACATATACAGTCATAGACTTTCACAGAAGTATTTTAAATGAATTTTTAATATGGAATTACTCTTTTCTGATTTTATTTTCCTTCCCCATTCTTTGTCTTTAAGATCCCAAAGGACAGTGTTCATCTCTGTAACCAAAAACTAGGATTCTTTCTGACCATGACTATGCTTGTGTGAAATTTCATAAATGACAGAAAAGCTCTTCTGGACCATCAGTTGCATGCTTGAATTGTCAATGGGCCTGTTAGACACAGAATAAGGGAAATAAGGGAGAAGCCAGGTATATTAAAAAAGATCAGATTTGTAAATGACTTTTGGTTATGTTTTTCTTGCTCATAAGTGATGTATGGAGCTGTGCTGAAGGTCAATAGTCTGAAAATTTGAGTGAAAACTTTTGCAGTTAGAAGATCAGTTTTGTTCATATACATGCTTTCAAATTCCTTTTAAAGTCACAATAGAGAATCCCATTGTGAAATTTATCATTAATTCTGAATTAATATTAACTATGTTTAGTGTCTGGAGAAAAAAAAAACTGAGTGAGCATAACTTCTATAAAATCTAGGTATTGTTTGTGACAGGTGAAAGCATAAAAGTACTCTTAAATGTGTTAACTGCAGCAGCAGTTCCTGATGCTATAAAATATGACATTAATGATTAAATATAAAAATAACTACATACAATTTTAAAATTAATGTTGAAAGTTATGAGAAAATTTGTTATTTAAGAGGCAGTCAATAATACAGCTACCTGGCCTGATATTCAAATAATTATTTGAGAGTATAATTAATACTCTCAATGTGCCTTGTATTAAATGAATCTGTTGGTCTTCAGCACCTGAATATGGCTGAACAGGCTGAAGACATCCTCCATGCCTTTGCCATGGCTGTCACAACAGAAGTTACCACTACTTCTGTCCATTGCATTTTTTTTCTTTTGCATATTCCTCTCTAATCTTACATTAGTCAAAATCAGCTGTGTTTGAAAAGCCCTGCTATGATTTCAGCAAGAGAGGGTTTAAAAGGCAGCTACATGTGCAGTTCTGCTGGCCAATCTGAGGGAGTGCTAATCTCTCCTTATCCCAGATGCACTGTAAAATTGCTGGGCTAAATAGTATTGCCAAGTCTGAGCACTGACAAAAATCAGGAGTTTGATGAAAATTCGTGACATTTAAAAAAGCAATACATTTGAAATTCTTTTTATTTGACTTATCTTTTTTGAAAAGGCAGAATACAAATTTCTAAACTTTCTTTAACAATTTGGAGTGTTAGTAATAAGGTTTTTTTTTTTAAATAAAATGAGGTGCAATGGTTAATTATTTGATTCCAGCTGCTGTGAGTCAGGCAAAAACAGCACTGAAGTCTGATAGCTGATATTAAAAGTGTGCAGCATAGAAGGACAAACAATTTAACGTGAAATTTGGATGTTGTTCTGTCCTGTTGAAAGATCTAGAATGATCTTATGAGGTCTTAAAATTGCCATTTCTTTGGGAAGAAGGTCTTTCCACAGGAGTCATCATAGAATGAGGACTTCTGAGGACGCCTTTGCAAGCCAGATGGTACCAAGGACAGAAAGAGCCCAGAGAGGGAAATGTTGGAGTCTGTGGTGTGAAGACAGTTTAGCAGATTATAGTACAGCCTCAAGCTGCTAAAGTGGTGAATCCAAGGTGATCTAGGTTAGACTGTGGTACAGAAAAAACACACTTTAAGTTACCCAGAGCCTTTCTGGCCTTTGATTTCCTCAATCTCTGTGTTCACTCAGCAGAGTTTTTGTGTACTGCTTTATCAGAATAAAAAACCCCAAAAAACTATTAGAGAAGATGTCCTGGAATACTTAAGCTCTTGGTTGTTTAGTTTTCTCTTTTTTTCCCCCTCTTTTGTTTTGCTTTGTTTTTTAAGGTCAGCATGCATTTATATATTTATATACAATTATACTCATGTTCTGAGAGATATGTATGACATAGGCCATCTTGAAGGAGTTTTTTTCCTCTTTAGAAGTTTCACTCCTTCAGAAAAAGAAAATAAAAGCGTGGATGGAGGCAGGAAACAGGTAGTTAAAGGCAACAGTGAAACACATCATGCTAAAATTGTGATTCTTCTCAGAGCTTCATCAAAATCCATTCTCAGATCATGAACTGCAGCCAAACTGCATCTCCAGAAATATGTTTGGCTCTGCTACTTAACTGCCCTGTTCTGATACAGTAAGAGCATTCTCGGTTGGGCTGCCAGTTAGAACTAAAGGAAGTCTTCCTAACCTGGAACTGTTTAATATCTTGTTTCAAAGGTCAGAGTAGCTTTTGTGAGACTATGTTGGTTGAGGAATGAGGATCAATTAAACTTTGATATATTTGGAAAGAAAAGTGTAGCTGCAGGCCAGTGTAGATCTGACCACAGATCACCTACTTGGATCCTTTGCTAGTACCTTGCAGCTGCATAGCCACACTTTTGGTAGGAAGGGAGGACCTAAACAAACTTGGGTCAAATTTTAGAAGAAATTTTCTTCATGAAAGCACCTGAAGTTCAAATGTGTAGGCCTCAGACAAAGTTAAGCTAGGAAAAAATATTACAATTTTGTCATTTTTAAGAGTTTCTGTGGTTGCTGTGTTGCTGGGGATACATGTAGGAAGTATATTTCTATAAAACTATATAAATTCCATTTGGCAAAATTTTTATCTGCAATGTAAACATTGGACATAAAGGTGCATGTATCTAAGTATGACTGAGTAATTATGTTTCTATATAGTGCAATTTATAACAACCACGTTTAAATTCTTACCTTGGAATATAAACTGCAAGAATATAAAAGTAAGAGTTGCAGGTTAGATCTACATTTGTGCCTGGAAAATACAGAATAACTGGTGTTAACAATTGCTAGAGGAATATTCCCAGCTATGGATGCTCCTGAAATCAATGACCAATGTCTCAATTCAGACTTCCTTTTCACTTCTTACATAGGCAGATTTTTTCTTTTTTTGCTTTGGCTGATAGGTTTGGTAGTGAGAGAGACCAAGCCAAGGTGGAACAGTAATGACCACATACATTTTCAGTGCAGACAAGTAAAAATGAACTTAGCCAAGAGACAATACCTGCTGCTCTGCTAAGACTTACCATATTATCATTAAGCTTGTAATGACCATATAAGTTGTAATACTTAAAAGTGGTGCCTTTGATCAGCGGCCTCTTTTAAAGAGCTGTTTAGGAAAAGGAAAAATTGTGAATAATTTGAACCCTATTGTTTTAGTTGTTAACACAAATTCTGTGTTTAAGTCACAAAAATTAAAAGAAGTCTGATATACCATGGATATCATTAAAATTTATGAAAAAATTGGTTCCATATTTCATATTTAAATATTATGTGTTGGACAGCTAAAAGTAAGTCCTTATGGAACAACATTTCTCCTCAAGCTGAAACTTTGTAGTGGGAGAGAAATAATTACACTGTAATTATAAACCTCTGAAAACAAGGTTTGTAAGGGAAATGCTGACAGATTTCTTACTGTCATGTCACTAACAGAAACAATATAATACATGCATTTAATTGGACAGTTAATAAATATTGCTCTTTTTTAAAGAAATTCTGAGAGTCATACACATAGTGAAGTGGCTTTGAACAAGAAAAAACATAGAGGATGGATAGGGTGAATATTATCCACTGAAAATACAGAGCAGGAGGAGAGAAGACCATTAATAATTCTGTTTGTGTTTGTGATATATAGCATGATACACAGAATTAATGCAATAATATATATATATTTACAAATACACATTCTCTTCTGAAGTCACAGTCAACACGAAAAAAGAGGGTTGGTGCATTTTTTAACAAGTTCATGGTTGAAGTTAATTGTATTGTATTTATAGCCCATAGAGGTGGTTCTCATTTTAGATCAGGACTTGCCTTGGCACTTTAGTAATGACCACAGGTTCCAAGAGGCTAAACTGAAAGAAATAAAGAATTAAAATCAAAACATGCAGGGGTTCTACATAAAACTCACTGAATGGAACAGACAAACTCCTCAAGATAGAAGAGAGGGTCACATGTGTGTGTGTGTGTGGGGGGGGTTGCTGCTTTTATCTAATTTTACTTAACTTTATCCTTTCCAACTTCAGATAACTGCATTCTGGCCATTCTGAACTTGAATTAATATATGTATTATATGTTATTAGACCCCCATCCACAGTCCATTTGAACTTCAGGTGAGACAGAGAAACTGTAAACAAACATAATTCTTTGCAAAAGAACAGATTTCAGTTTTTGGAATTAGTTGGTTGCTGGAAGTTAGATGAAATCTCTTGAACTTGGAAGATGTCTTTTTTCTACATCCTGTTTTAAATTTGATGATTTTCCCAAATATATTAAAATGGAACTCAGGAAGACAAATGCCCCTGCTTGCAGAACTGACTCTGCCCTGCTTTGATTGCCTATCACAATATGTTTCTTGCTCTGTTCTGGAGAAATACAAGGGATATTGCCCGACTGGCAGAATTCCAGTAACTGCATATGTGCTGGGCAGCCTTCTTCTGTCATCCAGACTACAGTTTTGCTTGTGGTCTGTAGGGAAATATTGCAATAAACTGATACAGTCTCATGGCTGAATTCTTATCGTGTTACTTGTTTTATTGTGGCAAAATGCCAGTTTACTTGAGTGGGAATTATGCCTGAGTGGGAACAGCGTCGAAGGACTTTCAGGTTTTGTGTTTAGAGAGTAGAACAAGGTATTAAACCATAGAGATATACTTTACTTTTCATTAAAGGAGGCTTTTAAAATTTTCTTCACTGAAATTTCTCCACTATACTAAAAGGAATGAAAGTAAAGGATGAATTTTTTTCATTGTTAGTGATAATTTCGATGAATTACAATGGAAAGAAAGATCTCCTAGAGAATGCAAAAATGCCCAAACTCTGAATTTGAGAAAATTCCACTAACGTTGTTGATATTGTCTTGAATAAGGTTTCCTTTCCTTGAGCATTCCCAATTTTAAATTTATCTCCATGAGAAAACTCACATATCTAAGTTACATGCTGTTTAATTCTATTTTATGCAAGCATAGCATGCTTTAGACTTTTTAATTTAAATATTTCAAAGAACCAATTTATAGTAGAGGTGTTACTTTCCTTCTTAAGTACATATTATGCATTTTTTATTACAATTTTGCTACAGCCAAATGTCTTAAAAGCCTGATTCACAAACCACTTCACTGCTCTTCCAGTATGAAAAACGAAGAGTATACACTCAGAACGTGACTTACCTTTTGAAACATTGTAAAGCCTTAGAAATTAGAGTAATTTAGACCTGGCTCTTATTTTTAGGTTTCAGAGTATTTTGGCATTTAGTTTGTTTGGTTTGATGATTATCATTTGATGTAGCTGTAGTTATTTAAAAATTCTGTCTCCATGACAGCCTTGTAAATGAACCTTTTGACTCATATGCACTCTCTTTCGTTTAAAAATAAGTCTTATTCACAGAAAAAGCTTGCAAGGGAAAATATGTACAATTTCTTTTACTATGAGAATAACATGTGGCTTAACCAATGGTTACTGTTGAGTAAAAGTGATTCTGACACTGTGTATTTCCATGTGATTATGGAGAAAATTGATCCATTAAGTGATGACCCTCAAAACCGATGCAACTTAGGAAATAAAAATGTTTTTGCAGAAGAACTGTGAAGGCTCAGAAGAACATCACAAACTTAGCTGGTAACAGAAAGAGTGATTTGCTATTTGTGACTGAGCACTCACAGCTCTCCTGGAAAAGGCTGGTCATGCTGAATGGGTATGGCTGGAATCCTAGGCTTCATAAGCAGCTCTCTTGTAGATTTGTTACCCAGGATGCCAGGTTGAGTATTTCTAAATCTCTCTGGTCCAATATCCTCTATCTGGCAGCAGCTGCATCAGTGGAGGTTATAAGGAACTCCAGGACAGCATTGTAATCCAAAATTTGTCAGGCCTTAGGTTGACAGCAACATACATTTTGTGCTTAGAGAGCAGGAAACCAAACTTGAACTTTGCCTTCAGGACAAACTGAACTAGTCCTGTGCTTGTCTTTGCCAACATGTATAATCTGTTAATTGGCTCATGTTAACTGAGGCTAACCAGCTAAAACTAACACTGTGCTTTAACAAAACCTCCCTAATGATTTATATCCAGCAGTCTGATGAGGTATACTGATTGTTTTAAATGGGTTGTGAATATTTTATCTGCTATTGAGTACATTTCTATACATGTGCCTTTATAATTAACTTACTTTACCCTGGTTTCAGGGTAACAAATTGGGTTTTTTTGTCATGTATTTGCTGTTATCAGTTTAAGTTTTTTTTTTTTTTTNNTTTTTGTTTTTGTTTTGGTTTTTTTTGCTTGATTGCTTTGATCTTTCTATTGCTTTTGTGCTGTGAGAGAGGAATTTGAATCTGTAAAGTTGTAATGGATGGAAGAGACTTTGCATTTTACCATATACATGCCTGTGTAGTAGTTACTCACTATGTCCAAGCCCAAGTTATGTGCATTTTATACTATATGCACCAGTCCATGTTCAGAGAAACAGTATTTTAGACAGTCTGTTTCCCAGTCTTTACACTGTTTAATACAAATGGTGAACATATAATATTAAACAAATATTATTAATTGAAATATATTAATTCATCAGGTCTAAAAAGGAATAAAAAAAGTGTAACAACAAAACTACAATCATTAATTAATTAGGACAATCCCAGCTGGTAACAGCTGAGAGAGGTTAAGGCATATACTAAGGTGTTAGTAGAAGAGAGAGAAATTTGTGGAAAAAAACTCAGATATATGCTTTCATGACAATTTTGTGCCACAAGCAGAGACAAGGCTTTAACCACAAAGGAAGACTTTATTTTGAGTGTGCCTGTGGAGTTTTCTTATGATTGACTGTGCTTATGGGCTCCATTAAGAACATATGAAGGAAAATGAAACAGACTTGTCTTATTTCAGTAGACTACTGAAATTACTACTGAAATGTGGCTTTAGCTACTGGAGAATTTAAATAATTAGCTGCAAGAAGTCTCTTGTCCATATGATAAGAAGCACAAATAAAATTGTAAATAAAAACCTGAATGGCATGTCAATAGTCAAGAACAGTGATTGAGGTGGCTCTGACAGAAATCATAAAAATAGAGAAAGCTCAGAAACCATCTGGAGTTTCAAAACCGGCACTCAATAATTCGATAGTCAAAAATCACAAAACTCGATCTGTTTTAGGGTCTTATCTGAAACTCTTTATTGTTTAAATTAATTTTTAAATTAAGAATATCTAAATTTAATTTTTTTAACTGATTGCAAAAGATTTTAATACCATCATCACTCATCTGTATTTTTTTATCTAAAGAGCAATAACAGTGAGAAATGCAGAAGGAAAGTAAGCAACTAGGAGGAAGCAGTGGCAAGAGGATGAATGGGGATATATAAAGTAGTTCTCAGCGTTAAAATGATGAGATACTAGAATTGCCTCCAAAAGGGCTAAAAAAAGTGAGAAAAAAAACCCAGAGAAATTTAATTTATAAGAGAAAATTATTTAAAGGAGATGTATAGGGAAACTTA
>WBNO01032414.1:1526-16874 GCA_013400575.1 Peucedramus taeniatus | reverse complement strand
GGTTTAGTATATCTGGGTGTTTCTGTGGTGTAGTGGTCAGGCAGTGCAGCTGAACACAGCAGATCCTTCTACACATTTGCTACACACTTGACAAGCCTATTGAAAACTGAAAAACAGGTGGTTTTGAGTGATCTTTTTCATAACTGCCTACTCTGCCAATGTCTTTGGATACCTGTTAGCAGCAAGAACCAGATTCAGCCCATTTTATAGCAATCATCTACAGAATCTGACAACCTGCTTGCACAATGGAAGTTGCCAGTGATGGATTTTTCTGTTCTTGTCCCATTTGATTGAATTAAACTCAACCTTTCTTTACAAGAATCAATAGAGTATTTGGCTTTATTTATCTCTCTTGATAAATATGCACACAAGGGGTACACTACTGTGTTTTAATAGCTCTGGTTCCACTTCCAAATTGTGTCAGAAATGCATCCAACTCCTATAACACCATTTTTACAGTTCAGAACACAAAGAAATTGGAAGATAAACAGGTGAATCAATGCCAGTCTCTGCCAAGCTGCTCATAGGTAGCATAACTTCAGTAACGAAGTATCTCCCAGCATGGTTTCAAATGATGAAGTTCACATCCTACACTGTTCAATGCTAGGCTGTCTCAGCTTTCCCTACCTAACCACTTGAATAAAATAGTTTCACTGTGTTTTCATGAGGGGCTGTACTTACACCTGCCCTATGGTGTAAAGAGAAAAAGCAACACCACACAACATAAGCATAATACACATAAATTCTTCCTTTTTTAGTTTCAGTTTTCACCCTGGGCTATTGTCGAGGTCCTTTTTTTTCTCTCACTAATGTTTTTGACACTGTTAAAGTGGCCAGCTTTTTCTAATGGAATACTATTGGAAGGGATGAGTCCTAATATGTTTATAGCCAAGAGTTGGTCTATCAGATACCGTTTTCTCTTTTGGAGTAATCTCCTCTGGAATGCTTTAGAATATATCTTTGAGGAGGGAGAGTAATGGACATCAGATAGAAAAATCCAATGCCATCTTATTATCCAATATTTTTTGTACTGGTTTTATAATCCACTTTATGGCAATGTTTGAGTAAGTGTAAAAAAGAAACTAAGCCTTCTCATTATATTTTGCCTTCCTGATGATGATTCAATAAGTGTAATCTTTCTATTAATTTGCAGGAACATAAGTGACATCCATTGACTTGATACTTAACCTGCATCATTCTAAATTTGGAGGTTGTATTAACTTCCTGAGAAGAGGGGCATCCTTGTCTTGCTGCAGAAATGAACTCATTAAGTAAGCAAAGACCTGGCCAAAAGGATAAACTCTGCACAAGTATTCGCAGGCAGCTCCAGCTTCCTGGCAACCCTGACAACCTAGATCAGAACACACCCTTATGCCAAAACCCAGCTTTAAATTCATCCTTCACTCCAACACAAGCTACACCTTAAGGCTAAGTTATACCTGTGTGCACAGATCAAGCACAAGGTTTACAAACCACTTACATCTTCAAAGTGACTTGAGAAGAGCACTGGCCCTGTGGAGTCTCTGCAGAGAGGACTATGGTAAACACTGAACAGTGCTCCCCAAATGATGGTCTGAAAGTCACTTTAATAATTTGCCTTCTCTTACACATTCCCATGATATTTTCCTATAAAGTCTATCTCCCTCCAACAAACTATTTTGGGATCACCAAAAATTGTGTTGCTACAACAGGAAGAATACTCGACAGGGACAACTGCATGCAAAAATCGTATTTCTTTATTACAGCAGCAGGATATAGCAAGGAACTAACAGAACACTTCTTTGTTGAAGAGTACTTTCACATAGCTTACCGGTAATAGATTTTGGCTGGTGTTCCTAGACTTGAAGTGTTCCTTCCACTTTTTGGCTGGTGTTCCTAGACTCCCATCATCTGACAGTGCAAATATATTAGTACATTCCTCCATTCCTCACCATGCCAAAATTAATTCACTCTTCCCAAACCACTTCCTTCAAATATTAGAATTCCTTCTTCTCTGAATTTTCTCACTGCTCCTGACTCACTCTCTTCCCTCCCATCCAGATTTCTACTCCCAAGCTAACCCTATAGACATTCAGCTGAGCACAATCCCCTTTCCATTTCTCATCCCTCAAAGTTACATGTTATTCTCTCTACCCATGCTCCAGTCTCAACCCTAATCTCTCTTCCATCAGCATATCAGTTTGTTTCACTCCATCTTTCTGCTATTCCATCATGACAGCAGCTGGTGCCCAGACTGAGGACCCCATTCACCATTTACACCTGTCACTCTCAAAGGTTTCCTTTGCCCTTCTGTAACATACTCTGAGGGTGTGCATGCAGCACCAAAAAACAAATAAACCCCTCCCCCCCAAAAAAAACCAAACAAAAACAAAAACAAAACAAAACAAAAAAAAACGCTCCTTTGGAACAAGTCACACACTGTGACAAATGGTCTCATTCTTAGGGGAGATACATTAGAAAAGACAAACAAGACATGAGGAATATTCAGAACAAGATACAGGGAACATTCAGGCTGTTTCAGAGACCATCCTATTGGGATCCACAAGTGACTTCCAGTTAAACCCATACAGATTTTAATCAATGGGTGTATGAGAAACTGCACAAAATAAGAGTTTTAGATGTGTTAGACACCATTAAAACAGGAAAATAAATAATCCCACTAAATCTATTATTCCTTCGGCTGGTATTCCATTACTTCAAAAGCCAATAAATCATGCTTAAGACCAGTGTTCTGGTCAAACACCAGCCCATAAGTACACCAAGTGTAAAAAGTTGAGCATAAAGATTTATTTGAACTTCAGTTCAAATTTATTTGTAATCAGTGACTGTCGGTCACTGATTACAAATTTCTGTTCTGTGTGAAGCACAGAACATTCTGCAGGTCTCCCCAGAATGCAGATGTAGACATTTCTGAGATTCTGATGTCTGATTTATAAAATCAGGAAATGGTCCTTTCACTCCTCTGATATGGATTCCAATGCCTTATCAGTTTCCACAGGGCAAACCTGCAAGTTCATGTGAGAAGGTGGTAATCTACCAAAACACCCAGTGCCATTAAAACCAAGTAACTGCTACCCTGCACTGTCTGCTATCTAGGACAGGCTCCCGCTGGCCATAACAGATCTCATTTAGATTTTCATTCTTCCTGTGTCAGAAATTACAAAATGCTCTACACAGACACAGGTTTGGAAGTGAGTACTGTCAAATGGATTGCAATTCGAAAAAAGAAGTGCAAGCCCAAGATAATGACCTGTGCAGGTGCATTTCTCTCAGGAGACCCTACACAGACAGTTGTAGCAGGAAGCATGTGAGGCCCCAAACTTGGTGATATGTTTGCATACAGGCTGAGAGAGAGGTGACAGACCATGCACAGATGATACTACTGGTCATCACGTCTATCAATTCACAGGAAATAAAATAGAAAACAACAAAAGAAAAGCAGGAAATACAGTAAGACCTTGTTTGAATAAAATGCATATTCAGAAACACATTGTAAAAGAAGTAGCTCAAAATCTTCCAGAGGAACTCCTTGAGGGTGACCATGGTGCCTTCAGAACAGGTCTACTGCCAGAGAGAACCAAAAAAAATACTGCGCACTTTGGCGACTTTGCCTCCTACCACAGCACTTCCATAGGGCTAGGAGCTCAGCTCTTCTCGATACCAATTGACGGCCACATCTTCCTGCTGCCAGGAGAGAGCGCCAGCAGTTTTGGTCTAGGATGAGTCAGGGAGAACATACCCTAGGCCTTTCCTGTTGTAACTAACTGTGCTACTCGCATGTTATGAAAAGAAAATTATGACACTTGGAAAAGATTCTAGCGAAAATGCATCGGTCCTCCATTTGCTGTGCGGGTTGCTAGAGCATCCAGGAAAGCTGGGCCCAACACAGATGGGCTCAATACTCAATACTTCAAATACTCATCCGTACTATGTCCTACTTGCTGTCTCCCTGCAGCTCCAAGCTGAGTAAACACCACTGTTCATCTACATCCCTTGCAGGGATGGAGAGCACAGACACCTCACTCGTGCTCCCAGACTGCAAGGTCTCCGATCACTACCAAGGGCTCTGGGACCCCAGCAGAGGGCTTTAGATCTGGTTGCCTCAATCATACAGATGTTCATGGCCTCACTGACCTCTGCTCTGGAATGAGATGGAAAGCCTCCATCTTTTGACTTCTTTAAGTATGATCCAGGGAAAAAAGAACCGACAAATAAAAAGACATAAGAAGAAACAATCCTGCATAATTTAACTGAAAGTGGTATCCATTTTTAATCCACTAGGTAGCATGTAATTGCAGACCTTTCTTTCTTCCATGGTGGGAGACACACTCCTTTGGAACAAAGTGAAAAAGTAGGATTTCTTTTTATTTCAAAAAAGCCCACTTACATTCCTGTAAGCCTCCCCTGAGTACCTTGAGAGCCCTCAAGATTACTCTAACTGGAGGAATGAAAGGAACATTCAAGGCTTACAATAATCCTTTTCCTCAAGAGTGAAGAAAACATCAGATGTGGCTGCAGCTTTCAATGCATTATTAATACCAAGCACTTGGCAGCATTTGTTTCAGAGAGATAAATTTGATCTGTGAACACAAAAGAAAGAGAAGGAAGATAGCTGGTCAGACTGGTCACAGGAATATCTGCTGAGCCCAATCAAAACTCAATATTTTGCACAAGGACCCATGAAACACGGTCATAAAATTATGCATAAAGAGTAGTAATACTTCAAGAAAATTTATTCAGTTACCAATCGCAAAGAATAATTGTAATGCAAATTACATCAGCAGTTAAGCAACAATGCAGACTAATTAGATATATTAAACCATGTAAACAAACCTTTTATCAAAAAAAAGCAGACACTAAAGGACATCCTGGGTTTACTGCAGGGGTTTTGAATCTGTGAATGTATAAATGTTTCCCAGGAAAGCTGCATACCTTGCACAGTAATACTGATCCTTCTGCCAGCAGGCTGTCTTTACTTAACTACCTTATGTGGATTGTGTGGGTCTAATTTCTAGCCTTACAAGAGTGGGGTCCAGAAAGAAAGAAAGAAAGAAAGAAAGAAAGAAAGAAAGAAAGAAAGAAAGAAAGAAAGAAAGAAAGAAAGAAAGAAAGAAAGAAAGAAAGAAAGAAAGAAAGAAAGAAAGAAAGAAAGAAAGAAAGAAAGAAAGAAAGAAAGAAAGNCCCCCCCCCCCAAAAAAAAAAAAAAAAAAAAAAACCAAAAAAAACCAGCAACAACAAAAAGCATCAAGATGAGTAACCTCTGTTTTGGTGGCTCAAGTCAGCAGAATAGAGAATAATCACTCACACAAAAAAAAAGTGCAATTGTCTGTGATCTGCACACTACCATAGCTCCATTAGTCTGCTGGGAGCCTGAGTCAAGTGAACAGTCAATTTATGACATGATATGTAACAGCAGCTGGGCAGAACAGTAAAATGACCCAGACGAGAAGGTCATACGAAGCTCTTCATTCAAAATGTGTGCTTTCATGTAAAAAAAAGTCCCTGAGCCCCAGCTTAGAACTGACTTATTTCCAGACTCCTGATGAATGATTTGAAATGGGAAGAGAGAGTAAAGGTGAAAACTGAGATGTAGCTAAGTGCCTGGTGCAGGCACCCAAATTAAGCAGGTGGCACAATGGTTCTTGTTTGTCTTTTAAAAATGCATCACTACCCATAGTAATAATCAAAAAACTCAACCCAGCTTTTTTGTGGTATTTTGTGTGGGTTGGACATACAAGGACTGGAGTAGTACATCAATTCAGTTCAGGGTATAAATTAAGTTTATTAACCCTTCACCCTCTATGAGGACTCCCATTCAGTCCCACACAGTTGTTGTTCAATCACAGTACATTAATCTCCCCTGAAGTAGGAGAAAGCTGCTCCAATCTAATAATGTTACACCTGGATGGGAGCTTCCTGGGTAGTATAACATGGTTCAATTCAACACTGCATCTTCACAGCCTTGGCTGAATTTTCTCTCTTTTCTTGAAAAGCAATTACTTTAGGGAGGGAATTGGTCAGTGCAGTAGTCTGCTTTACCAGATAAAAAAGGCAATGCCTGTATCTGTGGAGGGAATAAAGATGGTGTCTAGGAAAAGAAGTGCATCACAGTCTGGAAGCAGGTGTGCAGCTTTCCTCTAGCCTCATGGAGAGGCCCTGTGAAATGATATGAATGCCTTGGGCTCTGCTATCTCATGGCAGAGCACTCTGTCTGTCCCAAGGCAGGCTCAGGGAGCAGCACTGCTGGTGCAGTGATAGGGGATTCTGTTTGGCTCAGGAGGTCAGGGTGAACTGCATGAGGGTAACGGGAGTATCTTCAAAGACTGAGGAGAACTGGCATTTTGCAGTGTGCTTTTCAAAAACTAACTCCATAGCATCACAGGGCAGTAGGGAGGGAGGAAATTTCTCTAAAAACTCCATACACAAGGACATATTCTGTATTTTCTTTTCTCTTACAGAAGGAGGTCTACTTGATACTGTGCACTTTTTTAGTAATTGCAGCTAAACTTATGTCACTCAGCTTTGGTCATTCTACCAAAGTTCTTCATGAAAAGTCATTTATTTTATGCAGCTGGCATCTCCCTTTACTTTTCCTCCTCTACCACCTCAGATTTCTGGAAGGACGCATCACTCTGATATACCATGCTACTCACAGGAAACTTCTGCAAGCAGCATTTACATAATCACCAAGTGACCTATTCATCCCTGATAGACCTAAGTCTTTCTTTAATCAAATCTGTAGTCCCTCCATCTTGTCATCCTGTTAAGTAGGCCAGACTTATCTTGAGATGTCAAGAGCCACTGTGACTAATTAATTATTCTACATTATCAATCTTTTTAAAGTACTTCAAAAATCACTGAAGATTCCACTTCAAAACTATATAAACTAAGAAAGTTAACACACAAAAGAATTGAAATAAGAAAACTTTTTATTCAGTGCATAAAGTTCACTCAGCCCAAGAAATGGCATTCAGTACCATACCACCAGCTTCTCAAACTTTAAAGGGCATTGCTCACAAAGAATCTTGCTTTGTTTTTTGTGGTTTGCCATGTCCTACCTTGCCAAGCATAAATGCACGCTTAAATAAACTCTCTGAACGGAGAACAACCTTCAAAAACAGCTGGCAGAGTTTCTTCCTCTCTGAAAGGAGGCATCCTTTTCTAAATCTTACAAAATCTTTCTCAGACCCATACAGGTTTTTTCCCACCTTCCTTTTTCCAGCTTAAGAAACATGTCACAATGCCAATGTGCTTTGATCATCAGTACAAAAACCTCTTTATAATCTCAGTGTTATTAAGACTCTGAATGGGATAAAAATAACCAATGCAACAGGTTTGGGGTTTTTTTAAACTAGTGTAATCCACTAACACATGCAAAAATTTGCATTCATTCAACTGTAATAGAGGAAGAAAACCCATTCCTTGAACTGTAATAAAATGCCCACTTATGCCTACCTCTACCTCAAGGACTGAGAAAATGCAAAGGCTGTCACAAATTAGGGTTTATGCTTACTAATATTTATCAAATATTTCCAACCAGAGAGTATTTTACATAAGAATCAGTTTAAGAAAACAGTCTCCTGATTGATTTCCACATCAGTCCAGTCAGATTATATCTTGGGTTGGCATGCATGTCCTACTGAACACACTCAGAGCCATTCAACATGCTTTAAAAAATGTTTTTAACAGATGTTAGAGTATCTGCATTAACTTTCATAATTCTTAATTACCCACACAACGTGTTTTTTGTATCAATATCTTCTGTTGACTGGGAGGAGCATTGCTATTGTGGAGAATTAAAAATAACTCATCTTCTCTACAAAATACAGCAAGTGGAACTAGAGGAAGAATGTCAAAAACCTAACTGTTTGCTTTGTCATTACAATTGTTTTATAATGAGATTATTTTTCATTGTATACACAATAAATCTTACAGAGCATGCACTGTCTTCCATACAGGGAGATTCCATATAGTTTTAGTGGAACTCAACTTAAAAAACACTACCTTAAGTATATATTTACAGCTAACGGTAACATCAAATGGAAAACATTCTGTCCGATTTCCTCATCTTCTCCTCCCATCACTTTAAAGGTGAGAACTGGCTTGTGTTATTCTTTCCACACCTGCAAAATGCAAAAGCCTGTTTTTAGAACCCCGGGAGATTTTCCTGCTGGAAAATCCCACTGTGCTGTTAGGATGTTTCTGCTGCCTGCTGTAGGAAGCATCTACATGCAGAATAAAAAAAGTCCTTTTCCCAAGCATATTGGAACTGAACAAATCAGTACACTTTGTTAATAGAATCAGATTTGTTTCATATCTTCACTATTAGCACCTAGAGGATGATGAACAAAGAAAGAATAGAGGGTGTTTCTTCAGAATACACTGATTGGTTTGTTAAATGTATTTAAATTTGATGTATTAAATTGAAAAGGTATTCCCCTTGCTATGTTGGTTAGCTGCATGAGGTTAAAATATTTTTTTGGTGCAAATCTTCAGCAACCCAATTTTGTACAGAAACAGCTTAATTTCTACAATTAAGCCAGTTCTCTTTGTCCAGCTGCAAAGGGTGGCTAATAAAGCTCTTACTGCTTAGAGATGAGGTAAGCTACGCTGGCTGTATCCTCCCAAATCCTCTATGAGAAAAGGGGAACTGGTAAATAACAGAGCTGACTATTTTCTTTCTCAGGGCTTCAATTAAGGACAAAAAATAGTTCCTCTCAGAGCAGAGGAAATGGTTGTCCAGTAAATACACACTGAAAAACAACATACTGTGATAGAGACTGATAACAGTGGACACCATACACATTGCAACAACAGCAGTATAACAGTAGTCTGAATAAACACCCTGGACCTCCACAACTTGACCAAGGAGAGAAGCTATTGGGGGACTGAAAAGGAATGATGAGTATGAGCACTTATGGAAGAAGGTGCCTTAGAGGAGTTGTGAGGGAGCCCAGACACTCCTGACAGCCTGGAAATTTATCTTACAGCCTGCAATACTGGATTTACTAGTGGTTTTTCACAATCTGTGTCAGGATAGGAACAGAGATGCTCATCCCCTGGAGGAGCCACAACAGGAGTGAGTCAGGCCTTAATAGCCTTAGTTCTCCTCCTTTCCTCAGGGGAACATCAATTTGCTGCTGGCTGTGACTATCTTCTCTGCTCCGTGCAGATGACCAACAGCTTGCCTGGGAACATAACCCAGATTTCGACAGTGTAACTGTCATGTAGGCAGATACTGTCCGTGTGCACAAAAACCAAAAGACAGGTCCCAGAGGAAGCACAGCCAGGATTACTTCAGGCTTTTCAATAATGGAGTTCAACAGGACCCATGGCTACTGCCAGCAAACACTAAAAGCCTGTTCATGACCAGTGATGTCCCTCAGGGCATCAGCATGCCTCCGAGGAGGATCTCCAGAGGAGCCAGTATGGCTGAGTTAGTGCTGATTAGGGAGTTGAAATCCTTTGAAGAACTAGCTGAACAACTGGCCTTATCCTCCCTACAGCATCTCACAGAGTGCATCTAGTTAAGCCCTCAGGATATTTGTAATAAGCCTGGAAGAAGGCTTTTAATCACCTCCAGCTGAGCAGGAGTCATCCCTTCTCTCTAGATAAGCAATGGTCACAATGACCCAGGCATGATCACTTCTGAGCTGGATTACCC
Organism: Peucedramus taeniatus; assembly: GCA_013400575.1. Taxonomy (NCBI): domain Eukaryota; kingdom Metazoa; phylum Chordata; class Aves; order Passeriformes; family Fringillidae; genus Peucedramus; species Peucedramus taeniatus. Next base: position 7,210 of record WBNO01032414.1, on the reverse strand, counting down.
TAATTCTCTCTCTCAAAGGCTGGATGCAGACTGCACCAAACTTCTGTTTCTCTGGCTGTGACAAGAGTAAGTGAAGGCTCAGCTCAGTTTTATCCACTGAACTTCAGTCATTTTCAGAAGATAGATTGTAGCTTTGGTCCTTGTACTCCACACAGATAATGTGTGGGCCAAACAATCTGTCAACAGCCAATATGCCTAAAAAGCCAGTTTTCAGCCTACCATCTACCTGGAGACTTCCCTGGAACAATGAGCAAGGCAACTCTGTGCAGGCATATGACAGCCAAAACCAAGAACATCTGAAGTGAGAGGATCCAGGTCTAGAATAAGGCATTATTAAAATATAGTTAAATAAGGAGTTCACAGTTTTAAGGAAATTTTTAGAAATTCATAAAAAAACTTCTCTGCTCTCATGGTGTTGGAAATATTCTGTAAAAAGGAACAGCATCTCATCCCCAGAAACTGCATAGCCTTTTCCAAAGTTTGTGTGGATTTGTCCACACAATGGCAGACACCTCTGAACTTGGAAAGGGAATTATCCTGCACTAGGGACATGAGAGAACTCCAGTGGAAATTTTCCCAGGTAGGCAAGTAGCAGCCTGAAGTGGGGCCAGAGCTCTTCTCCCACATAACCCAGTGCCAGCTGATGGGTGCTGAGATGTGACAGGTAAGGGCACTCAGCATCTGACAGAACCTGCCTATGACTAGTCCACAGCTGTTGGCCCCATGCAATGGATTTGCTAGTTTCTTTGGAAGAATCTCCAGGATCTCCACTAGCTGTACAGTTTACAGAAATTTATGCATAAAAATCATCTACCTTGGCTACCATGCCTGGAGGACACCCACCTGTTTGCAAGGGTGATCCAGTGCATAACGAGGGCATGAGGCAGAGAGAAACACAAGCTTGTTGAAATAAAGTACCATGAGAGGGTTACAAATTTACTGAAGTATAATGCAGGATAAATAAAATAGGTTATTCCTTCTTTTTATTAAAAGAGAAGGAAGAACAGAGCCTGCAGGAATCAAGAGCCGCGAGTCAAGAAGTAAGAACAGGACACTGTAAGTCAAACTATTGAAAAAAACAAACTGTTGATAAAGCTAAAGGATAACTTTGATTGAACTTTGTGTTAATCTTAATCACTAACACAATAAAAAATCTGCCTATAGGTTATGTTTGCCCCTTGCACGTGCCTCTTCCTTGTAGAGCCTGTGCCATGTAACTGACACACAGTGTACACTGTGTCAAAGAGAGACAGGAGAATGCAAAGCCAAGGACTACAGCTTTAGGTTGTTACACATATGGGAAATGCCAGTTTTTAATTTTAAAAGTCACACTGAAGGTGTGCTAGCTTTGTGGATTTACCACCTAGCACCCATCTCTGCACAGAAATGAAATTAATAAATCTCTTGACTCTGTGTGTGAATTGGCCTCATACACACTGATGTATGTGGTTTTCACTGGGTGAAAGAACATCTATTTGTGGCCACAAGCTGAGAACTTCATTTTTAAAGGTGTTTTGGATGGTTTCCTAGAAGATAACCTTTATCTCTTCAGGTCCAGAAAGCCAGTTTGGTTTCAAAACATATCTTGTGCTTCAGATGAAATTAAGAAGTTGCAAAAAGACCTCTTAAGTCTCATTCTTGCTAAAGATATCGCTTACATAGACTTAAGTTAACACTTCCAGCAACATAGTGTTTGCTACCCCTATATAAGTTGTCTTATCCTCTTTTTTTTTTTTTTTTAATTTACCTGAGTATTTTATCCTGTTACCTTCAAAATTCCCATTTATATAAGTAACCTCTAGTCTTTTCTGGTTTTCCTCTTCTTTCTCTCTTGCTATTTCAATCGTTTTAGATGTCTGTCCTTAGAATGTTCTTTGCTCATTTCAGAAGCAAGATAAAAACCCTGCGGCAAGTCAACAGCCGATATTACTAAACGGATATACTTGTTCCACACCATGACATACCACAAAGTAAGCAGCAAAACCTTTCTCTGTACCCAGGCTCCAAGTTGGTCTAAGTGGAGGATTTCAGGGGCCTGAAGCAAGGGGTGCAATGCCATATTTGTGAAGATGGAGTTGTCCTGATCTGGGGGGAAAGAGATCAGAACTGGCAGTGGTTATGGGATGTTTTAAGTTAAAGGGTGCTATAAGAAGACAATTGTGCTGTTAAGATTCCACAAGAATCATGAAATGCACGGAACCTACTGTTTCTTCCACCACATGCTTTGAAGTTCAGTATCAATAATTTTAATTCTTTAATTCAATTTAAAAGGAAGTGGACTTTAGGGTATATCTCCTCTTGTGTAGTCACAAATACCCGACAAACAAAAACAATTTGACAAATTGTCTGCCTAACAAATTAATTTAGCTAAACAAGAGGCAAAGCAGAACCTGCTAGATGTAGCTGAGTAGCAGTTCCTCCACAAGGACATTAAAATCTCAGATTTGCTGTTATCCGATTCCCAAAGGAAATAAAGAACATTTAGGGCTAGTTAGTGCTATTGCTTACACAGTTAGCAAGGAACTCAATGGGCTGTGGCTAGAATTAAATGCACAGCTGAGTTCCCTGAACAGCTGAAGTCCAAGCTGCTGGCTCTCAGGAGAGTGTGAGCCACTGGGTGTGCTTTGCTTTCTTTTCTATCTATGCTATCTTAAACTATCTGGCACAGATAAACCAGCATAACGCTTAACGGCACCTTCATTTAGCAGTGGGGAGACACCCTTGACTAAGTGGTAAGCACCACTCCTCTGCCTTTCCAGAAGTAAAAAGCTAAGTAACAGCAGAGGCTATTCCTAGACTTCTATTTATCTTGACACTCTTTTTGTCTATATTCCTTTTCATTACTGAAATCGGAAAGATTCTTTCCTAAGCAGAATCAAATCCGTCTATGCAGGCTACGATTTTTCTCAACAAAGCAGTTGTGACTACCGTTGTCACTTCTCTTAAGCAAACAAACCTCACCAGTCTGCTGTACTTTAAATTCGAAGTGGCTGGAGAGGTCTCAGCAATATTATAAACTAGTGGGTTCAGAATCCTGGCTGCTTAAAGAGCTGGAAAACACTTCTGTTTGCAGCAGTGCAGGAAGGAAAATTAAGTCTGAAGACACAAGTTCACTAAGTAGCTTCTCCTATCAATATAAGCCTGTCTGACTCAAATCCAGAAAAACTGCTGTCTCCAAAATTCCTTGAATCCCCAAGGTCTGTAGCTAGAGAATTGAACACAAAGTCCCTAAAAGTGCAAGATTCTAGTAAGGTTCATCAGACAGCATTCTCAGCAGCTTTTTGGACATCCATTGAAGATAGCTATCAGGAAAAGCTGTGTAGTGTGGGCACTGAGCCATGCCCTGATTGATTGGAAGTTCCTGTACATGAGGTAAATGCAGACACTATGACTTGATCAGCACTAATTTGTATCATATGTTTTGGGAATAGCCGTAAGTCCACTTGTTCCAGAGATGCGCTTAATTAATTACTGATTTAATTTTTTCTATCAGTTAGAGTTACATTACATGTTACCTATGTAACATAAACCTTACAAAATGGAAAACAAGTAACTACATCTGGCTCACACTAGCACTAATCATTGTTTGTGGGTGCTTTAACTGGCCCATCACAAAATAGATTATATATCACATCAAAAGTGCCCCAGATGAAGATTTGAAGATACAAGGTGTTTTTTCCAAGTATTTTAATAAATTTAATTGCCGTCTTACTCTCCTCTCAAGTATACCAATATGCTAATCTGTAGCTCAGCTTTGGTACACTTAAGCAGAAAAGACCCATATGCAGCTGTGATTTCCTTGGCACACCCAGGAGGACAGGAGAAGCAGGATAAATGCCCTCTTGTTTTACTCCTCCACCTAGTATGCTGGTGGAGTTATCCTTAGCTCTTGGCAAAGTTTAGAGAAGCCCTAAAATGCTTTTTCACTTCCAGGAGCATCATCTGCCAGCTCTGTATCTTTCAGGTGCATTCTTGCATCCTGTCCTGATAATACTACGCCACAGCCTTTTGCTGCAGGCCTGTTCAGTTTCTGTCTTGACATAGTCCTTTTCCACACACTTTAGATAATCTTCCCAGAAGTTAAACATTTGTAGCTCCTAACACTGAAGGCTTGAAGTTCATCATCTTAGGAGATGAAAATTTTATAGTCAAAAGAGAAAGATATTTTTATAATCAGTTCCTGGCCAATTCCATAGCACCCTGAACTGAGAAACTGAGAACCGAGGAATGTGTGATGGTTTTAGTTAATTAAGTACAGGGCAAGAGACAGACTCTGTAATCCATATTTCAAAGATTTGGTGAAGATTATAATAAAGCCTAAGATGTTTGTTTTACACTGTTGTTAGCTCTCTGCTTTTCTTTGAGAACTATTTGAATAGAGTGTCCTCACAGCTCATTAGGAGTTGTTAAGCATGAGAGCAATGGTTGCTTTCCTGATTTTGGAGTTTCCTCTTCTCTCAGGTCAAGGAAGTGCACGACCTGGTCTGAAAATCTAGGAGTGAATAGTTTGGAGTTGCTTGAAGACAGCATTATTTCATAGTTTACCCCACTCAGAAATACACAGTCTGTATCTTATGTCATATTTTCTACAGTGCTGAAAGTGATGTGTGTCATTAGCACCATTTCCTCACAGGCTTACACTTGGCTACTGCTTTTCAGAGAGCCTCCAGTGCCTATCCAGATACCCCTCCTACAAAACACAGAGGTTTGTAAGTCTTTGATTTTTGTTCTGCTACCAGTGGCATCCTTAGTAAGTGGTCCACAAAAAAGGACATATGAAACAGCAATTTGAGATAAAGTCTGCAGCACATTACACAAAATATCTGTTTTAAAGTCCTCATGAAAATAGTCATAAATAGCTCATCTACATGATGGAGGGGTTTTTTTGCTAGTGGTGATGATGATGACAAAGGTGGTGGAGGTGGCAGTAATAATAATAGCAACAACAGTTGATATGAGATAGGCAAGGTTTGAGCCAAGAGAAAGGGATTTGTTGAAATTTCTGCCTTGGAACAAGAGGTGGAGAAGTCAACTCCTCTCCTTTTTTTAAGCTGAGACTGGCAATATTAGACATAGTGTTAGACACATTGTAATGATGAATATCTTGAGACTTTTGATTAAGTAATATGTTTTTACTCTTGGCTTATGGTTCCCATTGAGACATTAGTGGCTACTAAAGTACATTACAGTCACTTGAATTTTATAATCTTTCACACACTGTTTTCTGGAATTGCATGAAACAATACTCTCACAATGGATAAATAAAAGTGCTCACTTGTGCCTTCTCTTTTGAACAAGAGCTCTTCCACAAGAAACCTGTAGAAAACACCTTCAAGAGCACAGATATATAATTAGACTAATCTGGTGGTGCCAAGATGTTGTGTTCTCTAAGGGTTGTCTGTAAAGGGTCTTTAATATCTCAACTAATGGATGTTTGAACCAGAACACTGCCTGCTTGGCATGTCCTACTCAGCTCCTGCAGATACTTCCCCATTCATTCAAAACAGCCCAATGAGAGTATCTCTGAGTTTAGACCAAACCAATCAAATTGATTTTGAGAGACATCTTGTTTTCTAGCTCTTCATTTTCTCCATATATGAAAAAGAGGATTTTAGTATTTATAAGAGTAAAAAAAAAAAAAATTATCCAAATAAATATAATAAGGTACCTAGAAACAGTACCCT